>JAZKJV010000515.1:792806-1154927 GCA_037367405.1 Ottelia alismoides | reverse complement strand
TGTACGACTTTGCCTTCGCAAGGAAGGTCTCAAGCCGCTCTCCGGGCCAACCTTGTGGAATAGATTTGGCAACAAGGTAATTCACAATGTCGGCATACCATGGAACAGAGGTGACAACAAGGATCGCCTCATCTGGAAAAGTCTCAGTGATAGGTGCTCAGATTCCTCAAGGTTCTCTAGATGGGAGAGGTGATCTACCACAACATTCTTAACTCCAGGTTTATCCTTAATCTCAATATCAAATTCCTGGAGGAGAAGGATCCATTTGGTCAACCTGGCTTTGGCATCCTTCTTCGACATCAAATACCAAATGGCAGTATGATCTGTAAATATTGTCACTCTAGATCCAAGAATGTAAGATCTGTACTTATCCAAAGCAAAGACTACTGCTAGAATTTCTTTCTCAGTTACTGTGTAGTTTCTCTAAGCTCCATCCAATGTCCGGCTAGAGTAGTGTATGGCATAGGGTAATCCATCCCTCCTCTGTCCAAGCACAGCCCCTATGGCATAATCAGAAGCGTCCATAATGATCTCAAAGGGAAGAGACCAATCGGGTGGCTGAAGGACAGGAGCCTCGACAACTAAATTCTTGAGAGTCTCAAAGGACTTAAGATACTTATCATCTACAAGGAACTCGGTGTCTTTAGTCAACAAATCTGTAAGCGGTCAGGCAATTCGACTGAAGTCCTGAATGAACCGTCGGTAGAAACCGACATGCCCCAGAAAAGACCGCAACTGTCTCAAATTGGACAGTGGATTGAGTTTTCTAATGATATCCACCTTGGCCGGATCAACCTCCATGCTCCTGTTGGAGATGATATGACCAAGGACCGTCCCCTGAGTCACCATGAAGTGACTCTTCTCCTAAGATAGTACAAGGTTTACCTCTATGCACCGCTGAAGTACACGGTCTAGGAAGTCAAGACAAGCATCAAACCCGTAGCCATAGACCAAGAAATCATCCATGAAGACCTCCAAAAAGTCACCTATCATGTCCGAAAAGATGGACAACATGCACCTCTGTAATGTCGTCGGAGCGTTACATAGACCAAAGGGCATCCGTCTGAAAGCATAAGTCCCAAATGGACAGGTGAACGTCGTTTTATCCTGGTCTTCGGGCGCAATGGCCACTTGATTGTATCCGGAATACCCATCAAGAAAGCATTAATGACTCTTCCCAGCTAGCCTCTCGATAATATGATCAATAAATGGTAGCGGGAAATGATCCTTCTTGGTGGCCTCATTCAATCGTCTGTAGTCCACACAGACCCTCCAAGAAGTGGGTATCCGGGTGCCGATCTCCTCTCCAGACTCATTCACGACTGTAGTGACACCCGTCTTCTTGGGTACCACATGTAAAGGACTAACCCATTTAGAGTCGGAGATGGGGTAGATAAAATCAGCGCTCCACCATTAAGATATCTCCTTCATTACTACATCTCGAAGATTCGGATTCAGCCGTCGTTGGAACTCATGCAATGGCTTAGCATCCTCTTCAAGGTAGATACGGTGGGAGCACATGGCCGGACTTATCCCCTTGAGATCAGACACATTCCATCCAATTGCCTTGCGGTTGCGTTCAAGAACCTCCATCAAACGAGATTCTTGCTCTCCAGTCAAGTCTGCTGAGATAATGACTGGGTGCATTTCTGGCTCTCCTGCAAGGAATCTATACTTGAGCGGCTGCGGTAAAGGCTTCAGTTCTGGCTTGGTGGGAGTTGGTAAATCTGGCTTCCGATATGTCTGCATGAAAGCAACCATGTCTGCATGTGAGAACTCTCGCTGTACCTATGATTCTGATGAAGGGAACCCTGTTGGTGTGTCTATCATCTGTTGGGGCTCGCTCTGCGTCCTCTCTGTCGGCTCATCGGGAAACAGACATGGCAAATATGTATCAAAGTCCTTCCAATAAAAGTATGCCTCTGAGGGATCTGAATCTGAACAATCATCAGTGTCTCCAATCATCACACAACTGTCAGCCTCTATAGTGTCATCTGCCAAGGGTGTGCTCTCCGAACTCTCCTCTGCTTCAAAAGGTGGGTACTCTGAGTCTGTAGACAAGGCGAGGGCTCGTGCTTCTGGATCTTCCCAAACTGCTTCGTCATCGGTCATTACAAAATCATACTCGTGTTGGACATCTAACTCTGCATCTGTCAGCTGCACCGTGTCACTACATGGCTCTGAGCAGGCTGAATCTCTCGCTCAGGTCTCATCAATCGTCTCTGTTTGTATGCTCTCACCCTCTATGTGAAAGTACACCTTCCCACTATCATGGTCGGTCACCGCCTTGGCTGTGGCCAAGAATGGGCGTCCTTGTATGATGGTGGCATCGGTCACCGACTCAGGGATCTCCATGTCCAATACTACAAAGTTCACGGGGAATTTCAGTTCCTGAATGGTGATGACCACATCTCTCAACATCCCCTTCGGTCTCTTGATAGACCTATCAGCAAACTGAAGGACTGTCCGACTCCGAAGGAGTGGGCCGAATTCGAATCGATCGAGTAGGGCTGCCGGAAGGAGGTTTATAGAAGAGTCGTTGTCTAATAGAGTACGATCGAATGGCTGCTCACTAATCTAACGTCTGACATATGGAGCTCCTGCATCTGATCGTTTGGCTGGCAACTGGTTCTGAATGACACAACATGTTGCACGGGTGAGTAAATGGATATATCCTCTGTTGTTCCGCTTCCTCCTACGTACAGTGGTCTTTTCTCTCAGGTTCTTTTGGAAGAGGGGGATGTGCTCTAGTGCCTCCTGTAGAGTCAGCTGTATTTGAAATCTGTCTATCATCTGCTGGCTGAACTCTAACTGTTCCTTCTTTTTGGGATTTTCTGTTTTATTCCCCTTCGCTGAGCGGAGTGCTTGAGGGAAGGGGATGGAGGGTCCCTCCTCAGACAGAGGGTTAGGATAAGGTTTCGGGCCCTGTGAAGGACTGGAATCTATGCAAACATCATCATTCAACACGCATGGACTCGGAATTGATGGAGAAACCTTTCCTTTATTTATTTTTTGGTCTTTTTCCTGGTGTCCAGGGATACAGAGAATGGCAAAATAGACGGTTGGAATACAGATGGATTCAAAATGGGGGCATCAGCACCACCCAAAAGATTCTCTTTAGTGGCCTCAGCACTGCGTTCTGGTTCAGCATCAAAAATGGTGGCCTCAGCACCACCGTCTACATTAGGTATCACGACGGCCTCAGTACTGTCGTCTGGAATGTCATTCTTGGTGGCGTCAGCACCACCGTCATCATCATCATCATTGTTGTTAGTGGCATCAACACCACTTCTCTCCTCATTTGGGGCTCTAGAATCTCCATGGTGTTGTCCCTCAGATGAGCCGCCACCGGCTGGTTCCTTACTACTCCTAAGTGACACGGAGTGAGTATCAAACATAGAATACATGTCATTCAAATAAGTACTAGGAGTGGTATCCTCTGTAAGTTGTACCTGCTCAGACTTTCTCTTCAAGTTATTCGGATTCGGCTCGCTCTGTGCAGGTATGGTGGCTTTTCCCTTTATGATGTCCCTCATTTCCTGCCGGAATCATCCATTTCTCGCTGGAAAGATGCTTGCTGTTTGGAGAGCAAGCAGGCGAGATCATCAAGTGCTGAGTTCTCCAAGACAGGTGTGGAAGAACCAGGAGTGTTCCCTTGCTGGAACTGAGGTTGCTGGTGAGATTGGGAGTACTGCGGCTGGTAAGGCTGCTGTCGTTGCCTCCACTGCTGTCCTTGATAGGCGTGACGAGGATTCTGTTGATACTGCTACTGTAATTGTTGGGAGTATTGGGGCTGCTGGTGTTGGCTACTCTGATTTCCTTGAGCGGGAGGCTGCTTCTGGGATGAGGCGCCTCCGGTGGACCAATGGAATCCTGGGTGATCACGACGAATCCCAAGTTGTTGGGGGTACAGGTCGTACCATATCCCGTTGACTTCCATCAATGGCTCTTGCTCGAAGGGTGGAGGTGGTAGTACTGCCAAAGGCTGATCCGGCTGATAGACCACCATCTGAGTGTCCTGAGATGGTGGCTGGTGTGAATATTGCGGCAACTGCTATACCAGCACCTCCTGGACATGGTGAATTTGGCGGTATGCGGGAGGTGGTGGGGTAGAACGGCTACCTCTAGAGTCAGCCAGTGACCTGGGAGGCGGATGTAAAGATGATTGTGCCTCTTGAATACTCAAGATGTGAGGCTTCAGGTCACTCATGGTTTTTGCCAACTGGTCTATCTGTGCCAGACCTTGCCCCTGCTTCTTCTCCAAAATCTCGATGCGGTCCAATTTCTCACTAATTATGCCCATATCAGCTGCCACTGATTCATCGTGTGCTGCTGCTGCTGACGGAGTGTGGTTTCCGGCATAGATCCTTGCAATGCGGTGGTAAGAAGTGGCTTGTGACGGGACCTTGGAGTTTGTGTAGATGCGGCCCTGAGACATCACTGTAGAATTTTCTGCCCTCTGCTCATAGATGGCCTAGACCGCGTCTGCATCCTTGGAGAAGTAAGATCCCCCACACGAGGCGTTGACAAGCCCCTGCAGCTTTGATGTCTGCCCGCAAAAGAAACTTTGATCCAGATTGGGCTGTGATATTTCATGGTGAGGACATCGGTCAATGAGCTCTCTAAAGCGATCCCACGCTTCATGGAATTGTTCATTGGGGATCATAGTGAAATTACTGATCATTGCTCTAGCTGCATTTGTCCGGCCGAGTGGGTAATACTTGTTCAAGTACTCAGTCCGGAGTTGTTCCCAAGTGTCGATGTACCTCCCCAAATGTTTCAGCCAGTAGGCAGCTCTATCAACCAAGGAGAACGAGAAGGCAATCATTTTGATGGTATCCTCAGTTACGAACCTGTCATGGATCATACTGCATATCATTTCGAACTCTTGCAGATGGAGGTGAGGTTCTTCAGTGGGCAGCCCGTGAAACTTGGGCAGTAGCTGAATGGTGTGTGGGCGAAGCTCGAAGTCACCATAGATGGGAGGAAGTCGAATCCATCGGTGTGTGAGGGTTGCACAGGGTTGTGCAATTGCCTCATGGTCCTCGGAGACGGCCTCTCCTGTTAGGTTCTTCGTCTGGTATATCATCACGCCCATTCGGTCTTCTCTTCCATCACGCATCTCCCTCATGATTTCACACATGACCACTCCCTGGTCTCTGATCTGTCGCTGCATGGTTTCCAGGGAGGCTAGTAGTGAATTGTTGATGGTAGCCTGATCATATATGTATGGAGACGGTCTCTGCTCATCTGGATGTTCCTCTCTGCCTTCCATTTCCGGTGTTTCTGTAAAGTCAAAAGAATCCATCTCAGGTGCTGTCAAATGTTCTGAACTCTGTTTTGTACTAAAGTCTGACACCACTGGACTGATAGAAGAAGAAGGATGGTCGAGGAGGAACAGGGTGGACGTAAACTCAGGCTTGGAGAGTGGGTCTGGACTCCCTGAATCCCACCTAGATGAAAAAGGAGTAGTGCTCGATAACGGTGCCACCATACGTGGCCTAAGGGATCTCCTTCCCATCATCTTGATTTAGAGAAGGACGGATGAGATCTGGAATGCAAACAAGATGTGATGTACAAACCCCCTGTTCACCTACGCAACGCTGGAGTTGATGAACGTGAAAGTTCGTTCTGTTATCTTGTCAAATTTTATTAGGTGATCAGTCAATCTATCAGAGCGTTAGAGCGAGTTGTTAGGTACCCTACTTTCCTAGCCGACTATCCCGATCCACGTTAGATCTTTCCCAGCCAGTATGAATTGCAGACCGTAACCCGGTTGTTCCTGCAAATTCACTCTGCTAAGGATGTCGCGGTCTGCTTTACCGGTTATCGGAGAGATCCTCACTGGAGAATGACTAACCACGATCAGTAGTCAACCAGAATTTTAGGTGTGGCTCTATCCTAGTGTCGGGTCACTCTCTCGTAGCAGATAAATCAAACAAGGAGGGGTTATTCTCCCCAAGACAAAGTTTTTTTTGGTGGGATGAGTTTTAAGGTCAAATTTGCATTAGCAGTCCCAATTTTATTGCTTTCACTTTTTATGTATTTTTCTGAACAAACATCGTCTGACGAATTTTCCAATTTCCTTATTATTTAAAGTCCAACAAAACTTGGGGAAGGAAAGCGGAAAATCCGATGCGCGGTCAAAATCAATGATGCATGCAGGGATAGAGATGTATACCAGTTCACCAGCACTCTACATGCAAAGTGATGTGTGCATAAATTAAAGATAATAAATAAAACTACCTAGATGCATGCACGAGGAAATCACCCTAAGATGAGAAACTTCTATTAACGTGAAGAACAAGTAGCTACGACTAGGAAGAGAGTCCAGAGTCCGGTCTCGGGAGCCGATCGGTGTCCACCACAGTGGATCCTACCAGCGCTGTATATGACTCCTCTCGGCACGTGGTCTCTAGTCCAAGTCAATAGCTTTTTCAGTTGATTTTTAGCCAAGTCCAATTACAATCTATAGGTGCAGGCAAGATATTAGGGATTGGGCCTTAGCTTCTTAATTCGTCACAGTCAACAAAAATTCCTATGTCTAGGGGCTAAATCCTCGGGAAACAAAATAAAATAAAGATGAAAAAGCTGCGAAAAATACAAAACCACGGTGAGCCCCCAAGTGAACAAACACTTGGAAATTAGGCCCGGGTGTCCTAGAGAGTCCATGTTATTACAAATTAAGTCTCTCTCTCACTTAAAATTACAATTTTTAAACTGCAAAAATTCTACAGGAAAAGATGGTCTTCTCAAGCTTCCAAGTTTTCTTTGGTGCTAAGCGAGCCTTCATGTGGGTGCCCAAGCGCCTAGGATGGAGCGCCTCCCTTGCTCGGCGGTACCTCGCACAAAACCTAACGAAGAGGTGATTAGATTAGCCAAGTAATACAATCAAATAAAAAGATAGGCAAATATTCACAATTAATCACACAAGAATGCTCTATACGTTGTTGCTTCCGGCAACGACGCCATTTGATTAACCGCGAGATACGAGGATCTAAATGTCTCACACAAGGCGGAGACAAAGTCGTTGCGGCGACCCTCGGTAAATTCCGATTAAATCAATAATTAACCATAGTATCAATCAAACAATGAGAAGCAAAGTGGAGTTAAAATTTATTATTAACTCTACAAAAATGTGTATAGTGTGCAAGTGTGTAGAGTGTCGAACTTAGGGAGCAACCAAGATAGAACAAGGCAGTCGTGCATAAAAATCAATGTGAGAGTGAGCAATTGCCTATGAATGTGCAAATTTTTGTGGGTTTTTAATTATATATATATATTTATTTATATATTTTTAATTTTTATATTTTTATATTTGGATATTTTTATTTCTGATTTTATATTTCCTTTTTATATTTTATACTTATATATATATATTATATAGAATTTATATATACAAAGTAAGAAAGAGAGGGATTAAGTATTTATAAAAATATGTAAAAATAACAAAATTCGGGAAATAAGATATTTTTGGTATTTTTATAAGTTTTTAATGCTTTTGGGATTTTTGTAGATTTTCCTAATTTTTTTGGTATTTTTAAAGTCAAAAATACTGAAAATAGTGAATACAATATCTATGCAAGACAAAAATATAGAAATAAAATAGCAAACAGGAGTGAAAAATTTTCAAATTAATTTTTATAGATAGATAATAGTACAAGGAAAATTCAGATTCAGAAAACACAATTTTTGGATTTTTACAAATTTTTTAGATTTTTATTAAGATTTTTGAGAATTTTGCTATTTTTAATAGTTTTCTTTTGTAATTTTTAGGGATTTTTGGTCAGAAAATAAAATAAACGAATCAGACGAAATATATTTTTCTGGAAATTTTCAAAGACTTTTTATAATTTTTATGTATTTTCTAATGCAAACAGTGCTGAAAATGCATGTTTTTGATTTTTGATAATTATGAAAAAGCAATAAAAATGTAAACTAAAAATATAGCGTTAAACTACAATGCAATAGGAGCCCATGGTATTTTTTTTGGTAATTTTTCGAGTTAAAATGATGCATGAAATAAATACAAACATCTAAGCAAAAATACAATACTAGCAAGGGCATAGATGTAAATATACATAAGTCCAAGGGCTTACTTGCAATTTTTCCACAAACTTATAACGTTAAATACAAATTTTCTAGATTAAAAATAAATACCCAAACCCGGAGGGGGTTCGATGCAAAATGTCCAACTCACGCGCACTGGGCACGTGACCTAGCATGGGTATTTTTGTAATTTTAGAAAGTTCCAGGGGGCAATTTGACCAAAATATTACAACTTAATTAAAAATTTCATGGACTGAAATGAAATAGACAAACCCCTAGGGGGGTCCCTGCAAAATGCCCACCACCCCACGTGCTCAGGTCACGTGAGGTGACGTGGATTAGAATTAAATGCAAATATGGAAACTATGGGGGTCTGGATGCAAATAGTACAGAAATATTTAAACTACAAAATAAAAGTTTATGGACTAAAAATAAAATGCAAAAATGGCGGGGGTGTAGGTGCAAAATACCCACACCCGGAGATCCAACGGCTAGAGTCCAACACTTATCCACACAGCGCTTCGTGGATGGCCGATGACAGTTCGATGATGAGTGGTTGTGATTAGACCCTCGAGGACAATCTAGCGGTTGGGACGTGAGAGGATCTAACGACCGATATGTAATCTGGAGTTGGGCCCTGATCGGACGGTGGAGGCACACGGAGGAAGAACGGAGAAGAACTTCGCCGTGACGAAGTTCCTCCGACGAGATGGCGCGACTCCGGTGGTCTGGGCCGCAACAAAAGGGTCGGGGAGACTCCTGCGGTGATGCTCTGGCTGCTGGGTCCCTCAAAATCGCTGGAGAGGCGCTGTGGTGATGTCGCGAAGGCGGCGGTGCTTGGAGCTCCAGGTATCTCTGGCGGCGTACGAATCCAAGTCCCCAGGCTCTATTAAGCTCCCACGACCTGCAGAAATGGGTGAGAGGGTCCAGGGAAAACTACCTGGACCCCGCGGAGGCGTGAAGGTGGTCTGTGGAGCGAAAGGGAAACTCAACCGGAGGTGTGCTCTCACGAGGCGATCGTGAATGGTGATAGGGTGAACGATAGATGAATTGGTCGATGGGAAAGTGAGGCTACAACTACGGGGGACAAAAAGAGAAAAGAAAATGGGAGAAAAGTGCGAACCTCGAAGGTAGGGGACCTGAGGTAGGAGAACCTCAACGCCAGAGTTGGCGGAGGTGGTGGAGCCACCTCGGGCCTTCCTCGACTCGCCTAACGATAGGGCGGTGGAGCTGTCACCTCCGTCTACCCGTAGAGCACGAAAGGGAGGAGAATGGTGGTCCAAAAGGGGTTCAAATTCGAGCGTGAAGGTGGAGGGTCCATTATGTACAAGGTGGCGGCGTCTCCTTCAAGCGAGATCCACGCATGAATGATGAAGATTCTGGAGGATTTTGGTGCTCAGCGAGGATCAGTGATGATCAAGGAAGGAGTCCCAAGAAGAAATCGAGGCCCGAGGATGAAGGGATCGAACTCGGAAATAGGGCGAAATTGGGCTCGAATCGGGCTGTCAGAAGGTGGCAGACCTCGGTCTGGCAGTTGACCGAGGTCAACAGACGACCGCACCTGGTTGGTCCACGTGGATCAACCAGGAAATTGAGAGCCAAAATTATGTGTAAAATCAAAATAAAATAGTAAATGAATTTATTAATTTTAGTTTATAAAGAAAAAAATGTTTCTTATTTTATAAAGAATTTTATGGTGATTTTTATTTATTTTTATGAGGTATATAATTACAAGTTACCTTTTATGCCCTATATAGGTATATCTATCGATATATTTTATTAATTTATTTTTATTTTATGTATTTAATTTATTTATTTTTGTTTATTATTTTATATATTTATATAATATCTTTATACACTTAAAAATATTTTTTTTTTTATTTTTTTGATGCATTTTGTACACTTAATAAAATAAAAATAATAATTTTATAGGTATAGATATAGGTATTATACCTGGGTATACCATTTATACAAGTATTTTATTTTGTGTTTCTTTTGTATTTTTATTCTGATTTTAATATACACATAAATTATAAATAATATTTACAAAATTATAAAAATATAAAATTGTAAAAATAATGACCAATTAATAAAATGAATATTTTATTTTGTACAAGTATACAATAGGGGTCCAAAACTCAACTTTCTGACCGTAGTTCCACCAAATGCGAAACCACCTTCATTAACTAGCTTATTTTAAGTTATATACAATTAAAGGTGAGTTTGATGCATTTTGAATTTTTATTTGCAAGATACAAGTTTGGGATGTTGGTATTTTGGATTTTTATTCAGATCATATCTTTTTATTTGTATAGTATTTTTTCATGAAATAAATTTTGTATTTTAATTTATTTAATTATTTGCAACTTTCATGTACAAAGTTTCTTTATTTGATGTATAAAAAGTGGAACCAAAAATAGGTCCCAAAATGAATAAAGAAAGGATAAAATGAATAGGTATCTGGCCCTTATCTCCCCCTACTTTATTCCTTGTCGACCTATTCATCAAGATGCCTAGGTCTCGGGGTTTCAGATCATAAAATATTTACAATATTTTATTCGTTTTCTTTGCTTTTATTTATTCTATAATTTTGGCTTAAATACAGTATTTTATACACTATTTACATGCACATGCATGAATGCTAAGATGCTCTAATTAAGGGTATTTACATGCATTTACCAGGGTTTTTGAGGCCAAAATTATAGAATAAAGATGATGAAATGTGGATTCATCAGTGCGCACCGTCGACGAGCGTGGACTGTCGGACCTTGGGACCGTCACATCAAGGCCTTATGCACCGTTAAAGTGGGGGTCGTTGTCTCTCTAAGGGGAGTCCTACAACAGGAGGCTTCGGTTGTGATCTCTAACTCTCCTTTTTCTTTGTTGCATTGTTGTCATGATGTTTGTTTCCGGATTCTTCCCTTGCTATAATATGCATATGTTTTTAAAACGGATATTTTTATTATCATCGATGATCTGGATGCATACATACATTGATTTTTTCTGGAAACCTGTTGAAAATCGGATTTATGTATGTGTGTTGATGACGTTTGTCTCAACAAACACATGGGTATCCAATGTCCATGGGTCAGGGTAACTAATTTCATGGTTCACATCACACTAGGTACCTGACCCGAAATACTATATTGGATATGAATGGGTATTGGGTTTTAGCCATATAGATGAGATTGGGTACATGTCCAAATCGAAAACCATGCATACCCCTTATTAGGGGCAAGATTGGAATTCCCATTTTGGAAAAAAAGAGGAGGTTGGGTGTGGTTTTTAGTGGCACATGGAGTGGTTATAAAAATTTGACGGACTTGTATATAAGTTCTCACAACAAGGAACCCATCTAATGGTGTGGTGGTAGAAGCAGTGGCTCCCACTTTAAAAGGACCAGGATTCGAACCCCCTACAACTAGTATAAAAATCTCTCACCGCTATCTTTTGTCGCAATAGTAGAGAGGAAGGATGGAAGACCACACATGCGTGTGCATACTTTGTTCCATTGAACTCGAGCTTAAGAAGCTATGGATTTGACGAATCAGGGGGGCTATACGTAATATCCCCAGACATGACTTTGGACTCACCTGCTCTCGCTCTATGTTCTTCCACCGTGAACTTTTCTTTTCTTCTCTCTTAGCTACTCTTGTTCTCTAAGGTACTTTCGAGGGTGACTCCATCGGATTATGCTGACGACAATCTTGATGTCATCGTATCATGAGTGTAAAACACCAAACACCATATGCACCGATGTTGTGGAGACGATATCTTCTCTAAGGATAGAACAAAGATAGAGGCATCAGTGATCTTTGTAATCTATTTCATTCTGTATTTGCCACATTTCAAAATAACTATTTATTTGATCAATCTAGATCATGCCTTAATTTATTGTATCTAATGATTATTAATCGGTTCTTATTTAACCCCTATAAAGGGATTATGGTCTGTAAATGGTTGAATATGCTCATTTTAATATGTGATGCCATTGAAATAAATCATTTAAAAATCCAATATTGATGTTTAGTATTATAATTGAAGATTTTTTTACAACAACCTTAGAAAATATATTAGGATTTTTTTATTAAAACATGTCCAATATGATGTTTAAATCGAGGATTGATATGAATAATATGCTTAAAAATTTGGTGAACATAAATTAAAGCATTTTAACAGTGTAAAAAATCAGGTTAACCACCACTGGACTTTAGTTTAAATTCTTTAAACAGGGTGTCCCATGATGGAATTCGAAAATCCCACATCCGATAGCTACAAAAGGCACAATATGTACAGAAATGTATATTGTTCATCCACAAAGACTATAAAGGGGCTCTGTGAAGAATTAGAAAAAAATATAATAATATCGAAGACCTCGATATTGAGAAATGCTCAACTGTGAAGTTCTTGAAGGTTATTATGGCTAAGAGGAAATTAGTTTCCAAAAAGGCACATGATTTCATGCTCCTCCACCATATAATTAAACATGTTGAAATGAAACTTCAGAGAAGTTTCAAGTCATGCCTATCATAGAAAGTCGATAGGTCCTCACTGAAGTTCCCTTTGCGAAGACATACATGTCTCTGATCAGCATATCGGTGACCACGAATCACACCATATGGTTCTACACTAGAGGACCGCTTATTCTAAAAGATCACAAACCAACATATTGTCATTAAAGTCTCCTCTAAGAAGACTTACATGTCCCTAATTAGCACATCGGTGAAACTCTCGAGGATCACACTATATGGTTCTACTATTGGTCCCCCGCCTTTGGGGCCAAATGTATTAAGACCTTAAATCCCTATTGTCTTGCGATCCTCAACCTCATCCTCCATCATTACTGAAGGATATGGGAAGATCCTTAAGCGCATCGCGGAAGTGCGAGGATCACATCGTATGAGATCGGGAGCGACTAGTTCATACTAGTTACTCGAGGTAGAGGAATTTAAAAATGTTAATGTGATGAAATCACATGATCCAAGAACACTTCTCAGATCGTTTCATCTAAACCACAATTAGGTATTAAAGTTACCACTTGAAGCATGGTTGCAATCGAGTCTCTAAACCAAGAGACCTCCTGTCTCAAGTCCAATTCAACAGAGGAGACACATGCGAGCACATTGATGAGATGTGTGCTCCTTGCAGTCCATGTTAACGATCCAAGCGACGAATCTCATGATCCCATCACACAAGATATAAAAACTTCTTCATGAGTGAGGCATATCGAAGGAGATGGAGATCCATGAGCAAATACTCCGACAACATAACGATGATGTTGCGACGATGGCGACTCTCTCAATGGTTCCATGGCGGATAGCAACAATGAGAGAGAGAGAGACATGACGTGTAGAGAGAGAGAGAGAGGGAGAGAGAGAGTATGTTCATTGTAACTTGAAGAGCAAGGGGTGCCTCTTCTTATATAGGGTTTTGGGAGTCCATGGATCTCAATTCATTGACAACACAAATCAATGGATGAAATTTAATTGTGTTTCTTTCAATGGCCACGATCTTGTTGTGAAAACACAACAATAAATACTTTAAATTAAATTAAATATACATTGAATTATCATCAACATAATAAACCATTTTAGATAAGAGGATAAAGAGAGAGAGAGAGAGAGAGTCAACCCCTAAATTGGGAGGACGACCACTTTTGAACAATTCAAGGGTGGCCGCCCACCACCCATTAAGGTGTCTCCTTTTTCTCTATTTTATGTGAGATATAATATCTCATATAATCCTCTTAGTTATTTGCAACAACTTTTATTGCGAATATATTCAGAAAATTAATTCTAAATTAATTTGTGAATATTTCAATCATACCACTAAAAAATTGTGAATCACATTCACAACCAAAAATAAAATGTAGATTATATTTTTCAATTAATTATTCAATGTGAATCCAATTCACATCAATAATTAATCAACAAATAAATCACAATATACACTCTCTAATATATTATAAATTACATTTATAATATACTTGATTAATATGGATAGTGCTATCCACATTATTCATATCCATGATAATTAAATCACATTTATTCATCTTGGATCTCTATTCTTATGTGCCCAAATAACATGAATTACATTCACATTATTGACATCTTTGATAATTAAATCACATTTAATTATCTCAGATAACTCTCCTTATAATATGAATCAAATTCATATTATTCGTGATAATTAAATCACATCTAATTATCCATTTTTCTCAATGCTCGGATACATATAACAAAAACGAAATTATTCTTGAACTCTTTCAAGAATAATGCACTTTCTCCGTGGTTACTTGGAGGTAAGGATATGGCGATTGTATTGTTCCATGTATAGTGACTTGGATATTGAGATCACATCTCAAATCAAGATCTTGCAACCTCTCATAGATGCTTGACTTAATCAAGATCGCAAACCTAATTTTCTCATTACATCTGAATCACATTGAGATCAATGTCCAACATTCAGACTAAGATCAGATTACTTCTCTATGAGAGGAGACACTAAAATCCAGACGTGTTTCATCACTCCCTCGGAATGGAGTGATCACATCACCCTCATGTATTCCTAATACCTGTGCATCCTGCATATTGGAAGGCCCTAAATAAACCCGAAGTTTTAGATCTCTTTTAAACTGTCTTCAGGGTTTTATCATAAAGTTTCTCATTCGATCATTGGGAGTTGGTATTGATCATATACTTTTCAAAACATATATCATACTCATGTGTTGATCATATACTTTTCAAAAGCATATATCAAACCTACAAATTCAGTCAAGCTTCCAAAGCAAGGCGACCGTGCACGAAATTTAATTCTTCCCAATATCGCATGAGTGAGCTCATGTCTTCCAGTTCAGTAATGAACCTATATAATCCCTTTGAGAGATCGTATTACTCATATGCCCTTGCATGTACACCAGCGCGTCGATGTATAGACCTTTGTTAGGTCATCAATCTATTGGTCTACCAAATGTACATACTTAGACATATAGTAACACATCTGTCTCTGGTCAGAGGATGCATGCCTATATCATGACATCATATGACATAGGACTTTGGTTATCTCGATCTCATTAAGTCAACTCTTTGACCCAACTTATCTAACACCTCCGAATCTCTATTCCTATGCAGAGGACCTGCATCAAGAGATCTTTTAGATATCATCCTTTAGAGAAAGTATTGTCATTTCCTTCTTAGACTGGAGATGCTGTCTTAACAATCATTTGACGGTTCTTGATGAGTATTCAGTCTAACTCTTTAGATATTCATCCAAGCACTAGCCTCTATGATTCAATAATTGAATCAATAACTGTATGATTATTAAGATGGCTATGGTACATATCCCTAATTATACTAAGGCTATTATGCAAATTAGTTATTCTTCATTTTAAATCAGGGAATGATATTTGCAATAACATTTATTGTATAATGGCTCACCATGGGCTCGCATGTCCAACATTCTCCCACTAGTCCAAAGAGCCATTAATTGGCTAATCATTTAGACCCACACTCATGTGACAATAATAGACTATTTGAAAAATAGCTAGGTAAGCTGACCAGTCACTCTGTTCCTGAGAGACTATGCCAAGTCCTTTTACAGCACTTGCATATCTCCTAGAAACAGTGCTCGCATCCAATGTGAATGTTGCATCTTATACAACCAATACTCAATCTTGTTTAGTTATAATGTCCTTGATACTACAATTCAATAATTATTATTACCATTATGTAATTTCTATTATCCTTATAAGAATATCTTTATTCCCAGAGATCTTTATCTCCTAAGATATTCACAGTTAAGACCTTTTAGATATCTATCTATAAAGTCTTAATTTCATGAAGATAAGACTTTGATATCACTATCTCTAGATATTTTTATCACTGCAGTCAAGTGATTTATCTCCATAGTAGGATTAGTAATAGTTTACTACTCTCACTGCATGGCAGATATCTGACTTGTGTGTGTGTATTGGAGAAACTTTAAATGAGGCGGGGTCTCACCATATATATGATGAGCCACACTCAATTTAGGCATCTTTCCAATACATTTTACAATTTCTTGTTTCATAAATAACACAACATATATAGTGAAATAAAATTATGAAAATATTATTATATTCAATGGAAATGTTAATTTAAATTTGGATGCTATATTTTACAAAATTCATTTTTTATAATGTGCAGTTTATACTTTTACAAAACTGTTACAGAGTTTTTTCTAAATTAACAGCAGCCTTTACAATTTCAGAAAAGTCCCCACCTCATTTGAAAGGTCCCCTATATATATATATATAGGGTTGGTGAGACTGCCCCCTGGGGGCAACCAACATGGCTGCCCCGCCCCATATTTGGGTAATTTTTTTTTATTTTTTTTGAAAAATATCGCCATGTATATTCACCACTATATCCCACCTATATGCCATTCGAATTTCGTCAGAAACAGAGACTCCTACGACCTCCATCCAGATAGGGCCGATTTAAAAAATCTTACGACCGTTAAAAAAATGACGTCTAGATGGAGGCCGTAGGAGTCTCTGTTTCTGGGAAATTCGAATGACATATAGGAGGGATATAGAGTTGAATATACATGGTGATATTTTTCGAAAAAAATTAAAAAAAATTACGAAAAATAGGGTGGGGGCAGCCAGGGGCAGCCCCATTTTCCCCTATATATATAGCGTACATCAGCATCTCATAACTGATGCACAAGGGCAAGCAGTTTTAGCATTTGCTTCCTCAACTCTTTGAGGTGCTATCCCTTTAGATAGGTCAGTACCATATTTTAAGGTAAAGAAGCCTTTCTTAGAATCTTCCTGAAATTAGAACACGTCCAATGTGTACCATTAATATAATGGTCCCAATACCCTCTTCTCTTTGCTTCTGAACAACTTCAGAAATAAGATCTAAGAGGTATTCTTGAGATCATATCTCAAGGTATGGAATAGCCAGATCATAAAACACTTATTATCATCCTTATATCATTTCAAATGATTAAGCTTCACACGGTTCATCAAGATTCTATTTGAAATCATAACCTTTATAATTTCATCAAATCTGATGTTCCAACTACAAGAAGCTTATTTGAGTCCATAGATGGAATTCTTAGCTTGCACAGCTTGTATTCCTCATCCATGAAGCCGTGGGGCTACTTCATGTGAATATTCTCGGAGAGCTATTCATAGAGGAATGCAATATTCACTTCCATCTTGAAGATGTCAAAGTCAAGTTGTGTAGCTATAGTTACAAATATTCCTGATGGGTTTAAGCATGGCCATTGAAGAGCAAGTCTCATCGTAAGCGATGTCTTCTCTTCGGTGTATCTTGTGCATACAAGCCATGCTTTGAAGGTCTCTACCTTCTCATCAGGTTCCCTCTTTCTCTTGAAGATCCATTTACACCTTAATGGATTTTATCCATATAGGTGGATCCTCGAGGGTCCATATACAACACTTGTATATGAAGTTTACTTTAGACTTTATTGCTAACATCCATCTTTCCATGCATGATACTTCAAAACATCATCATATGAATTCAGATCATTGTCAGACTTAATTGACACATGGATTCCATCCCCAAACTCATTTAAAGAGATATTAGGGTTTCATCTTTAATTGTCCTTTTAGTTTCTGATTTCAGGATCCTCATTATCTTCTCAAGATGTAATGAGTTCCTTCACTTCATTTTCATCTTGGTTTTCAAGAGAGTCATCCTCTAAGAGTCATATCCTTAGAGATGAGATCCTTTAAGAATCCCAACATCATAAAGTAGGTATCCAATTCCATCCTTTATTTTCCTATTGAAGTAGCACTCTCTTGTGCTAGATTCTAGCTTATATGCATGGAACCTTATCAAGGATATATATTGTAGTCTATACTACGTATATACCTTGAAAACTAATAGGTAATTATGCTAAGATTCATCATTGATCAAATCATGTCACACATGATCAATTGTATCTCCCTACAACTCTATTGAGTATAGGTGTATCAGGAGGAGTGAGATAGGAATGATATTCCTTTTACCATAAGGTATTCCTTGAATTCATCTAATAGGTACTTGCTACCTATGTTAGATCAAATTAATTTCAACTTCCTCCGAACTTTGGTTCCAAAATCAAAATTGTGAAATCTTTGAACATTTCAAAGGTTTCTAACGTGAAGGGAAGAAAATTCATATCACTAATAATCATCAATAGATATCACATATCATTAACGTTTACTTTGATGTAGATGATCCACATACATCAATATGTATGAGATCTTGAATACCTCAGCATCTAACACCATTCCCAAAGAAGGGTGTATTGGACATTTTTACTTTTGAATACAATATTCACAAGTATGTAAGATTTGAAATTTCAGACGCTCTAAAGCTTCATCTATTACTTGTCTATTGATCTCATCAACAGACATATGTCCAAGGCTTGATGCCATATCATTGTCAAATAATCTTCATCCTCTTATTCATCTTTTAATGGTTTAATTTCCAATATTAGAAATGTTAATGAACCATTCATTAATTTTCTAATTTAGTAGAGTCCTCTAGATGTCATATTACTATCTGAAAAATATCTATCATAACTCTTTATGATAGGTCTATTCCAAAATTCATGTTTATTTCCAACATTTAGAAATAAACAATGAGTGTATTCTTAATATCTAGGTCATAGAGACATTCTCTAAGACTAAGGGCTCTCACACTGAAATCATGAATTCTATCAATACAATAGAGATTTTTGCATCAATATCCATGTGGATGACTATTAAACCTTAAGATCAAAATTTTCCAGTCTTCTAAAATATATGCCACCAATTGAAAGTGTTATTAGAAGAATGAGATACAATGATTAGACTTTAATCTTCTCAAATAAGAAAGTCAATTTGAATGATTAAATGTAGATTATTCCGATGCACAATCTGAGTCCTTCTCTATGGATCCTAGGTAGCTTAGATGGTCACACCATCAGTACATCGGCTTATTGCAGTATTGGCATTTATCCAAATCTTTGGATGTCATATGTGTAGAAATCATAGAAGTACAGTCAACTCTTTGACTTTCCTTCTACTTGGGTCCGACCCATGCTTCCACTACGCTATCTTCATCTATAAATAACCATAACTTAAGGCAAAGGATCTCTTATGTTGAATTCAAAAGATTTCAATATAAGAGCATTTCAACATTTATACATGCTTCAATTCATACAATATGAATATTATGAAGCTTCACGATGACTTGAGTATAGATAGTAGAATGATGACACTCATCATATCTACGTACATCTTAACTCTTAAAGACTTAGGTTCTGGTAGGTACTCAAACATTTTGAATACATCATCTCTTATAGAGACACCATTCTGCACGATGCAGTGAACCATGTCATTCATGATTAAATGTCGAGAGCACATATGTATGTCAGGAAAACTTATTCGGATTTTATAAAGTTTATTTGACAATTACGATCATTATCAACATGTCACTTACAAAGTACATTCGATGAGAGATCAAGACTATAGAGGCATACAAACCCTAGGGTTGTAATCCTATTGTATATTTAATTCCCATTCCTCATTATTATGAGGAGAACTTGCACAATGCAACCACATACATTATGTATCCAACTACAAGTACAATATCATGATCATAGATCCAACATGATATTTTACCGGTCATTATTGAGTTCGTACTGAGTGGGTTTAATGAAGGATTATCTAAAATAAAAATATGTATAAATATGTAAATATAAATATATATACATGCATTTTACTTTGATTTAGGATTTTTTTGTCAAAGTTATCTTGCCTTGTCAACATTGAAAGTTCATTCCCTTAATCACATTTAATGTAAGAGATATACTTACCATTATATCTCAAGCACGATCTGAGATCTCCTTTCTTATCTTTGTCACATCCCAATAATATGAGAACTTGCAACTTGGATAAAAAGAAGCGGGAACTTATTCCGCCTTACATGTCCAACTTGCATTTCCCAATTCAGTCTTTAGCACTCGGGCCCACCACCCCTAAGGTGATGTTGGACAGTCATTAATTGAACCAACCATCAATAGGAATACAACTCGCTATAAACAATCCAATATGGTCCCAATAATATGATGACTCCATATTGAGGTCACTATGCATACGTTCTTACTCTTTCAAGAAGCAAAGAACCCAATCTAGATGTGCTTATATGCTGGAACTGTCACTTCAGACATGCATCTCCTACATACAATCCTTGGCGACAGAACCCTTTGCCTTGACGGGAGACCATGGATGTCACTTATGTGATCCTCCAAATCATTTTCAAATTCTAATTAATTATTATGAATCATATTCACATAATTAATTCTTTCAAGAGAAATAATAACTCTATTCGTGATAGAGTGTTTTAATTTTCATTGGAGTCCAATTAATCTAATCACATTAAATCAATGATCCAATTACTATCCAACAACATTCTTTATTGCTACTTGAAATATGGTATTATCTCAAAAATACATATTATTTCGAATTTTAATAATTAGAAAAACACATCATGATTTCTCAAGCATTATCCCTTCCCTACCCGCTGTCATGACCAGTACCGATGGGAGAGGGACAGACCGTACACAGTGCAACCTGCTACCCCAACGCTCCCCAACTAGACATCATATCCGCCTCAGGAAAGGATAATGCCAAATAGATCACTTTGTACTTGAGATGATAATCGATTTTTCAACCGAAGTTAATTAATGGAGAACATTATTCAAGTGATAATTTCGTGTTTAAAAACTTTAAACATGGCTGAAAATACTCATAAAATAGGGATGCGAAAATGAAATGCAATAAAATTTTCACAATCCATAATGAGCCCACATCTTCCTAAGTATATGGATCGCATCCAAAACCTCCAACCTGGCTCTAATACCACTTGAAGGATATGGGAAAAACCTTAAGCACATCATAGAAGCATGGGGATTTCATCGTATGCGATCGGGAGTGACTAGTCGTACTAGTTACTCGAGGCAGCGGAATTTTAATATTTTAATGTGATGAAACCACATGATCCAAGAACACTTCTTGGATCGTTTCATATAAACCACAATTAGGTATTAAGATTACTTCTTGAAGCATGGTTACAATCAAGTCTCTAAACCAAGAGACCTCCTATCTCAAGTCCGATCCAACAGAGGAGACGTTTGCGAGCGTGTTGATGAGATGTGTGCTCCTCGCAATCCATGTTAATGATCCAAGTGATGAATCTACTGATCTCGTCACATGAGATCCAACATCTTCTTCATGAGTGAGGCACACCGAAGGAGACGGAGATCCAAGAGAAAATACTCCGATAACGTAACAACGATGCTGCGACGATGACGATGTGGACGGCCATAATGTGTGTGAGAGAGAGACACATGACATGTAGAGAGAGAGAGAGGGAGAGAAAGAGCATATGTTCATTGTAACTAGAATAACAAGGGGTGCTTCTTCTCATATAAGGTTTTGGGAGTCTATGGATCTCAATCCATGGACAACACAAAATCAATGGATAAAATTGATTTATGTTTCTTTCAATGACCATGATCTTGCTGTAAAAAAACAACATTAAACACTTTAAATTAAATTAAATATACATTGAATTATCATAAACATAATCTAATTTAATTTAATTTAATCATTTTAGATAAGAGGATAGAGAGAGTCAACCTAAAATAGGGGGGACGACCACTTTTAAACAATTCAAGGGTAGCCGTCCACTTCCTATTAAAGTAGCTCCTTTTTTTCTCTATTATGTGAGATATGATATATCATATAATCCTCTTAAATATTTGCAATTGCAAATTTATTCACAAAATTAATTCCAAATTAATTTGTGAATATTTCAATCATGCCACTAAAAATTGTGAATCACATTCACAACCCAAAATAAAATGTAAATTATATTTTCAATTAATTATCCAATGTGAATCTAATTCACATTAATAATTAATCAACAAATATAAATCACAATATGCTCTCTCTAATATATTATAAATCACATTTATAATATACCTAATTAATATGGATAGTGCTATCCGCATTATTCACATACATAATAATTAAATCACATTTAATCATCTTGGATCTCTATTCTCGTGTGTCCAAATAACATGAACAACATTCACAATATTCACATCTTTGATAATTAAATCATATTTAATTATCTTAGATAACTCTCTTTATAACATGAATCAAATTCATATTATTCATGATAATTAAATCACACTTAATTATCCATTTTTCTTAAGGCTCGTATATATATATATAGCAACAGTGAAATTATTCTCGAACTCTTTCAAGAATAATGCACTTTCTTTGCGGATACTTAGAAATAAGGACATGGCGATTGTATTGTTCCATGTATTTGACTTAGATATTGAGATCACATCTCTAATCCAGATCTTGAGGACCTCTCATAGATGCTTGATTAAATAAAGACCACAAATATAATCTTCTCATTACATCTGAATCACATTCAGATCAATGTCTAACATTTGGACTAAGATCAGATTACTAATCTATGAGAGGATTCACTAAAATCCTGACCTGTTTCATCACTCCCTCGAAATGGAAGCATCATGGTTATACAATCGTATATGATCACATCACCCTCAGGTATTCCTAATACATGTACATCCAGCATACTGGAAGCCCCTTAATAAATATGAAGTTTTAGATCTCTTTTAGACTGTATTCTTCAGGTTTTATCATAAAGTTTCCCATTCGATCATTGGGAGTTGGTATCGATCATATATTTTCCAAACATATATCATACCCATGTGTTGATCATATACTTTTCAAAAGCATATATCAAACCTAAAAATTTAGTCAAGCTTCCAAAGCGAGATGATCGTGCACAGAATTTGATTCTTCCCAATATCTCATGAGTGAGCTCATGTCTTCCAGTTTAGTAATGAACCTTTATGATCCCTTTGAGAGATCGTATTACTCATATACCCTTGCATGCACACCAGCGTGTCGGTGTATAGACATTGGTTAAGTCATCAACCTATTGGTCTGCCAAATGTACATATTCAGACATATAGTAACACATCTATCTCCGTTCAGAGGATGTGTGCCTATACTGTGACAGCATACGACATACGACTTTGGTTATCTCGATCTCATTAAGTCAATGCTTTGACCTAACTTATCTAACACCTCCGAATCTCTATTCCAATACAAAGGACCTACATCAAGAGATCAGTTAGATATCAGCCTTTAGAGAAAGGATTGCCATTTCCTTCTCAGGATGGAGATCCTCTCTTAACAGGCATTTGACGGTGCTTGATGATTCCTCAATCTAACTCTTTAGATATTCATCCAAGCACCAGCCTCTATGATTCAATAATTGAATAAAAAATTGTATGATCATTAAGATGGACATGGTACATAATCTTAATTGTATTAAGGTACGTATTATGCAAATTAGTTATTCTTCATTTCAGACCAGGGAATGATATTTGCAATAACATTTATTGCATAATGGCTCATCGTGGGCTCACATGTTCAACAATTGCTACCCATATATCCTCAACAATTTGGTCAAGAACTTTGGAAAGCTCATTGCCTTTGAAGCCCCCACCCAAAATGATGATTGTGAGGATGCCTTGGTGGTGAAGTTGCTTGTAGACATATCAAATGTCCACTCCATACCAAAAGGCATCGAGGTGATCACCACTAATGGTGTCTTTGAAGAAACCTCCCACACCCTTAACAATTGTTGATAATTTTTCCTTCACACATTATGACTCTCCATCAACCGAAAACACAACTTCCAACTACCTCATCACCAAATATAGTACAATGAAACTCAACCAACGCCCTAACCAATGTAGCAGAGACCACCTGGCCTCTCCCTACATCATGGAACTTGTATCGAGTGCATTCTATAACTAATTGAATGTCTCGTTTGTGTCCACGAATCTGGAAACACAAACCTTCCTCACCCATAACTAGTTTTCATCTGAAGCTGAGTTACGCTTCCTTAAAGAAATAGACCATGAATCATTAGAGAATACTACTATATGGCTCAAGAGAGTGGGAACAAACATCGATAAGAATTGAGGCACGCTAAAGCAGTTTCAGCAAACCCTCTAGCACAACCATGCAATTTCAATGTGAGACCCTTACAATCAATGACGACCTGAAAGACAAGAGTAAGTTTTCCTCTACGTCGAACCCACTAGGTACATCTAATCCTGATAACTTTTAGTAGACTTGATCCCTCACTATTAACCCCCCGGTCACCACCACGAAGCATGACAACCACCAGAGGACCACTGATTTCATTGTTAATTTGAACAATGTCAAACTCTCCTATAACATCTTCCTTGACCTCTGCATTTCCTTCAACAACTCAGCTTTGAAGCAATCCTTCATTGAGTGGACTCCTCAAAAGTGACTGCTTGAAGATCAAGGTGTACTGGTAATATCCCCATCCTACCCCATCATGGACATAAACCTTCTATCGTGAAATATTCGTGGATTAGGTGGACCTTGGACACTAACTAAACTATGCAACATGACTATGTAATACAAACTAAAACCTATTTGCGATTTAGGAGACTAGGGTAAGGGACTTATTACTCAAAAAAGGTTACCCTCCCTTCATTCCTTCAAATGGCACACTAATGTAATATGCAAATCTTGTGGTATTCAAATGGAATGGGATCCCCTTATTTTCCATAACATGAACATTTTGGATAAAGATTCCTTTACCGTGGTTGGGTGATAAATTCTCATCCATGCACCTTTACTTATTTCATTTTGGGATTTAAACCCTAGATAAATACATGTAATTATCACTAACTAGCATGAATTAACATCCTTATATTAATATGTAAATAGATATAAATACATATACTTAAATCTAAAATAAAATAATAAAGGAAAGAGAAAAATAAAGGAGGTGCCTTTGATACTGATTGACCATGAACCTCAAGACCAAGTCAAATATTGTCTAGGTTGTCAAGGAATAAAGTAAAGGGAGATCGAGTAAAATTATGTACAGAAATATTCAAAAAATCCTAAATATTTTAAGTACCTCACACTATGTATATAGCTCAACCTTATACCATTTTATTTTGAATCATACACACCTCAAATAATCATGTGCTCAACACGAAACTTGTGCATAAGAATGTACATAAAATAATAAATTTATTAACAAAAATTAACCATGCGCGTTCATTGAGTACACTCAGTTGAAAAGGCCGTCGAAGAAACATCATTGATCAATATCTTTTCCATATGAACACAAATCAAACAAAACTCTCATTGTATTTTAAATTAAATTATTATCAAATGAAGGTGATTTCATCTATAAAAACCAGCTAATTGGGGACATAGGTACTTGTAAATATGTATTTTAAGCCATTTTATTTATTGTATATATTTTTAGTCTCTTTGTATTTTTAATTAATTAAGTGTACATATTATATAACACCTATAGAAAATGCAATAAAAAGTAAAACCACTTAAAATTACAAAAAATAATTAATAAATCCAAGTAAATAAGTATAATATACCTATAATATAATATACATGTATTTATTTTCATAAATAAATACATAAAAATCTTAAAATATATGCAAAGAACTATTAAATAATATTGTAAATAAATACATTATTCAATTATGGTATTATATACATAAACAAAAATAAAAATAGAAATATAATATGTATACACCTATAAATAATAGTACACAAATAAGGGTAAATGGGGATGCCCCTAGGGAGAGATAACTAGGCTCCCCGTCCCATTTTCCCCCATTTTTTATTTTTTTTAAAAATAAATCCGTGAGTTTTCATCAGTATATCCATATATTATGTCATTCAATTTTCGTGAAAAATAGAGACTCCTACGACCTCCATCCAGAAAATCATTCTTTAACAATCGCAGAATTGTTGAAATCGACCCCGTCTTGATGGAGGTCATCGGAGTCTCTGTTTCACACGAAATCTGAATGACATAATATAGAGATATAGTTATGAAAATCCACAGAATCATTTAAAAAATAAAAATAGGAAAAATAGAACTGGGGGACAAGTTAGCTCACCCTAGGGGTAGTCCCATTTAACCTATAATTAGTACTACCTAATAAATAAGGTTGTAAAAATAAATAAAAATCATTATAAAATAGCTTAGAATATAAGAATCATTTTTTATGTTTTAAATTTTAAAAATAAAATCGTTTTCTTCTTTATTTTCTATCTTCTTTATTTATTATTTCTATTTTGTCATGTAGTGTCCTATGTGGACCAATCAGGGTTGAGGGAGTGTTGACTTGGGGTCAACACCCCTTCCTTTTCGACACTTCTGACAACATTGTCTCCCTCCGCTTTTTCTCCAATTTTTGCAGCACGATTCTTTTCCCATTTCAACCAGAATCCTTCAGACGAAATGATCGCCAGATCTTCAACTTTCACGCCACCTTTTTGGATCCATCGAATATCTCTTAACCCGAGTGAAAACCCTAACTTTTCTCTGCCTCCTATCTTGTCCTATAAAGTCACCCTCTTGAATTTTTGAATCCCTAATCCATCTTATGCCATTGTAACCCCTTTGACTGGTTCTGTAGATAGTGCCCTAGTGATAAGAGGTGTACCCCCTTGATTATAGGCGAGGATAAGGTCGGTCTGAGGTTAATTCACCATCGTCGGGGCTTGCTTATAGGTGGTTCAGTTTCCAGGTCATACCTACTAGATGAGATTATTTATATTAGTTCCTTAGCTTCGTATTTCATTTCTTAGTGTAATTTTGCTTTTTATTTCATTAGATTTCATATAGTGTAACTTAGATTCTAAATAAATTACATATGTTGGAGCTCTAGGCTCCAGCCTCTATTCACCGTTCATTAGCCCTTGTTTTGACCCACTCATAACTACATCAGCTCCTCCTTCATCTTCTCCATCTTTTCATCCATCCCGATTACCCTTGATCTTGCTCAAATCGCGGTCCCCCGTCTCCACCTCTGCCACTTATTAGAGACACCATCATTCCACCTCACCATCCCACTATTACACCTAATAAGTGGGTTGAGGGCATTGCCCTTGAACCCCCAAGCTGTTCGTACCGGAACCAAGGTGTTTGGACCCCATTTTGGGGCCAATGAAGTGTGGGACTTAGCTTCCAAGCGTTCCATTCTTCCCAAAGCTCCAGGATTCCTTCGTCTAGGCTTGGACCTTCTGAGCACCTCCCATGTGACGTGGAAGGCTCCCAGCATTCTTTGGGGCATTTGAGAGCTCGAGAGGTAGATGGATCAGTGTGTAGTACCCACGAAGGACCTCTATGTCGTGTTCTTACATGTTCAATCATTAGCCCTCTCCATCATTCTATGAAGACCAATCTCTAGACGTAGCAACTACCATTGTATTGAGATTCACTGCAACCATCAAATCCATCGAGGAGCACACTTATCCATTAAATCAGCGGACCATTATCTAATATGAGTCGCTCGCTGTTTAAGTGAAAAGACCCCAACCGTTGGATCCACATGCTGAGAGTAACATTTGCATCTGGCCCCTGCGGCCTTATTTATTTCATTTTAAGTCTTATATATATTTAATGCAGTGTAATAAGCATTAAATATTTTGCATCTTGGACCTTGTAGTTTCTAGTATTTGCCATTTAATCCTATTTTGAGTGACTCACGTGGCCCCCCACATGAGGTGCATTTTGTGGGATTTTTTTACATTGTATCCTATCTTTGTTAGACTAGTTATTAAATGCAAGAAAGTTTTTGTGTATTTTATACTTTAGTCCTTTGTCAGGCGCGTGTATAACACATGATTTTTGAATATATTGCATCTTCTATCCTGGATTTGTTTAATTGTTATGAAATGCAAGAAATATTTTGATTAACTGTAGAAAGGTCCTCACAAGGCAGAATTGAAATGATATTTTAATTGGGTATTTTTCATTCTCCTGGACTTTTATATGTTACAAATTACATGAAATCTTTCTGAAATTTACATATTGGTCTCTATGCATGCTACTTAATCGTATTTCTTTGTTTTATTTATTTTATATGCTTCATATATCTAAAAATTGTAGGAAAATAAATTAAGTACCTGGAATCATATTATATCACATATATTTTCCATGATGTAATTAAATCTATTTTCCTATTTATAAAATACAAAATATATTGTTTTTCACTATCTTGATTTAGGAAATGCATAAAAATTAAAATATACATCCAAAAATTCCTAAAAAAATCAATAGAGTCAGTTTTTACTGTATTTTATCACATATTTAATTATCACTAAAAATAAAAAAACTTAAAAATTACAACCAAAAAAACCTTATAAAAATCATATAAAATTCCCTAAAAATCCAAAAATTGCATTTTGAGTTTCTGAATTTTCTCTATTCTATTTAATTTATATTAAAATTGATTAAAAGTCCGAACGATTTGTTAGATATTTTTTGACCTTGATCAATCTTCTAAATTTCTAGTTTGTACTAGTTTGTTTTATTTCTAACTTTAAAAATCTATAAAAAACGATAAAAATACCCTAAAATTATTAAAAATATAGAAATCATATAAAACCCAAAAATAATTTATTTTCTTTATTTTTACTTAATTTGACTTGTTTGAAAAATAAAAAATACTCTTTATCACTCTTTTATCTTTCATATTACTATTATTTTGCTTTAAAATTTAATTAAAAACATTTGTAAAATTAAAAACCATAAAAAATATATATTATGTAAAAACCCAAGAAAACTATTAAAAAGCAAAAGGAAATAAAAAGTATAAAACTAAAATCAACAAAATTACTAAATAATTAGCAATAAATAATTAGAAATTTTGGATCTGCCCTAGGTTTTGCTCCCTGAGGATCGATGCTCTACATACTTCTCATATACACATTTGAGTAGAGTTAAAAATAAACTTTAAACTCTCATTTTTACATTGATTGCTTGATTCATTATCTGTGTGGGTTCAATTGTTGATTCATTTATTTTTTAGTCACCTTGACGATGGTGTGTTCTAGCCTTATTAGGATACATCGCAACTACACAACTATGTGATTATCAAATGACATCATTGCCGGGGATTGCAATGGTCGGGTAGATTAGATTTCATTTCATTATCTACATGCTTGATTGATTTACTTCTTTCTTTGTTTTATTTCTCTTTGCTCATAATATTTGTATAACTTTTTCTCACATCTCTTGTTCAACTTTGTTGTGAGGGGCCTGTGGAGCGATGAATGTTATCTTAGGAGAACCGATGCACCCGAGCGAGGCAGAGGCAAGATATTCAGACTAGCCGACAAGAGATAGTTTCAGAGGAGATCGAGAGTAGCTGAGAGCAACATTAGCTTATAATAGTTTTATTTAGAGAGAGAGTTACTTTTATTGTAATATACTTAGACTATTTCGACACTTGGATTATTTTGGAGTCTAGCCAAGTGTCGATGCACTTAGGGGACTGATGAATCCACATTTCATCATCTTTATTCTATCATTTTGGCCTCAAAAACCCTGGAAAATGCTTGTAAATACCCTTATTTCCGCATTTTAGCATTCATGCATGTGTGTGTAAATAGTGTGTATAATACAGTTTTTAAAGCTAAAATAATAGAATAAAGAAAAGAAAAGAAAAGAAAAAAATAAAATATTGTAAAATATTTTATGACCCAAAACCTCGAAATCTAGGCATCCCGATGACTAGGTCGGCAAGGAATAAAGTAGGGGGAGACAAGGGCCAGCATCCAATAAAGATTCCCTTTATTTAATTCATTGTTTATTCATTTTGGGACCTATTTTTGGTTCCACCTTTTATACTTCAAATAGAGAAACTTTGTACATGAAAGTTGTAGATAATTAAATAAAGAAAAATACAAAATAGATTTCACACAAAAATAATGTGTAGACAAAAAGTTATGATCTGAATAAAATTCCAGAATCCCAACTTCCCAGACATGTATCTCTCAAATAAAAACTCGAAACGCATCAAAATCACCTTTAATTGTATATAATTTTCAATAATCTATTTAATAAAGGTGGTTTTGTATTTTGCGGAGCAATAGTTTGAAAGTTGAGTTTTGGACCCCTATTGTATACTTGTACAGATTAAAATATTCATTTTATTTACTCTTCATTATTTCTATAATTTTATATTTTTATAATTTTGTAAATATTACTTATAATATATGTATATGTTAAAACATGAATAAAAACCTAAAGAAAATACAAAAATAAAATACATGTATATAATACATAGGTATAATACCTATAACTATACATATATAACTAACACTTCTATTTATTTAAGTGTACAAAACACATCAAAAAATATAATAAAAATATATTTAAGTGTATAAAAATATTTTATAAATTTATAAAATATTAAACAAAATAAATAAAAATAATTATACAAAACAAAAATAAATTATTAAAATATATAGAGAAATATATATATATATATATATATATATATACAGAGCCTTAAAAGATAACTTGTATTTTTATACCTCTAAAAAATAAATAAAAATCAGAATAAAATAATTCAAAAATAAGAAATATTTTTTATTTAATAACCAAAAATTAATAAAATCATTTAATATATTTAAATGAATTTACAAATCTTTTTCCAGAGGTTTTTCCTGGTTGGTCCATGTGGACCAACCAGGAGGATGGGACAGTTGACTTCCGGTCAACTGTCTGACCATCCCCTCCGTTGCATGTTAGAACCTTGTTTTGACGCTATTTCTTGATTTTTTCGAGGATGAATCTTGCACCATCTCGTGTTGACATCTACATGACTTTTATTCCTTGTGGATCGGGCATACACGCCCAAGGTTCTTCTCGTTCTTTGCATCGTTGTGCCGCCTGTCACACCTCCATTTTGGGAGCCTGATAACCATTTCATTCAAAACACCTCCCAAGTTCCCCTTTGAATTTTGAACCCTTTCGTGTTGGAGCATAGACATCCGAGAGTGCTCTGGGATGACTCCGGTGACAGGGGAGTCTCCAGCCTTCTCGTCGAGGTACGGCGAAGCCTTGAAGGCGGCTCCACCACCCATCTCCGGCCTCGACCGTCAAGGTCCAATCTCAGGCATCTCTGCCTTTGAGGTCTGTTTTACTTGCTTTTCTTGCATTTTCTTTACTTGATGTAGCCTTAGGAATCATCTAGAACTCTCCATCTCGCTTGAAACCCATCGAATCACTTCCGCCACCACCTCGCCGGAGCAAGCTCCAGCGAGCCCCTTTCTCACCATTTTCCTCCTCATTCTACACTTAGGAGGGGTGAGGCAATTTGCCCTCGCCATCCTTAACGTCTCTTGCAGGTATCTGGAGTGATAGAACCGCCTGTTGGTGATTTTGCCTATCGCTAGAGGCTCTGGGAGCCCCTCCTCGACTCGTAGCCATAGGAGAACTCTAGGGGTCACCGGCCTCTTTTGGCATCACCGGTGGCTAGAGGACCACCGCAGGAGTCCAGCCGGCCAACTTGGAGCTTCCCTGGTTGTCGGAGGAGATCACATCGCCGAGCCAAGACTCGTCGGGAACCTGTTCTTCACGAGATCATCCAAGCCCCTCTACAGCCGTCAGATCAGGCCAGATCTTCAAAAGGAGCAGCAGCCCTTGGATAAGGACCCTCCAGTACCATCGATTCCATTATGGCCATCTAATCTCAACTGTTGCAGGCCAACCGTCATCAAGCGCCAGGATTGTGCCACGCGTCTTAAGTGAACATCCATCGGTCTTCGGTCTGCTTTAGACTAGGGTATTTTGCAATCTGGCCCTTGTCACATTTTGTATTTCATATTAGAACTCAATCTTTCCTTTGCCGTTCATTTAGTTTTGTAAGCTTTACATTTTAGCCCCCAGAATTTCAGTATTTGCGTAAAGGTCCTCGCCAGGTCATGCCTCGTGCACATGACCCTAGCGATTTTGCATTTATAACCTTGCGCCTTTGACTATTTGGTTTTAGTCCAAAAAAATATTTTCTTTCAATTATAATTTTTTGGAAAATTGCACTTGGGTCCCTGATGTTCTGGATATTTACATATATGCCCCTACTAGTGTTGATTTTTCTCTTTGTTGTTTGCATCTATTTCATGCATCTATAAAACCCTAAAAATTCCCAAAAAAATAGTATAAGCTCATGTTTAGTTTCTCATTCACACCATATTTTTGTTTTGCATTTTATTGCATTTTCATATTTATAAAAAAAATAAAAAACATGCATTTTTAGCTCTGTTTACATTAGAAAATACCTAAAAATTATAAAAACTCTTCAAAAAATTCCACAAAACTTATATTTTGTTTGTTTTTGCGTGTTTTAACTTCAGTCCAAAAATCACTAAAAAATTAAAAGGAAAACCCCTAAAATCAGCAAAACCCCTTGAAACTTCATAAAAATCTTAAAAATTCCAGAAAAATCCAAAAAGTAAATTTTTTGTCTCTGAATTTTCTCTATTTCATTACTTGTATTTTAAAATTAATTTGAGGAATTTTGGATTCTATTTGATATTTTTTATACTCGTTTTTATTTCGACGAGCAACTTTATTCACTGTTTTTCAGTATTTTTTCCTTTAAAAATACCAAAAAAATCTAGAAAAATCACATGAACATTAGAAAAATATAAAAAGCCCAAAAATATCTTATTTCCTGATTTTCGACTATATTTACATCTTTTTATAATTACATTATCTCCTTTTTCTTATATTGTATAATTGTTTTATTAAAAGAAAAGAAAATATAAAAAAATATAAATTATAAAAAGAAAAATACAAAATCAGAAAATTAAAAATCAAAATATAAAATATAAAATCAAAAATAAAAAATTAAAAATTAAAAACCCACAAAATTAGCACATTTATAGACATTTGATCACATTCATTCTTGTGCATTGATTGCCCGATCTATCCTGCTTGTTCCCTGTGTTCGACAATCTACTTGCTTGCACACTATATACATTCATTGTAGATTTATAATAAATTTTAACTACACACCGCTTTTCATTGTTTGATTTGTATTGTGGGTTGATTGTTGATTTAATCCGAATCTCGTGTGGTCGACTCAGCGACTGAGTTCCCGCCTTGTGTGGAAGTTAAGACCAATGATCTTCGTGTTAATCAGGGACCTCACTGGATTTTTATTAATTTTATCATGATTTCATCACTTCTATCTTGCCTTTTCCCTAATTTGCTTATTATTTTCATTTTTTTCGTGATTAAGTTTTTTGCCTTGTTTTTATTTGACATCTTTGCTGATTGATCCCTTATATTTAAGACTTGATCGATCGAGTAATCTAGGTCCAAAGCCCTAATTCACATCATAAACCTATAGTTCTCTTACACTTGGACTTATATCAAATCAAATTGTGCTTCACGACAATAGAAGTTCATATCTTAGGGAAAATTTCATCATTTAGATTAGTTAAAAATTTATGCACGGATCATTTGGCATGGAAAGTGTTGAAAGAAAGGTACGCATCCCTACCTTTAGCATTTGCATTCATTGTTTCTCATGCATCGACTTTTCTGACTTTTCCCTATATTTTATTGGACTTAGAAATAATGAAAAATCAGAAAATTCATTAGGCCTTTGCATAAAAACATCAAAAATAAGTGATAAGCAAAAAAATAAAAAAGTACTATTTAGAAAACTTGACCAAATAAAATCAGTTAACGAACTTCGTTGTCTTGGGTTCGTAAAGTCCTCATTGTTTCCAGGTACCTTCCAGACCGAGTAAGGCATGACCCTATGGATCAGAGACAAAATCCCAACAAGGATATTGCCTTGTTTATCATCTGGGTCCACAAAGTATTAGTGCTTCTATCAGTGTGTAGGCGAGTAGGGCTGAGTTTTCTTGCGTATTCGGTCTGAAGTATTTGAGCTTAGAGGTACCATGACTGCATGACCCTTCTCACCATGCCTCATCCGAGTATCCTCTGGAGGAAGTATTTGATTCGCTATATTGGCTTCATTTCCCCACTTCTTTGGTTGAGTAGTGGGCTCATATATGATAATAAGGATCCTTCAAAAAGTACGGGATACATGCTATAATGGAAGTGGAAAGTACACAGCATTTGTCAGGTGGTACTCACTCTTCTATATGGTTAGCACTAGGATAAATCGATAAGATTGCCTGAAAATAACCAATAAAAATTCCAATATAAATCACCAAAATCTTATGACTTCATGTGTTGAGTTGGTGAACCCACCCTTATTTTAAGGTTTGTTTGTTAGTTTTAATCAGGCCATGATCAAAAATTTCATGCATTTGCACCCTTCCATCTAAACTTCTCTTCTTCACTTCTTCTTTTATCTACTCGATTCGAGCCTTCACTTCTTATTTCTTCTTCATTTCTTCTTCATCATCGTGCTCTACTCTATCATCATCACTTCTTTTTGGTCGTCAAGATATCGCATTCAGGAGGGTTTTGTTCTGACTCCGCGAACATTCACATCGAGTCCCCGATGTCGATATCTTCGATTCTTTGGGGTGATTTCAGAGAGCAATGTTCGGCTTTTGCTAACCACTTTCTGGACTCCTCAATCTTCACTCCAACAAGAGTTTAGACTCTCTTCCTGAATTCTCCTCTTTCACCACTCATCTTTCACCAATAAATCCATTATTTGAGATTGACTCTCATCTCCAACTTTCTTTTCAGACTCCATCATTTCTGAAGACTGATTATGGCTCGTTTCCCAATACATGTCAAAAGCCCAATCTAGAGTCAAATACCAACACATATTTTGAGATTTCTCCTCAAAGACAAGGAAAGGCTTAGGGTTTGGATCAAAATTAAGTCAATAATTAGATGATCGCATCCATCTAGGAAATTCAACAACAAATAACTTATCAAGCCACTGCACAAGCTACTTTCCAAGAAATACTTATGAAAATGAGGAGAGACAGAGAGAACCAATGAGGAGGTGAAGACCAGCATGGATGATGCCAAGATCAACATGTAGGAGGAAACCATAGAGGTGACGATCAGGAGAGAGAGGAGTAGAAAACAATGCTCATGGTGACATATATCCCTAGCGTAGGGCATAATACTGAGTGGATCAGAATACCAAAGATCCATAGACATTTTGAGATCAAGCCGCATCTACTCCTGCTTCTATCGACATTCCATGGGAACGCCAATGAAGACTCCTACATCCATCTACAGCAATTCAACCGAATTTGTGATATCGTGCACTACCCCTACATCCATTTGGAGGTGGTATAAATGACTGCCTGACTATTTAGCCTTCAAGATAAGGCCTTGTATTGGATTAATCATCTTGGGAAGGAAGTAATGATCTAGGAAGAACTCAAATCAGCATTCTTACATAAGTACTATCCCCTGGGTTGCCTTAATCAGATGAGAGCCCTGATCTCTAACTTCTCATGATTGTCCCATGAGCCATTTCATGAGGCATGGGAAATATTCTGAGATCTAAAGGAGAAGCACCCCCATCATGACATACTGAAGACCTCATTGGCCCAAAATTTCATAGGGGGATTACATCAGGAGAGCCAAAGACTGGCAGATGTAGCAGGTGGTGGATCTCACTTCAATAAGGATGTAGACATCGTATGATAGATATTCAAGGAGATGGTTGAAGAGTCGATCGACTTATCTCTCGTCCAGTGCATTTTAAAAGATCCCGTAGATCCTCCACAAGCCCATCAACATGGAGGCATCTCTGTTTAAGAAGATAGGAATGAGATTTCCAACATGAGTATCATAGGGAACCACCTATCTGAAGTAGACATCATCGCAAAGCGATAACAATGCCTTGAGAAATTCAATGTGATAAAAAAGAGAATAAAGAAGTTGGAAAAGCTCGACAACATCACGAAGCAACGGGAGATTATGGTCGACGCTGTCAACTCCTGCCAGTCTACGAGTGCCACTACCGATACCTCTACCGTCGAGCTAAAAGAACCATCACCGCAGCAAAGTTCTGGGCAACCTCAGTTCGTTCAACACATGTATTATGTGCAAGCACTGGATCAAGGATCTCAATCACTGCAACACTCGTAGATGGTTGTATATCGTCCAAAGGCTCCAACATATGTCGAGATGTCAACTTCACCACCACCACATTACTAAGAGGTTAATGTTATGGGCCATGGAACAAAATCAGACTTGTCCAAGAGGATCACACCAAGGTTAGAACTCATGATTTGACTGTTCTACCAATACTAGGTTGGACAGAATACCCAGCAACACCAGCCATATTACCACTCTCCGCGGCAATCATACTTTTGGACACAAATTTTCTGCAATCGGTGTATCGCCAAACTACAATTCTATAAGTAGTAGTTGGATTCTTAGTATCAAAATCATTTCCCTCCTGGATATTATCAATAATACCCTCCTCATCATTATCATAACTATCGGCAACCGCCTCCACCAAAGTATTAGTGTCATCATTCTCAACCCGTTGAATCATCAAAGGCAGTGCTAGTGAATCAAACACTTGTCTACCTGGCCTAGCTGATCAAAAATATGAATGAAATGAGCCAAAAGATGGATGACCTCACTACTGCTAAGACCATTATCTTAGTGCATGTTAAGGTGAATCCCAACAATTTTGGTCCTATGGAGCAGGTAGTTTGTAATTCCCCACCCCCACCCGAGTCAAGTATGAATTCATTTATGTTATCTAACTCTGTGACTCTCAAGAGAGGTAGGACACTATAGCTGACTGCCATGACAAAAGAGAAGAATAAAACTTTAGAGGGTCAGTCTTCATCAGTTGATCTCGTACCAAGTCCTTGGAGAGACGAGGAAGGAGGAGCCACTTCAGATGAAAAAATACAAAAAAATTAAGAATACAAAAAATCATGCAAATACAATAACAACAAGGCTGAGCCGAGTCAGCCAAAAAGACGTCAACACAATCATCTGATTTTATACCTCTCGACAGAGCCGAATTTCCTATTTTTCATTTCCCCATGTAATGGATGATTATAACCCTTCTAATTATCCATATATACAAATGAAATAATTATCAATAGAAAAGATGTGCCTTTTGAAAATGTATGGATACCTCTTTCAAAAGCAATGAAAAATAAAACAATGAAAAAAATTGAAAACAACTTTGTCTAATTATGGCATTATTAAAATCTTGAAAAATATTATGTTTGAAGTGACTTTGCTTAAAGCCATGGAATACATGCCCAATGTGAAGAAAGGATTGAAAAAGGCTTGTACATCAAAGCGTAAGACACACAAGAACCAATGTATCTGGGCATCAAAGCACATCATGACCATGGTGACCGTGAATGCGATCAACAATCTCCCACCAAATAAGAAAGATAAGGGAGTACCTTTGATTAGATGAGAGATCTTTAACGAGATATTCAATCACACTCTTCTTGATAAAGGTTCTTCACTCAACATCTTGACTACTCATCCCCTCAAGGAATTTGGGCTCGGTCTGCTGAAATCAACCAGGATGATCCTTTAGTTTACCGATCGATCCATTAAGCGACCACATGGAGTGTTGGAGGATGTTATCATAACCATGTAAGGTATGAAATTCCCAATGGACTTCATTATCATGGACATGGACTCCTGATACTTTGTCAGCCGTTCCTTCGAACATGCAAGGCAGTACTTGATTATTGATCTGGAAAGATCACCTTTCTCCCCATCAATGATAATGTAACCATAGAGATGATTGATGAACCTCAATAAACATAGAACACATAAGAGATAAGGGAACATCCTACACCTCTTGCAGTCGTCTGTGACATCATTGATGAGATCAGAGACACATATGTTTTGGGGAATGACATTGAGAACCAAGATTCCTCTTCCCCAAAGAAAAATTGGAAAGCACAATCAAATTTTGTTCCTTTACCAATGAGGAGATATATTCAGAAGAGTTGATCAATCTATTTGAAGAATTTCCATCCCAAATTGAACAAGAGGAAATTATTGCAGATATGTTCGGTGTTTCACTTTCTAAACCAAGAGTAAATGAGGTGAACATAAAAATATTGGCAAAATATACACTGATCACCAGTACAATTTCAAAAGTGACTGAGAAGCCAATCCAGATTCCACCCGAGCTTAAGCCTCTTCTGGCAAATCTAAAGTATGCCTTCCTTGCGAGTGAGTTTTAATAGTATCTAATCATCATCAGTTTGTAATTGACTATTGATCAAGAACCTCGCTTGCTAGATATTTGATAATCAAGAAAAATCAAGCAGTCGTATTGATCCGCAAGGCGGATCAACAGTCGATGCGTTGACCACTCAACAATCCTCGATCAATCAACAATTAACCCACAACAGATAAATCAAGCAATGAAAGTAAATGTGTGGAGTTAAAATTTATTATAACTCGACAACAAAGATGTGTATAGGTGCAAGTATGTGTAGAGGTCGAACACAGGGAGAAGATATTTAGAACGGGGTAATAATGCACAAAAAAGTGAAAGTGATGTATTAGCCTATAAATGTTATTTTTGTGGGTTTTTAATTTTGTATTTTTTATTATTGATTTTTTAATTTTTATTTTGATTTTAATTTTCTTATTTTATGTTTTCTTTATATATTTTATATTTTTATATGTTTTCTTTTAATTTATAAAATAATATATATATATATATATAATAAGAAAAGAGAGAGATAAGGTATTGATAAAAATAGATAAAAATAAGAAAAATTCAGGAAATTAAATATTTTTGGGCTTTCTATAATTTTCTAATTTTTTTGTGATTATTCTATATTTTTCCTATTTTTTTAGTATTTTTAAAGTGACAAAAATTGGAAATGAGAATAAAAAAATATCAAACAGAATAAAAAATTCCTCAAGTAAATTTTAAAGTAAAGATAATAAAATACAGAAAATTCAGAGATAAAAATTATATTTTTAGGAATTTTGTGGTATTTTTAAGAAGATTTTAGGGGTTTTACTATTTTTAGGAGTTTCTTTTGTATTTTTTATGATTTTTGGTCTGAATATAAAATACACTAAAATACACAAAATATAATATTTTTGGATTTTTTTCAAAAAGTGTATAATTTTTATGAATTTTATAATGCAAACATGGCTGAAAATGCTTGTTTTTTTTATTTTTTTTATAAATATAAAAATGCAAAAAAATGCAAAATAACAATATAGCATGATAGAACAATGTAACATGCACACAAGGTAATTTTGTGGATTTTTTAGGAATTCAGATATGCATGAAATAAATAAAAGAAATAAAAAAATGCAACCTGGCAGGGGTATTTTTGCAATTAGGTAAATGTCCAGGGGTCGAAACACAAATTTCCCACAATTTTATAACAACTAAAAACTTTCTGGACCAATTAGAAATCGCCAAAATGCCATGGTTAATTCTATAAAATTACCAAAGTCACATGCACCGGACACGTGACTGGCAAGGGTTAAATCATAAATAATGAGAACCTGGCGGCTTGATAGCAAAATAACCAAAATATTATAACTATATTAAAATGTTTCGAGACCAAGACAAAATACACAAACCTATAGGGGGCCCTTAGCAAAATATCCACGCACCTCACGTGCGTTGGTCACGTGAGGTGACGTGGACAAGGACCTATGTGCAATTACTGAAACATCAAGGGGGTTTTTGCAAATACTACAAAACTATTATAACGACAGATGAAAGATTAAATAGTATTTCGTAAATAAGGAATCGTAGGGTAAAAACTACAAAATACCCACACTTAAGCAGATCCGACGGCATGTACTCCTTCACTTGCCACGTGTCGAAGATTTGATGGCAGATATCGGCTCGCATTCCACGACCAGGATTAGATGACTCGTTGATGATCGATGGCTGGCAGAGGACTCCATCAAACGTTGGGAAGAGGAACTGGGCCACAGCTGGGATCCGACGGCAGAGAGGCGATCAGGAAGAACAAGGACGAAGGCCGGTAGAGGCGACCTTCCCTGCCCCCGATCTCCCTCCTCCGACACTCGTAGAGCTCCAAAATTGTCGTGGAAGATCCTGCAGGCCTTGTCTATTGTCTGGCAGCGTCAAAAGTCATCGGAGTGCATCGACATCCTCGCACGGAGGTGGCAGAGCGGGGAAGCTCCAGGATCCTCTGTTGAGGATCAAAACATGCTTTGGACATCCCTATTGCCCAGGTGATTGCAAAAAAATGTTAAGAGGGTCACGGACAAATTGCTACCACCCTCCAGTAGGCAGAATAGCATGGAAAGGTGAAAACGAAGCTCGCTGGAGCAAGCTCCAACGAAGTGGTGGCGGATGGTGATCGATGGGGTATCTAGAGAAAAGGATGGTATAGCTAGGTTTCTAGAGCTAAAATGAAACGAAAACCGCAAGAAAAGTGAAGAAAAAGCAAACCTCAAGCCAAGAAATGGCGAGATGGACCTCACGGCCAAGGGCCATAGATGAATGTGGAACACGCCCTCAGCCTTTGCCTGGCCTCGCCTCGGCTGCTGGAAGTCTCCCTATCACCGAGATCAATCCGGAGCAAGCCACAGATAGCCAAAACATGGGCCAAAAGCGGTTCAAATCCGAGAAGAAGGAAAGGGGGGTTTTTGACGAAGTGGCCGAGTGGCTCCGAAGATCGAGGTGCACATGATGGTTCAATTGATCAATTCCCAAGATGAAGCTTGGGCGTGTGTAAGGTCAACATCTAGGGAGAAAAGTCATTCAGGATGCATCATGAAAGGATACAAGGTGCGCCCTCTAAAAATCAATGAAATCGAGGCGAAACATGTTCTGACATGCAATAGAGGGAGGGCCAAACAGTTGACCAAAGGTCAACTGTCCAAGCCTCCTGGTTGGTCCACGTAGACCAACCAGGAAAAACCTCTAGAAAAAGATTTGTAAGTTATTCTAAAAATAGTAAATGATTTAATTAATTTTAGATTATTAGAAAAATGTTTATTACTTTATGAATTATTTTATTATGATTTTTATTTTTTTTTCAAGGTATAAAATTACAAGTTACCTTATATAGGTTTTATACAGGTACATTCATCTATATATTTTGATATTTTATTTTTATTTTGTATTTTTAATTTTATTAATTTTTTTTATTATTTTATATATTTATAACTTACTTTTGTATACTCAAATATATTTTTATTTTCTTTTTCTGATGTATTTTGTACACTTAATAAAATAGAAATAGTAATTATGTAGGTATATGCATAGTATTATACCTATGTATTATATACAAGTATTTAATTTTTGTATTTTATTTGTGTTTTTATTCATGTTTTAATATACACATTTATTATAAATATTATTTACAAAATTATAAAAATATAAAAAATATATAAATAATGAATAATAAATAAAATGAGTATTTTAATCTTTATAAGTATACAATAGGGGTCCAAAACTCAGCTTTCAAAATGTAGCTCCGCAAAATACGAAACCACCTTCATTAAATAGCTTATGAAAAATTATATTCAATTAAAGGTAAGTTTCTATATTTCGAGTTTTTATTTGAGAGATACAGGTCTGGGAAGTTTGGATTCTGGAATTTTATTCAGATCATATCTTTTTATCTTATATTATTTTTGTGTGAAATTAATTTTGTATTTTTCTATATTTAATTATCTACAACTTTTATGTATAAAGTTTCTATATTTGAAGTATAAAAAGTGGAACTAAAAATAGGTCCCAAAATAAATAAAGAATGAACTAAATAAAAGGAATCTTTATTGGATTGTGGCCCTTATCTCCCCCTACTTTATTCCTTATCGATCTAGTCATCTAGATGCCTAGGTCTTGGGGTTTCGGGTCATAAAATATTTGAAATATTTTATTCTTTTTCTTTTCTCTATTCTATAATTTTGGCTTTAAAAATCGTATTTTATACAGTATTTGCAAAAATATGCATGCATGCTAAAATGCCTAAATTAACAGTATTTACACACATTTACTAGGGTTTTAAAGGCCAAAATGATAGAATAAAGATGATGAAATGTAGATTCATCATCCCCCTATACTTGCCTTTGCTAGTCCCTAGAAAACACTTATGCAATAAGTGCAAAAAAGAAAAACAAAGAAAAGAAAAAGAACAAATGTGGATTAAATTTAATTATCAAACTTGTCTTTACAAAATCAAAGTTTGGAGCTTAAGTCGGACCTTTGGAATTTTAGTGTGGGCGGAACCTTAATGGGAATCGGATTTGAAATCCAACAGCCATCGAGAGTCCCAAAACTCTGCTCAAGTCTCCTCAATAGCTAGATCAGAAATATTTCAACTCATACACAAACCTTATGACTATGAATCTGACTCGTACATTGTAAGTGATAGTGGCTCTCCCCAACTGAAATGACAAAGAGACTGACTTCTCCAGCATGACAACCCAATGATTCCCCAACCAATAACTCCTTCCTTGAGGAGCGGGGTATTCCCTTCTAAGTTCAAGTGGCAACCAGCTCAAGAGGAGGGGTGAAGAGAAGAATGTACGGTAGCCAGTGTAGCTACCTATCCTAGGATGCAAGACCAGTGTAGTCAAGTCATCCAGCTGCAGGCTCACAAGATATGACTTTGGAACTCAAGCTTGCTTATTGACTGTACACACTGGCAGGCATTTTATTTTTATTTACAGGCATGTCCACTTTTTTGGAGTTTTTTTAATACTATATAGAACAACATTTACATAGGGAGTTTTTCCTCTTTAGCCAGTAGACTATCCCTCTTTTGAAGCTTTATTGCAACTCACACTCTCCTGTCTTTAGAGTTCCTCATCACTAGACGGGTTGGAGTGCATTTCCCTCCCTAGAGGAGGACAAATGTTTCCACTTGTGTGTGTCTCATATCGGATAATCCAACCCCCTCACCACTCCAACTGAGTTGAGCCAAGTGAAAGGTGCATGTGTCCAAGTTAGGTCATTATCAACAAGAGTCGTGTGTGTGTTCTGAAATACTCTACTTAGGCAATCAAGAATCCGTTGAACCAAGTCCTGTGATCCTCAAAGAATTAAGTCAACTAGACCTAAAGTACCTCAATTCTAGTTCCTATAAGGTTCCTGCTATTAGGTAGATTTTAATGTCCAACCAAGCTCGAATGTCTGAATTTTACTTAGACTTGTTCAACCATTAAACTCAATCCGAAAAATGCTAATGCTATGCAAATGCTATGCGGAAAATATTTTTATGATGTAATTTTCAAATATTTTTAACTTTTTATGAACTTTTGAAAAGATTATGCATATGCATTTTTTTGTATTTTTCAAAAAGATTTTTCAAATGTTTTTCGATTTTAGTTTTGCAAATGTTTTTGGGATTTTTGAAAGAAAAGATTTTTGGATAAAACTAGGTACAAATATTTACATAGGGATGCATCTCATATTTACAAGAAGTGGATTTTAAGAATTTACAAGGGTAAGTGGTCAATTTAATAGGTATATATATAAAGAATTTTAGTGTGATGTAAATACTCCTCAAACTTATTTGAAAAGGGTTTTTCAAACAATTTTGAAAAACTATAGTCCAAAATAATTTTTACAAACATTTTTACAAACATGTACACACATTTGAAAATCATTTTGCAAAAGTTTTTCAAACAGTGTAGATAGATTTTTAAACATATTTTCACAACCATTTTTCAAACCACTTGCAAATCATTTTTCAAACATTTTATTTCACACAGAAAATAAATTTTTCAAAGCAAACAATTTTTACAAAGATTGAAAACATGTAACAAAATGTTTTCAAAATAGTTTTCAGAAGATTTTTCTCAAAGATTTTCAAACTATTTTTTAAACATTTTGCAGAAATATTTTCACCTGATTTATTAATCAGTAAGTACAAAAAGAATTTGAGGAATAATAACATCTTTTTATTAGGAGTTTTTTATGAATTTTTAGCCATAATTATTAAGAAAGTACGAGTTATGGCTAAAGTATATACACAGTATATACGATCCCCCTGTACTTAGCTTGAGTTATGTCCTCATAGATCGGAGAGAAAAGACAAGACATAATTCGTACTAAGTATAGACAAGTCTAATAAATAGAAAAATAAGAGATGAATGAACGGATGAGAAGTTGATCGTCCCCCCTATACTTAGGATCAAATAATCCTAAGTATAGCAGACTGTACACAAAAGCGAGGAGGGTCAATGGTGGGATTGAAGAAATCGTACTCAGATTGTCTCCCCCTATACTTAGAGTAAGATATCCCTAAGTATAGACAAGAAGAGGAGACAATGGAGAGGATCAAAGAATGGAGAAACTCGGGGTGCACACCCCCCTATACTTAGGACAAAGTACGTCCTAAGTATAGGGGGTTGACAATAAGAGGCGTCACCTTTTTTGTAGACAAAGAAGATAGAAAAGAAAAAGAAGAAAAGAAGAAAAGACATCAGAAGACGGTAGAAGATAGAAATGGATGTACACATCACTCCCCCTATACTTAGGGTAAAAGAAGCCCTAATTATAGGCAACAGCAGGAGTGAAACGGAATGATGAACACTCAGCTCATCCACCTTCTATACTTAGGACAAAGTACGTTCTAAGCAAGGCAAACATGAGAATGGGTGGATGTGCAATACGGTGGAGAGAGACAGATATGAACAAAAGTGGATATACAACAGAGATGGATGTACACATGATCAACAAGGTAGAAGCGAACCTTCTTGCAGGATTGTAAGGAATGGATCTGGTATGGTGCAGGTTGACATCGGGGTCCACAGTGGACGGAAGCTGACCAGGGTCGACAGAGTGAAGATCCTCAATGGCCCTAGGGTGTGAAGGCACAAACGGGTTGGTGGAAGAAGTGTATCTATATCTGTCCTTGGGAGTCTCGCTGATATCAAAGTGGAATGGGACAAACTCATCATCATCGGAAGAAGTAAGGTCAGTGTCATCCTGTGAGGTCTCATCCACGTCAAAACCAAAAGGAACAAACTCATCAGTGCAAATAGTCGAGCTATGTTCGTCCTCTACAATCTCAACAGGATCATCTTTCTCATCAAAAGGTCTAAATTTCTGAATAAAAGCAACAAGATCAAATTTGACTTTAGTCTCATCAATATCTACCCTCCGCTCAATGGTGTCAATCGTGTAAAACCCGCGGATATCATCAACACAACGCCAATCACAAGAAGCGAAAACTCCAAGGTCTATGCTTTCCGAGACTTCCTCCTTGGAGAGGAATTCTTGGGTCTTGTCATCGATCATAAAGAAAGTCTCTCTGATATCCTCATATAGATCATAGGCCTCAGGGTCAGCCAAGACAGGTGAAGGCACAACAGGTGCAGGTCTCTGGTCAACTATGGGTATGGTGATGACAACTTCGCCTTCGTCAACAGGATGGAAGTGAATCTCTCCTGATCCATAATCAATAACGACTCTCGCGGAGGTGAGGAATGGTCGTCCCATGATGATTGGAGAATGCTCCCCTGTGGAGGTCTCCATGGGAAATACGACAAAGTCAACATGGTATCTCATGCCTTGAATCGAAATGACGGCATTTTCAAGGATACCCTTCAGCCTCTTGATTGATCCATTAGCGAACTGAATGATCATCCTTGTTTTTTGGAGAGGCCCTAAGTGAAGAGACTATACCAGTGAGAAGGGTAATATGCTAATCGAAGCACCGCCGTCTAGGAGAGTGCGATCACATGTGTGGTCAGAGATGGTGCAACTAATGAAAGGTGTGGCAGTGTTCTTCTTCCGAGGAATGGGATGATATGTGATGGCGTGGACAATGGCCATGGTCAAGACATGATGCTCAGATCTGCTCCTCCGCCTTCTCTTCTTGGGAAGAGGAGCAGATAAATCAGTCATGGCCTGCTGAAGTGGGGCACGGATGATCTCATGTATGGTGGCCACCACATCGGGTTCAGTCAACATTTTTTTGAATTTTTGGACCTCCTCCATACAAGGGAGGAAGTCGGAGTCATCATCTACACGAGGCATGCCAAGAGCAGTTTGTACAGTGGCATCCTCGGGTCAAAGGTGGGACAGAGTGTGAATGGATGTGTGGACAAAGGATCTAGAAAGTGGGCGCTCTCCTCACAGTCTGACTCGATCATGTGTCTCGTGAATTGTTTTTTGGATTTTTAAAATTTTCTCATTTTTTTGTGTTTGGGCGATTGTAAGCTCTCATGGAAATTCTCGAATGAATCCATATCATCAAATGGTGGAATATCATGGTCGCTCTTAGTGAGGTTGTCAATCCTCTGTCTCATGTGATCCATCATCCGGGTCAAGTGCTCAAGGGTGGACATTGTGAGAGGTGACTCCAACAGGTCAGTCTCGGGTGGATGCGAAGATGGAAAATATGGAGGTGGAGATGGGCATGGATAGAAGTCCGAGTCCTGATGCTGTGGCTGAGGTGGCTATGTACAAAAATTAGAAAAAATAGGAGGAGGGTCCTCCTGATAAAAGGGAGGTGGGCCGGCTGGAGTGAACGAGGGATCCGCAAAATCCAGATAGAAAATGCTCCAGGGGTCTATCTCGAAAACAAAAGGAAACGATCAGAAGAGCATGAAGGTCAAGTCAAGAGAGTGAAGAAGAATGCACAAATGTACAGGGATGATCTAGTATACACACAAGCAAGCACAAACAAACTCACACAAGATAAATCCTCAATTCACCTACTCAACTCGGGTAGAGATCGTAAATGCAGTCTTTTTATCTTGTCTGTTTTAGAGTTAGGTGAGAAGTCAAGAAGTTGCACAAACACCTAGGGATGAATGGGATTTGGGCACTAATCCTTAGTGTGTGCGTGAGCAAGTAAAAGCGAAGACAATGAGGGGATTACTCGCCCCAAGAGAATTGTTCTTTTTGATTAATTTTAGAGTCGAGTATTTCTAACAATCCCAATTTTATTTGTTATCACTTTTTTTTGGATTTTTAGTGAGAAATGCACGTGCCTAATGAGGAATCGATTTTACTTAGCACCTCGGTGGTCAAAATCAAAAGGAGTGGCGGAAAAGCAATGCAAGCGGCAATCGATGATGAATGCTAAAGCATAAATGCTCACCTTGCCTCCAGCACTCTCCATGCAAGGATGCATAGCATAATTGAAACCTAAACTATATGCAAATGCAATCGATGAAATTGCCCTTGGATGAGAAGTTGTTATTAGCATGAAGCACGATTTTCAAGATTTGTCTAAGTCCAAATGATACTATAGGTACATGCAATGGTGATTAGTGTGTTTGGACCTATTACTACTTTAAGCAAATCCTACAACTAAGGCTCAATCACACAAATAAAGAAAACAAAATTAGAAAACAAATGAAAAAGAATGCGAAGAAAATACGAGAAAATCGCGATGAGTCCCCAAGTGTACAAACACTTAGAAATTGGGCCTGAATATCCAATGTCCAAGTACATGTATTATTACAACAATAAAGGGTCACTCACTCACTAAAAATTATAAAAATAAATACAAGAAAATAAAGATGGAGCTCGGTCTTCAAAAATCTCTAAGTCTCCTTCAGTGCAAGGTGAGAAGACTGTCGCCGGCTTCACGTTGGTGCACAAGCGCCTAGGGTAGAGCGCCTCCCTCGATCCACGGTACCTTGCACGAAGTCAACAAAGAGAGGGGTTAGATAGCTCAAACAATTATATCAAATAAAAAGCAAACAAATAAAACCGTAAAAATAGACAAAACAATCACAAGCATAAGCAAAAACACAATCTACACATTGTTGCTCCCCGGCAACGGTGCCATTTGATAATCGAGAAAAATCAAGAGGTCGTATTGATCCACAAGGCGGATCAACAATCGATGCGTTGACCACTCAACAATCCTCACTCAATCAACAATTAACCCACAACAGATAAATCAAGCAATGAAAGTAAATGTGCCGAGTTAAAATTTATTATAACTCTATAACAAAGATGTGTATAGGTGCAAGTATGTGTAGAGGTCGAACACAGGGAGCAGATAGGTAGAATGAGACAATAATGCACAAAAAAGTGAATGTGATGTATTTGCCTATAAATGATATTTTTTGTGGGTTTTTAATTTTGTATTTTTTTATTTTATTTTTGATTTTATAATTTATATTGGGATATTTACACCCATAACCCTGAGTAATCTCGTAATTACCCCAGAAACCCCGCGTGATCACGAATTACACCCAGAACCTCGAGTAATGTTTAACCTTTACATTACATAACCCTGGGTCAACTTCTATCCATTTAAGACGTTAACTTTAACAGATTCCATCCATTAATGACAATTTTACCCCTAGAACAGAATTACATTCTCAAGAAATGTCCCCATCAACCCCCTGCATCCCGGTAAAGACCCCCCCCCCTCCGGTCGCATGCAGCCCTCCAGCAAACCTCCCCATCTCCGTCTCCCCCCACTCGTCGCCCATGCGCTCCCTCCAGCAAAAGGCTCCCCTGCATCCCCCCTCTCCCCGCCGTGCTCCCTCCAGCAAATGGCCTCGTCCCCCATCTCCACCATGCATCCCCCCGCCGCGACGCCCTCGAGCTCCCCCGCACACCGCCGCCCTGCATCTCCCCCTGCATCTGCAGCAAAGGCCCCCCCGGTAGCCGCAACGCACAACTCCCCCGTCGCGCTCCCTCCAGCAAGCAACGGCTCCCGAGCCCCGTCGCCCCCCTCCCCCTCGCATCACCAGCTCCCTCTATACCCGACCCCCCCGCCGGCATCTCCAGCAAAGGCCCCGTGTCCCCTTCCCGCGCCCCGTCGTACTAAAGGAAAGCATGAAGATTTTCTGCAGATCATGAAGGGTCTGCTGCAATTAATTCTCACAAACTTCAGCATATGCACATGCATGTGAATCCTCTGTTCGAACATTCGCAGCCTTTGGAAGATCCCCACCGCCCGCTGTTCTTCATGCCGAGGCTGCCCAAGTTCCGCTGGAGGAAACGGGAGCTGGGCGTCGAGACTCTTGATGCCAATGCCTCCTCTTTAGCCTCGGCCTTTGTCGCTTCTAAGGTGATGGCTAGGCGCACCGTGCTCCCTCTAGACCTCATATCTTTGCTACCAAAAACGTGGAATCCTGCGGCCTGCGAAGGTGACTATTTATATTACGAACAACCGTGTAGACGAATGGATCAGAGTTCGCAGAGAGAGGGGCAAGGGACTGACCAGAGATGGGTTCCCCTCGCCCCCCCTCGCCCCTCCCCCCCCCCCCGCCGCGCCAGCAGTCCTGGGCCCGACCCCTCCGCTCCCTCGCGCCTGCAGTCCCGGGCCCGACCCCTCCGTGTCTCTGCCTGCGACCTCAAACCCCACCTCCATCTGAGCCGCAAGCAGCACCTCCCCCCTTCTGGTCTCCGCCTGAAACCCCCCCCTTTCCCTCCTGCAAGCCCCTTCCTGCGGCCTTCACCATCATCGAGGCCTCCCGCTACCCCTGATCCCCGCCGGCAGCCTCACCATCGTCAACCCCTCCTGCAAGACCCCCTCTCTGCTGGGTTGCAAGTCATTTTATTTATTTTTAATTGTGATTAATCGTAGCCGTTAGTTTGCGGATCAGTTAGATTAACTCACCTATATGGTTAAGTTAATGGATAAAAGTAACGGAAGGTTATGAGTGTAGAACGGAGTACTTATTCAGGGTCCTCGGTGTAATTCGTGTTTATAGAGGGTTTCTGGGGTAATTACCATATTACTCAGGGTTATGGGTGTATATATCCCATTTATATTTTGATTTTCATTTTCTAATTTTATATTTTCTTTTTTTTATTTTTATATATTTTCTTATAATTTAGAAAATAAAAATATATATACAAAATAAGCAAAGAGAGAGATAAGGCATTTATAAAATAGGTAAAAATAAGCAAAATTCAGAAAATAAAATATTTTTGGGCTTTTTATATTTTTCTAATATTTTTATGATTTTTCTATATTTTTCCTATTATTTTGGTATTTTTAAAGTCATAAAAACTGAAAACAGTGAATAAAATACAAAACCAAAATTAAAATGAGGATAAAAAATATCAAACAGAATCAAAAATTCCTTAAGTTAATTTTAAAGTAAAGATAATAAAATAGAGAAAATTCAGAGAAATAATTATATTTTTAGGAATTTTGTTAGATTTTTAAGATTTTTATGAAGATTTTTGGGGTTTCGCTATTTTTAGGAGTTTTCTTTTGTATTTTTTTAAGATTTTTGGTCTGAATATAAAGTACATAAAATATATTTTTTTGGAATTTTTCAAAAAGTTTTTATAATTTTTATGAATTTTATAATGCAAACAGGGCTGAAAATGCTTGTTTTGATTTTTTTATAAATATAAAAATGCAAAAAAATGAAAAATAAAACTATAGCATGATAGAGCAATGCAACAGGCATACAAGGTATTTTTTGTGGATCTTTTAGGAATTTAAAGATGTATGAAATAAATAAAATAAACTAAAAGAAAATACAACCGAGTAGGGGTATTTTTGCAATTAGGTAAAAGCCCAGGGGTTTAAACGCAAAGTTCCCATAATTTTATAAAGCGATTAAAAACTTTCTGGACCAAGTAGAAATCGCTAAAATGCCAAGGTTAATTCTGCAAAATTATCAAAGTCACGTGCACTGGGCACTTGACTAGCAGGGGCTAAATCGTAAATAATGAGAACCTGGGGGCTTGACAACAAAATAACCAAAATATTATAACCATATTAAAATGTTTCGAGATAAAGACGAAATACACAAACCATAGGGGGGTAGCAAAATGTCCACGTACCTCACGTGCACGGGTCACATGAGGTGACGTGGATAAGGACCTATGTGCAATTACTGAATCTACAAGGGGGTTTTTGCAAATACTACAAAACTATGATAACGACAGATGAAATATTAAATAGTATGTCGTAAATACAGAAATCATGGGGTAAAAACTACAAAATAGCCACACTTAAGCAGATCCGACGGTAGGTACTCCTTCACTTGCCACATGTCGAAGATCTGATGACGGAGACCGGTTTGCATTCCACGACAAGGATTAGATGATTCTTTGATGATCGACGGCTGGCAGAGGACTCGATCGAACGACGGGAAGAGGAACTGGGCCGCGGTTGGGATCCGACAGCAGAGAGGCGATCAGGAAGAACAGGGACGAAGGCCAGCGGAGGCGACCTTTCCTGCCCCCGATCTCCCTCCTCCAACACTTGTAGAGCTCCCAAATCATTGCAAAAGCTTATGCAGGCCTTGTCTATCGTCTGGCAGCATCAAAAGTCGTCGGAGTGCACCGACGTCCTCGCACAGAGGTGGCGGAGCGGGGAAGCTCCAGGATCCTCCGTCGAGGATCAAAACATGCTCCAGACGTCCTTATTGCCCAGGTGCTTGCAACAAAAATGTTAAGAGGGTCACGGGCAAATTGTCGCGACCCTCCAGTAGGCGGAATAGCGTGGAAAGGCGAAAACGAAGCAGTGATCGATGGGGTATCTATAGAAAAGGATGGTATAGCTAGGTTCCTAGAGCTAAAGTGAAACGAAAACTGCAAGAAAAGTGAAGAAAAAGCAAACCTCAAGCCAAGAAATGGAGAGATGGACCTCACGACCAAGGGCCAAAGATGAAGGTGGAACACGCCCTCGGCCTTTGCCTAGCCTCGCCTGGGCTGCTAGAGGTCTCCCTGTCACCGAGATCAATCCGGAGCAAGCCATAGAGAGCCAAAGCAAGGTCCAAAAGCGGTTAAAATTCGAGAAGAAGAAAAAGGGGGGTTTTGAAGAAGTGGTCGAGTGGCTCCGAAGATCGAGGTGCACAAGTGATGAATCTGCGATTCATCATCTCAATATCTTGATCTTAGCAAAATCCCCGAGTAAAATCCCAAATAAATGTCCACAAAATCAATAAATTAACAAAATGACTCTATAAATAAAACACACTAATTATTGTATATTAGATTGTACAAAATAAATTCACAATAAAAAGCCTCAAAATTAAAGGAGTTTTCCACCTGTTAATAGCCCAAAACTTCATGTATTTTTAATAATTTTATTTCAAATCCTTTTTGGCTTATTCTTTCTCTATCTTGTTCATAAAAATGTATATAAAACTACAAAAATATAAAATAAATTTTACATCAAATAAATACTCCTAGATCCCAAAGACAAAAAAGTCGTAAAGTCCAACTTCCAGGCCAAATTCTACTCCGTATGAACTCCAAATTCACCAAACTCACTTTTAAAGTCCAAGTTATAATATTATCTATCTGGCAGAAGTGATTTCATTAAAATCGGAGCTCATTTGCAAAAGTTGGGTTTTGGGACCTCGGTGTACATTGTATATGTTGTATAGATTTTTTGTTCCCATGATTTATTTATTTATTCTTAATCACTAAAAATAAAAAAAATCAATTTTGTGTTGTATTTTATTTCTACTATTTTATTGTATTTTTCTGTTGAAAATATCTTTTATTAAAAATAAAAAATTAAAATTAGAGAAGCATAAAAAATTGTACATAGTGTTTGTCTTATTTTGTAAATTCCCCCACTTTTTCTTCTCTTTTATTTTAATTGTATTTAAAGTATCCTACTTTATTTCATTTTATTTTCCTTTTATTTTTCCCCATTCTCTACAATAACTTCTATTCTACCACCTAGGGCTGGCTATTGAGTCACGGCTCGATGAGCCAGGCTCGGGCTCGGCTCGATAAGGGCTCATGAGCTTGGCTCATTAAGCTATTGAGCCGAGCTCGAGTCAGATTTTTAGGCTTGATAGGTTATCAAGCCAAGCCCGAGCCGAGCCCTGCTCAGCTCGATAACTCAATAACGGGCTCGATAAGGAATATATATATATATATATTCTATTTGTGAAACTATAATGATTTTTATTTTTATTTGTACTAGTTTTGCAACATTGTTAATGGTGGATTATGTGTTTATGTTGTTTATGTGACAACAATGTTGGGTGGACTATGTTGTAGACTTGGATTTTCTACCTTTTATCTATGTTAATCTAGGTTATAGTTAGATATTTAGTTTTTTTCCTTTTTTATTAACAAGCAGAATGTTATAATATATATTATAATTTAACTTTTATACACAACTTGTATGGTAGCCTACTGGTAAGGTGGATGATCTTTAAAAAGGAGGTCTCGGGTTCGAGCCTAGGCAAAACACTTTTTCATAAAAAAAAGACCTATTTCCTTAACGAGCCTGAATAGGCTCGAGCTCAGACTAGGCTCGATAAAAGGCTCGGGCTCGATAAAGGGCTCGGCTCAAGACTTATCGAGCCTGAGATAGCTCGATAAGGGCTCGAGCCCACCGAGCTCGAGCCCGAGCCAGCTTGGTTGGGCTCGATCGAGCCTGAGCTCGAGCCCGAGACCAGTTCGGCTTATCGAGCCCGAGCCCGAGCCCAGCCCTGGCTCGGCTCGTTAGGCTCGATACAGCCCTACTACCACCAACTCCCATTCCACCCCCACATTCTCCATCAACTTCCCATTCAACTCCACCAATAATATAACCTCCCTTTCAACTCCACCATCTATCTAAACCCCCTTTCTCTTCTCTTTATATTTATCTCCACATCCACAAATGTTCCCTATCCGCCATTCTAATAGAAAAAGGAGAGAGCTTGGAGTGTTTTGTTGGTGACAGCGGTGAGGCATCTTCCTCAAGCGACGACCTCCTTCAGGCGAGATCTGTGGAGCTCCGCTCTGCGTTACAAGTTCCCCAAAGAGCTCGCACAACTTTTCCGATTTTGATTTCGTCAATCGGATCAAAGCGACGACAGGAGTCCAGCGTAGCTGCTCTGCAAATCCGGCAAACATCAGGTAAGTATTTCGTCTCATTTCTCTTGTTATTTTATTTTATCTAATATTTTGTTTTCTTATTGTCTTGGTCACCACCATCATTTTTTTATTACCACCATATCATCACTTATCATTTCCATTACCACCTTCCCCACCATATTTTTTTATCTTTTGCATTTCATCACCATCATATCATTTTCATCACCACTACCATCATCATCATAGCATCCACAAATCCATCTATCCATTGTCCACCTTCATTTTCATTTTCATTTTGTTTCCTGTTTAAGAAAATTAAAAAAATAAAAAAAACTAAATTTTCAAAAAAATGCATCACAACAGTAAAAAAACAAAAAAATGAAAAAGAAAAAAAAACAGCAGCAGGTGGCCGGCCCACCCCACAGTCGACCATCGTCGTCGCCTCTAGCGGCTCCCTTCACCAGCTCGTGGTCGCGCACACCTCCGCCATACAGCACCTCAATCGCTCGCGTGCCCCCTGCACATCCGATCGTCGGCTGCACACGCTCACGCAGACTCTCCCCAGCAATCTCGCGCAGGCTGTCCCCTGCTGTCCGCTAACCGTGGTGTTCCTCTGTGTCGCCTCACCATACGAGCGCCGCGGCCACTCTGGTCGCCGTCCCCCTCCTTGCCATCCTCAAGTGCCACGTGTGGGCGGAGCCGCCCCTCCCAACCTCCACTGTCATGCCCTAGCGGGTGGAGAAGAAGAAGGTCGTTCTTATTATTAATTTTTTATTTTATGAAAATTACATTTTTATTGTATTAGCCTTCCTTATTTGCATAGTAGTCCCTGTACATAATTTGCATTGTAATTTTAGTTTCTGTATTTGCACATATAACCCTATATTTGCCTATCAATTTGACATCAATATTACATCATTTTGTTCAATGAAAAATGTCTTAATGTTGAGCAACTAGTTTTCTATCACTTGGATATTTATTTATATTTTTATGGTCATTGGGTAAATAATTAAAAATAGTTAACTGAAATATTGTATAATTTACCCATTCTATGCTCTTAAATACATATCTGACACATAGTTGCTCCAAACATTTCACAAAAATTAGACATGATGCCTTGATATGTGATTGAATTACTCTCCAAATTTTATCCAAAATAGAGTTGTCATGTGCCTGAAACAAATTGTGGAGTGTTTTTTTGTAAATAATTTTTAATTAAATCCACACATTATATTTTTGCAAAATTTCAGTTGTCTTCAATTCCTTGTATAAATACCGTCTTGAGATAATTCGTACTTTGTCTAATCCGTGATGTGGATTTATAAGGAATTAATTACTTACAATTACTTTGTTTTCACTAAAACATTCATAAAAATCATATTTTGTCAGAAAATTCCAAAAATATTATTGTAGCTTCCTTGCATCATGTTTGCATTCCAATTTTTCATGTTTTTTGCTTACTGTTTGTGTGAAAAATTGTGAAGAAACACATAAAACCTATGCATTTTTAATTGTTGCATCTTAACCCCTAAAATTCTAAAAAAAATATGTTTTGCATGCATCACTGAATTAAGATCTTAGGAAAAATATAATTTGGCTGAATTGAACTGATTTGTCATTAAAATTAATTTGGCCTAGTTGTGTGTTTTCTTAATGTCTTGATTCATCCACATTTGCATTTGCATTTATTTTTTCATAAAAAATATATAAAAATATGCATTGAAAATCTAGTTCTTAATTTTTGGATTAATTCTAAAGTTGTTCATTTGCCTCCCTGTGTTTGACCCTGGACTTGACCGGGATATAAATTAAGCTGAGACACTCTTCACGGAGATTTTCTCAGTTCTAACTGATTCACTAAGTACACGTATTACAATGAATGCAAATTAAATATCACGTATTCAGCGGACTCATCAGATGGCACTGTTGCCAGGGAGGCAAATGGCTTAGGGATTAATTTAGAAAGTTTTATTTAGGTTTTCATTCACTCGGGTAGTCTGACCCCTGTGCTATTTTGTATTTATTCCATTTTTTTCTCAATTATTTCTGTGCTAATTTTTGAATGTATTTTATTGTTGATCTCTCTAATATAAATTTCTTTTTCCTTGCGAGGGCCCAGTGGACTTGGAGTGCATCGGAGGTCGACGGACATGATGCGCGCCGACTGCTAAAGAGCAAGAAAATTTGAATTTATTTTTGAGAGATTTTTTCTATTTTTTGTAATTATTGTGTTGTAATAATTGAGGTAATTTTTCTCTTTATAGCGGCTCTTGTTTGAGAGCTCGCGCTTGTATCCAGACTGGACTTTGGATCCTCTCGTGGTCATGTGGTGGTTTGACGTAGAATATGACTTGCACTCACGGCTCTTAGAGCATTTTTATTATAATATTTTATTGCTTGTGCTCGTAATTTTTTAGGACCACACATCACTTTTAACAAGACGCACTTAGACCGCAGAGCTATTAGTCCAAACTAATCCCTTCATCACTCGCTAATAGAACTGCCTGTCTAGGAACGATTTTCTTGTCCGCATCTCATTTAGTATAAAATTCAATTCTGCCTTGCATCCCGCATGTACAACGCGAAGATCACTATAAGTCTTCTGAACTGGGCATACATCATTGATTTCACTATTTGCATTGATTTTTCTCGACTTCCTCCCCCTTGATTTTTGAAACTTAGGTTAAAAGGAAATCGGGACTGATCGTTAGGCGTGCTTTGTTTGATGGACTAATCAAGTGATAATCAAACTTAAAATCGGGGCTGCTAATCAGAGTTGACCAAAAAAATTGACTAAAACTAACACTTGTTTTGGGAGAGTAAAGCCATCATTGTTTGTTTTACTTGCAAGTGAGAGAGAGATGATCCTAGGATAGAGCCAAGTCAGGATTTCTTACTTACTATTGCTTCTTTCTTTTTAGGCGATTAGCTACTTTTCAGTGAGGATCTACGGGTAGCCGGTAAATGGTCTGGATTTCCTTAGTAGAGTGGGAGGTTTAGAGGACACATTATTCCTCAAGGAACGGGTAATACTGGCTGAAAGTAGGTCCAACTAGTCGTAAGAACTAGGTCAGTCTGTAGGAAAATACGGGCATCTAACAGCTCGTTAATCTTTCCAAGATTGTATTTATCACCTACTTAAATTGAACAGATAATTCGGCCGAACCTTTACGACCATCACGTGTTGAGATGGTGAAATTGAGGGTTTGCTCTTGTGTTTGATTGTTTTGTGTGTTATTCGGTGCACTTGCACGCTTTCTTCCTCGATCCTTCTCCCATTTCCCTTCCAAGATGTCAAGATATTGGTCACCATATCCATGTCACTCTTCCTCTACCTTATTTCGATCATCTCCACCCTCTTATTCCTCCACATACCCATACACCAACCACGAAGTCAGAACTCGGACGGACTTCTCCGCTTCTTCATCCTTCAACTACCCCACATTCTTGCACCCCTGGCCCACATCCACCCTGGATTGACTCACCATATTCTCGTCCGCTTGCTGGAATGAAGGAACCAATCAAAGAGCAAGCCACTGCTGAGATGAATGATTTGCATAATCAATTGACCCCACATACATCATTCTCACCTCAGGTTGAGACTACGCAACCACTGACCTATACACGTCTCGATTTATCCTTAGGGTACCACAAGGACGATCAAACAAACCGAATGGAGAGGTCTACACCATACGATCTTCCTGTCTTGATTGACCTGAGTGATCAAGCCAACATTGACCAGCCTTCATATCACCCATTCGGAGAGCCGACATATACAGGGAATTGGATTCATGCGACCAATTTACAAACCCCCTGTCTACTGACTCCACCTGATGAGGTTCCGTCCAATATATGCCATACAGATGGACCATACTCAACCCAGTATTACACGCCTAAGTCAAGGTGTGTTGAGTATAAGGGCTCGAGTTCTCAGCAGTATCCTCCGATTACGCAGACTTCTCTCATGAAATGTCATGAGAACTTATTGGAGGATGACATTTGTAGACCGATCAAGAGTCCAGGTAGGAATGTGGATCGTGGATTTCGCGGATTGAATCTTGAAAACCTGGAAGATACCGGATTGACCACTTGTCATGTATAGCTAGAGTCCCTTCTACATCCCTCTTCTACTAACCACTTTCCCTCCAAACTTGAGTCTATAAATTCTCCTATTCCTCATTCACCTATCAAAAAGACCAAAAAAGTGAAAAACGAGAAAATGCCATAAAAATTGTAAAAGGAAAATATCTACGAAAATTGGATCCTGCACTTAGGGAAGCATTGGATAGAAAGTTAATTTTTGAGCTTCCCTTAATAATGGCCATTGAACACTTTCCCGACCTTAAAAGATTTGTGAGAAGTAAATTGATGCCTAAAAGGTCAGGCAATAAGAGAACAAGGATTAAGAAACATATAGTGTATATGGCCACAGCTTTGATGATAGGGAGAAAAATCAAGAGCCGTAGAGTAAAGCGGTTGCCTAGATTTGATTCTAAAATCAAAGATACCACATTCACCCATGCAAGAATCGATGATGACTCACCGATTAATATCCTCCTGACATCCGCGCGTTTTCCAAGCTCAAACTCGGATCTGCCAAAAAGTCAAGAGAGATCATTCAGTTGGCAGATCAGTCTATTAAACGGTCGAGAGGAACCATTTTAGTCATCGTTACTTTCAAGGTGCTCTACTGGAGATAGACTTCACGATCATTGACATTGAGCACCGAGGAGAGTTCACCCAGTCTCCGATCATTCTTGGGAAGCCGTTCTTAGCCTTGGCTAAGGAAACTATAGATTGCGAGACTCGGGAGATCGATTTCTCTACATTGGAAGTACTACGACCTCACCCGATCTTTGAGGACACATGATATTCCAAGGTAACCCGTAAAGTCGCAAACAGTCGTGACCTTCGAGAGACAGTTGAGTCTCGTCTCTCTACTACACCTGCAATACTGACTGTCCAAGAGACCATTGGTTCAGAGACTCCCTACACCTCCACACCACCCACTGCTTGCATTACCACCACCGTGACAGCTTCTCGAGAGGACTCACAATCAGAAGTTGTCCCTGAGTCGGACATGATCATTACTGATTTCCTTGATTATTTAGATGATCCAACTCATGAGCCAATCAATGCCAAGCTAACTGAGAACACTATGCCTTACCAGAGACGTGTGCTGACCCTACAAGAGTATTACAATGCATATGGTGATTCATCTAATGATGAACCTCTGGTCAGTACCTCACACACACCACATCCAAGACCTACACCAAAAGAGATAACTGGGACCAAATTGACCAATCTTGGTAAATTGGTTGCTCTATCCTCTAGTCGGTCATTTGGTAAGAAGAAGAAGGGTATTGATTCCTTGAGGTGTTCCCCCAAACTCCTTAAGACGTATCAATCTCCTCTTCCTCTTGATGCTTCAGGTTCTAGAAAACCGACTAAGAAAGTTGCCTTCGTCTTACCAGAGAAGGAACTTTCTGAGGAATCCTCATCAGGTCCGGATGAGGTGATCTATATGAGTGAGCTCAGTTCGACTGTCTTGAAGCCATATTTGAGAAAACAGCCATGTGTCAACCCTCGTTGGACGTTCCCTATACCTCACTGTTATTCTTCTGAGGATGATTCTAACAGTGACACATATGTATACTACCCACCCCCTCGCTCCTGCAAGAAGCTCTGTCACAAACCTTCTTGATCCTTGTATATTCTCACCCCTCCTTGTACATATTTTCCTTCCTTTATTCCCCTCCCTCCCCCATGATTCGCATCACTCGCCCCAGTTCCGTATCATTTTTATTTTGTGGCTATACTTAGGATGACTAGATCCTAAGTATAGGGGGATGTGTGACCCGAGTTGCTCCATCTCTTCTTTTTATTTTCTTTTTTTTATATTATTTCACATTCTCATCGGTCCCCCATTCTTGTGTTCTTTCCAATACTTAGGCTGACCAGAGCCTAAGTATAGGGGGACGATGCCCATTGTGTATTATCCACACTCTTATATTCCTTTTCACTTCTATTCTTTTCACCCACTTATAATTAGTACGAGCTATGGCTTTTTGTCACCTGGTGCCATGAGGATATAGCACATGCTAAGTATAGGGGGGTTTGTATATATTACATATATACTTTACCCATAGCTCATTCTTTCACATATTTTTGTATATATTACAATAATTACGGGGTGGGTAAAATTGGATAAAAAATTTCAAAAAAAACTCTTATTGCTTAAAAAATCTTTTTTCAAAGAAAACAAAAAATCTCTCTTTTCTTTCTTTGTTAATAAAAAATATGCGTTTTCGAAAAAAACTTTCGGAAAAAAACATCTTTCTTTCTTCCTATCCTTTACTAAAAAAAATAAAAAAAATAAAACTCTAAAAAAACTAACTAATGGGTTGGTTTAACCCCTGACACTTACACATTCACACAAGACTTGTGATGATCAAGAACACTTGGTTTAGGAGGTCTTGAGATTTGGAGTTAACCAGCCTTAGTTATAAGGGTCCTTGACTTAATTATTCACATTTCTCTAGTTTGAAAGATTTGTGTGCTATCTTGCATGCTTAGTCTCTACCTTAAGAATATGATCATCACCTCACATACACGACTGCAGTTATGATGAGATGAGTTGGGATTTCACTTGAAGAACTGGAATGAGGGATTTGAGTTTGGACCTGATTTGATGATACTCGAGGATGGGATAAAATCAATGAAGGCTTCATGAAACCTGAGTGTCAGCACCTTTAGCCAGTATAAGAACATGGTTCTTGTACTATCTCTTGATATTTACCTAAGTGCCAAGGTGTGATAAAATAAAAAAATGTTGATCAGTGTGCACCAACTCTTGGTAAAAGTAGTAGAGCTAGCCAAAATATTACAAAGCAATGAAATGTTAAAGAAAAGCTCTCATTCCACAAAGTCATCTATCAAAAGAGCTTCCACCAAAGGCGAGCGCTCCCAACCATTTCAAAGTGTCCACTTGGACCACCGCTATTAGGACCAGGAGTCGGGCTTGCACCCAAAAAGGGCTCTGCATCGTAAATGCTACAAGTCTGGGTGTAGAAGGTATGATAGGTACTCAAAAAAGGCATACCCCGGTGTACTCCCAGGAAAACAAGTGCATGCGACTCCAACTTCTCTTGACGGACGCACTGATCAACACACAAAATATGCGTTGAGTAATAAGGCACTTGAGAGAATCCTTGTTCCAATGAGAGGGAGAGAAGAAATGACACAATCCTATGCCCTCCATCAACTGACCTTCCATCTACACTTTTAAGACTGACAACTAAAGAGACGGTGGATTGGATGCAAGAAATGGTTTATTCCCTAGTGTTGAGGATTGGGTTCTTAGGAGAGTCTCTTGGACTGGAACCTTGGGTGACGTTGTGACTCTACTCTTGTAATTGCAGTAAACACTTAAGTCATATCCCTATTATATATGTATACAGAGAGAGTCTGATGATTAGGGACATTGGATACCTTTTAACTAGAGCTTGGTTCAGCTTAGAACTTTAGGATCTCTAAAATTTAGAGTTCTTAAACGGATCAAGTCTTGTATTCACATGCACAGTCAGGGGTTATTCCAACTTATTCATTCTTTATTTACTCGAGGACTAACAAAGTTTAAGTATAGAGGGGTGATGAATCCGTGATTCATCATCTCAATATCTTGATCTTAGCAAAATCCCCGAGTAAAATCCAAAATAAATGTCCACAAAATCAATAAATTAACAAAATGAATCTTGTAAATAAGACACACTAATTATTGTATTAGATTGTACAAAATAAATTCACAATAAAAAGCCGCAATATTAAAGGAGTTTTTCACCTGTAAATAGCCCAAAACTTCATGTATTTTTAATAACTTTATTTCAACTCTATTTTAGCTAATTCTTTCTCTATCTTGTTCATAAAATGTATATAAAAAACAAAAATATAGAGTAAATTTTACGTCAAATAAATGCTCCTAAATCCCAAAGACAAAAAGTCGTAAATTTCAACTTCCAGGCCAAATTTCCGCTCCGTATGAACTCCAAATTTACCAAACTCACTTTCAGCGGAAGTGGTTTCATTAAAATCGGAGCTCATTTACAATAGTTGGGTTTTGGGACCTCGGTCTACATTGTATATATTGTACATATTTTTTGTCTTCCCATTTTTTATATATTTAATCACTAAAAATCCAAGAAAATCAATTTTGTGTTGTATTTTATTTCTACTAGTTTATTGTATTTTTCTGTTGTAAATATCTTTTATTAAAAATATAAAAAAAATATATTAGAAAAGCAAAAAAAATTGTACATAGTGTTTGTCTTATTTTGTAAATTCCCCACTCTTTTTCTTCTCTTTCATTTTAATTATATTTAAAGTAGCCTAATTTATTTCATTTTATTTTCTTTTTATTTTTTCCCCATTCTCTACAATAACTTCTATTCTACCACCAACTCCCATTCCACCCCCACATTCTTCATCAACCTCCCGTTCAACTCCACCAATAATATAACATCCCATTCAACTCCACCATCTATCTAACCTCCCTTTCTCTTCTCTTTATATTCATCTCGACATCCACAAATCTTCCCTATCTGTCATTCTAATAGAAAAAGGAGAGAGCTTGGAGTGTTTTGTTGGTGACAACGGTAAGGCATCTTCCTCAAGCGACGACCTCCTTCAGGCAAAATCCGCGGAGCTCCGGTCCGCGTTACGAGTTCCCCAAAGAGCTCGCAGAGCTTCTACGATTTTGATTTCTCCAATCGGATCAAGGCGACGACAGGAGTCAAGCGTAGCTGCTACGCAAATCCGGCGAACATCAGCTAAGTATTTCTTCTCATTTCTCTTGTTATTTTATTTTATCCAATATTTTGTTTTCTTGTTGTCTCGGTCACCACCATCATTTTTTATTACCACCATATCATCACTTATCATTTCCATCACCACCTTCCCCACCACATTTTTTTATCTTTTGCATTTCATCACCATCATATCATTTTCATCACCACTACCATCATCATCATAGCATCCACAAATCCATCTATACATTGTCCACCTTCATTTCATTTGCATTTTTTTCTTGTTTAAGAAATTAAAAAAAATAAAAAAACTAATTTTTTTTTAAAAAATTGCATCACGACAGTAAAAAAATCAAAAAAAAAAATAAAAAGGAAAAAAAATAGCAGTAGCAGGTGGCCGGCCCACCCCACCGCTGACCACTGCCGCCGCCTCCAGCGGCTCCCTTCACCAGCCCACAGCCACCGCCACCACCTCCAGCGGCCGCGCACACCTCCGTCGTGCGTCATCTCGGTCGCCCGTGCACTCCCTGCGCAACCGTCCGCCGGCCGCACACGCTCGCGCAGACTCTCCCCAGCCACCTCGCGTAGGCTGTCCCCCACTGTCTGCTAACCGCGGTGTTCCTCTGCGCCGCCTCGTCGTGCGAGCGTCGCGGCCGCTCCGGCCACCGCCCCCCTCCTCGCTGTCCTCAGGCACCACATGTGGGCGGCACCGCCCCTCCCAACCTCCACCGTCGTGCCCTAGCGGCTGGAGAAGAAGTTCATTCTTATTATAATTTTTTATTTTGTGAAAATTACATTTTTTATTGTATTAGCTTTCCTTATTTTCATAGTAGTCCATGTACATAATTTGCATTGTAATTTTAGTTTCTGTATTTGCACATATAACCCTATATTCGCCTATCAATTTGTACATCAATATTACATTATTTTGTTCAATGAAAAATATCTTGATGTTGAGCAACTAGTTTTCTACCACGTGGATATTTATTTATATTTTTATGATCTTTTGGTAAATAACTAAAAATAGTTAACTAAAATATTGCATATTTTACCCATTCTGTGCTCTTAAATACATATCTGACACATAGTTGCTCTACAAATTCCACAAACATTAGAGATGATGCCTTGATATGTGATTGAATTACTATCCAAATTTCATCCAAAACAGAGTTGTTATGTGCCTGAAATAAATTGTGGAGTGTTTTTAGTAAATAATTTGTAATTAAATCCACACATCATATTTTTGCGAAATTTCAACTGTCATGAATTCCTTGTATAAATACCATCTTGAGATGATTCGTACTTTGGCTAATTTGTGACTGTGGATTTATTAGGAATTAATTACTTACAATCACTCTATTTTCACTAAAAAATACATAAAAATCACATTTTATCAGAAAATTCCAAAAATATTACTGTAGCTTCCTTGCATCATGTTTGCATTCCAGTAAATTTTTCATGATTTTTCTTACTTTTTGTTTGAAAAATTGTTAAAAACCCCATAAAAAGTATGTATTTTAAATTATTACATCTTAACCCCTAAAATTCTAAAGAAATATGTTTTCATGCATCACTGAATTAAGATCTTAGAAAAAATATAATTTGGTTGAATTGAACTGATTTGTCATTAAAATTAATTTTGCCTAGTTGTGTGTTTTCTTAATGTTTTGATTCATCCACATTTGCATTTGCATTTGTTTTTGCATAAAAACATACAAAAAATACGCACTGAAAATCTAGTTCTTAATTTTTGGATTAATTCTAAAGTTTTTCCTTTGCCTCCCTGTGTTCGACCTCGGACTTGCCCGGGATATAAATTAAGCCGAGACACTCTTCACGGAGATCTTCTCTCGGTTCTGACTGATTCGCTAAGTACACGTATTACAAGGAATACAAATTAAATATCACGTATTCAGCAGACTCGTTAATAGGGTGGTTCGATTGATCAATCCTCGAGATGAAGCTTGGGCATGTAAGGTCAACATCTGGGGAGAAAAAGTCGTTCAGGACGCATCGTGAAAAGATGCATGGTGCGCCCTCCAAAATTCAGTGAAATCGAGGCAAAACATGTTCTAACATGCAACAGAGGGGAGGGTCAGATAGTTGACCGGAGGTCAACTATCCAAGCCACCTAGTTGGTCCACGTGGACCAACCAGGAAAAATATCTGGAAAAAGATTTGTAAATTATATTAAAAATAGTAAATGATCTAACTAATTTTAGATTATTAAATAAAAAATGTTTATTATTCTATAAATTATTTTATTATGTTTTTTATTTATTTTTTTGAGGTATAAAATTGCAACTTACCGTATATAGGTTTTATACAGGTATATTCATCTATATATTTTAATACTTTATTTTTATTTTGTATTTTTTATTTTATTAATTTTGTTTATTATTTTATATATTCATAACTTACTTTTATATACTCAAATATATTTTTATTTTATTTTTCTGATGTATTTTGTACAATTAATAAAATAGAAATGGTAATTATATAGGTATATGTACATGTATTATAACGATGTATTATATACATGTATTTAATTTTTGTATTTTATTTGTGTTTTTATTCATGATTTAATACACACATTTATTATAAATATTATTTACAAAATTATAAAAATATAAATTATAAAAATAATGAATAATAAATAAAATGAATATTTTAATATGTACAAGTATACAATAGGGGTCCAAAACTCAAGTTTCAAACCGGAGCTCTATAAAATACAAAACCACCTTCATTAAATAGCTTATGAAAAATTATATTCAAATAAAGTGAGTTTGGTATATTTCGAGTTTTTATTTGAGAGATACAGATCTGGGAAGTTGATATTCTGGAATTTTATTCAGATCATAACATTTTATCTGTACATTATTTTTGTGTGAAGTCAATTTTGTATTTTTCTATACTTAATTAACTACAACTTTTATGTACAAAGTTTATTTATTTGAAGTATAAAATGTGGAACTAAAAATAGGTCCAAAAATGAATAAAGAATGAATTAAATAAAAGAAATCTTTATTGGATTCTAGCCCTTATCTCCACCTACTTTATTCCTTGTCGACCTAGTCATCTAGATGCCTACGTCTCAGGGTTTCGGGTCATAAACTATTTGCAATATTTTATTCTTTTTGTTTTCTTTTCTTTATTCTATAATTTCAGCTTTAAAAACTGTATTTTATACAGTATTTACATAAATATGCATGCATGCTAAAATGCCTAAATTAGCAGTATTTACACGCATTTACTAGGGTTTTTAAGGTCGAAATGATAGAATAAAGATGATGAAATGTAGATTCATCAATATTCTTAAGAAAACTGTAAGGCTCTTGGTTGAAATATTTTGAATCTTTGAGGGATAAATATGACCTTGTGTTCACACCACATCTACTTAAAGGATGACTGCAAGTCGTCATGTGAGTTTCAACGCAGGCTATCCTAATCTCCGAGAAGCTGTCATGAAAGAGATAATGAAATGGTGTGAAGTTGGCTTCATTTATCACATCTCTGACACAAAATGGGTAAGCCCAGTGCATGTGGTCCCAAAGAAAGTCGGGATCATAGTTGAAAAAAATAACAAAGGAGTGGAGATTCTGACCCGAGTGCCTATGTCATGGCATGTTTGTGTAGATTACTGGCACCTGAACTCAGTAACCAATAAAGAACACTTTTCTCATCCCTTTATTGACCATATTATCGAAAGACTAGTAGGGAAAGAGTTCTTTAATTTCTTGGATGGGTACTCAATGTATAACCAAGTGGCGATTGCTCTTGAGCATTAAGAGAAAACTACACTCACTTGTTCATTTGGCACCTTTGACTTTCGATGGATGCCCTTTGGATTGTGTAACACTCCCACTACATTCTAGAGGTGTATGTTGGCTATGTTCACCGACATGGTGGGTAGATTTCTAGAGGTTTTCATGGACGATTTATTGGTATACAATGATATTTGATGCATGTCTTGCATCTTGACCGGGTGACTAAGAGATGATATGAGGTGGATGTCATTGCTAACTTGAGCTACCTAGAACACTAAAGCATGTGAGGTATTTTCTGAGGCATGTTGGATTTTGCAGAAGATTTATCCAAGACTTCAACAAGATTTTCCGACCTCTTACCGAGCTTCTAGGCAACAATGGTGAATTTATTGTTGATTATAAGGTCCTCCTTTCCTTCACCACACTAAAAGAATTGGTTACTCGAGCGCCTGTCCTACAACCACCCGATCGGTCTCTCCAATTTGAGATCATGACAGATGCTTCAGATTTCTCTGTAGGGGCTGTATTGGAAAAGCATAGGGATGGAATTCAGTTTGCTATACATTATATCAACATAACATTAGTTGATGCTCAGAGAAACTACACTATAACAAAGAAAAAACCACTAGCCATGGTTTTTGCCCTTGAGAAATTTGGATCACATATTCTCGATTCAAAAGTCATCATTTTTACAAACCACTCTATTATCCGATGCATATATAACAAGAAGGATGCCAAGTCATTACTGCTCTATTGGATCCTTCTACTTTAGGAATTCAATTTAGAAATAACAGGCAAATCTGGAGTCTAGAATGTGGTAGCAGATCGTTTATATGGATTTGAAAGTTCAGAGACTCCCTTGAGCATTGTACCTATCACAAAAACCTTTCCTAATGAATTGATTTTTAATGTTGGTTTGCTCCCATGGTATGACAATATTTTGAACTATCTCATGTATGAGAAAGTTCCACGAGATTGGACTCGAGTTAAGAAGGACAAGTTCTTATCTCATATTCATTTCTACCAGTGGGAAGATCCATACCTTTTCAGAGAAGGCATGGATTGCATTTGACAAAGGTGCATTCCTAAGGAGGAGTACACCAGTGTTCTCAAGCATTGTTATAAGCTCGAAGCAAGAGGACAATATTCTGGAAATAGAACGACAACGAAAGTATTGGAGTATGGCCTATGGTGGCCTATACTGTTCAAGGATACTACAACATATGTGAAAGGTTGCATCGACTGTCCAAAGCTGGGAGGAACCATTGGTTCCATAGATACGATGTTACTTAATATCATCCAAATTTCCGATGTATTTGATGCTTGGGATATCGACTTTATGAGCCCATTTGCCAACAGTCAAGGATATGAATACGTTCTACTTGTCATAGATTATGTGAGCCGTGGGGTGGAGGCTATCCCCATTCGATCCGTTGATAACTGAATTGTTTATCGTTTTCTCAGATCGACATTATTTTGTGGTCCGGGATTTCAAATACTCTCATTTCATATGGGGGAAGCCATTTTTTAGCAAAGAAGTCAAGAAATTTGTGAAGGAATATGACATTGATCATGGTGACACATCTTCTTACCACCCAAAGTTCAATGTCTTGGTAGAGATCTCAAATAGGGAGATCAAGACTATTCTACATAAACTTGTACGATCAGATAGGAAGAACTAGTCTCAACTCCTTGATTTCATTCTATGGGATTATCAAATTGCCTACAAATTTCATTGGGTATGTCTCCCTATCGACATGTTTATGGAAATCATACCATCTGCCCATCGAATTAATTCATAAATCATTATGGGGAGTTAATATCTGTAATTTGGAATCACAAGCCAGTAATCAGAAATGGAAGATTGATCTGAACAGTCTCCTGGATTCAGAGACTATGAAAGTCAAGAGATTGCATGATAAGCATATCAGACGAAAGACTTTCGAGCCTGGACAGAAGATGTGGTTATTTGATGTAAAGTTGATGCTATTTATGGGCAAATTGAAGAGCAAATAGACATGTCTATTTTAGTGAAGATTGTGCGTGACCATGATAACAGTATTATATCTGAGTTGTCATATGATGCACAACTTTCGTAGTGAATGGGCAGTTGCTGATGTCGTACCTCGAGCATGATACATTCATGCATGTTGTCGATTCTATTGAAGTGGTATTTGGTGACACGCTCTTGGTCAGTATACTAATCACACACAAGTAGCAGTCGTTGAGATGACCAGACGCAAGAGGCTGATCAATCAACAATTAACCTACAAATGAAAGATGGAACAATGCAATATGGAGTGAGCTAAAATTTATTATAACCCAAACAAAATGTGTGTAGTGTATAAGTATTCTGGGTATCGAATCAATAAGAGCTACGGGGATAGGTAAATAACTTTTGAATACAAAGAATAAACAACAACTATTTTGTGGATTTTTGTGTTTTTAATTTTTATGTGGGATTTTTCATGATATTTATTTTTTTGGATTTTTAAATTATATATATGTATATATAATTTTATAATTTTTACTTTTTTTGATTTTCATGATTTTTAATTCCTCTTTTTATATAATAAGTAGTATATATATGTATATATGCAATAATATGTATAATATAAGTAATATATAATATATATAACAAATATAAAAAAATTAAGTAAATACAAATAAGAGAAATTCTTTTTATTTTTTTAAAAGGTACTAAAAACATTTTTAAGTATTAATAATTATATTAATAAGTATATAATTATATATATGGATATATATGCTATATAGACTTTTATATTTATAAATATGGCTAATAATATTCAAAAATTATAAATGAATTATTTTTATCTTTTTTTATATATTTTTCTCTATTTTGTAAATTTTCTGGAAATTTTTACCAAATTTTATGTATTTTTAAATAATACTCCAAGTCAGGGAGTTAATAAATAAGTTGAATTGTTTTGAGATTTAAAAATAGATAGTAAGACCAAAATTTCCCAAAACTATTTTTATATGTAGTAATATGTGTATATAAAAATATACAAATAGAAAACTATTTTTTATATTTTTGAAAATATTTTCTGATTTTTTAGGATTAGGAGGGTTTTAAATTTTTAAAGTTTCCTTTTGATTTTTTTATTTTTTTGGTATGTACCTATTTTCAGGTTGGCCAAAGCAAGAGAAAGAAAGACCAAAGACCTTTCTCAAATGAGAGGCATTAAGGACGAGGAAGGTCACGTGCTTGTTACTCAGAAGGACATAGAGACTAGATGAGAGCAGTACTTCCATAAACTTTTCATTGAGAGGGAAATAGAGAGATCACTTTAGGTGATCTTGCTAGTAGTGAAAGTTACTTGAATCGTGCAAGCTATAGACGAATGCAAGGAAAGGAAGTAGAGGAGGCTTTGGAGGTTATGAGACCTGAGAAAGGTGTAGGACCGGATGGCATCCCTGTACAAGTATGGAGAGTTTTAGGTGAGCATGATTTGACTTGGCTTATTAATCTATTTAATGTTATTTGGTGAAGCAAGAAAATGCCTGGAGATTAGAGGAGGAGTATCATGGTGCCTCTTTATAAGAATAAAGAAGACATTCAAAATTGTTCAAATTACATAGGTATCAAGGTTGATGAGTCACACTATGAAAATTTGGGAACGTGTTATCGAAAGAAGGCTGAGGCCAGTTTCCAATGTAAAAGAAAACCAATTCGGATTCATGCCAGATCGCTCAATTATTGAAGCCATCCATTTGCTGAGGAGAACAATGGAGTTTATAGAGCTAAAAGGAAGAACCTCCATATGATCTTTATTGATTTGGAGAAGGCTTATGATTCCGTCCCACGAGAGATATTGTGGAGAGTTTTGGAGAAGAGACAAGTACATGTCCTATACATTAAACTTATAAAGGACATGTATGATATGGCTTTATCTTGTGTAAGGACCCCGTCTTGGAATATTGACTATTTTGACATCAACATTGGTTTACATCAAGGTTCAGCTTTGAGTCCATTTCTTTTTATTTTTATTATGGACGAGTTGACAAGTCACATTCAGGTAGAGTTACCTTGGTGTATGTTATTTGCTGATGATATTGTGTTCATTGACGAGACTAGAGATGGAGTAAATGAGAAGCTTGTGGTCTGGAGACATGCATTGGAGACTAAAGGATTTCATATAAGTAGGGCTAAGACAGAATATATGGAGTGCACCTTTGATGGAAGCAATGGTGAAGGGAATTGAGGTGATGATTGGTGACAATAACATTCAGAAGAGAGATTCTTTTAGATATCTGGGATCTATTTTGCAACAGGATGGGGAAATTGATGGAGATATTACTAATAGAATAAATGCAGGCTGGCTAAAGTGGAAAGGAGACTCTACTGTTCTCTATGATAAGAACATTACTTTAAAAATTGAATGAATAATTTACAAAGCAGTCGTGAGACTTGTTATGCTTTATGGATCTGAATGTTGGCTTGTTAACCATAGACATGTGCAGAGAATGGCTGCAGCAGAAATGAAAATGCTATGGTGGATGTGTGGACAGACACACACATGCACGAGCGCAAAGATCGAATTCGGAATGATGTAATCAGAAAGAAAGTTGGTGTAGCTCCGATCAAGGATAAGATGTGAGAAAACCGCTTAAGATGGTTTGGTCATTTGTAAAGAATATCAATGGATGCACCAGTTAGGAGATGCGAGTGTTGGGATGTTGAGCTGGTGGAGAAAGGGTGAGGATGACCCAGCAAGTGTTGGAAAGAGACTATACGAAGGGATATTAGTTTTTTGGATACAAGCCTGAGATTGACCCAAGATAGATCTGAATGGAGGCGAAGAATCCATGTATACGACCCTACTTAATTATGGGAAAAGGCTTTGTTGTTGTTGTTGGCATGTACCTATATTATATAGCAATATATAACATGTAAGATTTTAGAATTTTCAAAAGTTTTTTCTAATTTTGTATTTTTATCTTTAAACAGTGAATAAATAGCTCGTAATTGATTTTTAATAAATGAAAAAATGTATGAATATGCTAAAATAAAATGGCAGCGTGAACAAGCACAATATGGGGCACATTCTCCTGTTTTCCATAATTTTCCAAGCATATTAGCTATTCAATCCAAAATAAAATGCATAAAATTAATTATACATGCTTGACAGGGGTATATTTACAATATAAGATAAAGTAGAGGGGTTACATGCAATATATCCCAATGTTTTGATCTTAATGTACAAAGTTTAAGACTAAACCTAAATAACAAAAACCTAGGGATCGAGTTGCGAAATGACCAACTCACGTGGGGCACCACAAGAGCTGACCTAACAATGGATCCATGTGTAATTTCCAAGACAAGCTGGGGCCCAAGTGTAAACTTTACACAAATTTATAACATAAATAAATATTTACATGACTAATATTTAAATACAAAAGGAGGTGGGGGTTACTAAGTAATTTACCCCCTAATTTCATGTGATCAGATGGCGGAGAGGCCTCTATGTGGCTTGATGTGCGACTCAGAAGGGGCTTTGCTTTGTTTTTAATCAAGGGCCTAGATTAGATCTAGGCCCTTGTTGATTATGTCTGCTTCTGACCTCCTCCTCCTCCTCCTCTACAACTGAGCAGCTCTTCTCCTTCTTGGTACTCTCGCACATCAGTAGTTGTCTCAATAGTGTCAAGGGCTCACTGGAAGAGCCATGGAGCTAATAGCTATTGTAGCTCTTATTCTAACATCAAGGAGGATCTCCAGGTGCCTTTCCCGTTCACGGATCTACACCAAAATTTTAAGGGGGTTGAGGGCTATCTCCTCGACCCTCTATTGAAGCTGAAAGTGCACAGGGGAGGTGAGTCAATGGGACTCCGATGAAGGCGACAAAGGTGGAGTCTGGCATCTTGATCCTGTACGGGAATCGAGGTGGAAATAAAGGGAAATGCGAAGAACTGTGAGGGAAGAAAATGAGGGTGTAGGGAGGCAGAACAAAGGTTGATCACAATGAATTTGGTGCTAGAGCCAAGTGCTCTGGCATTTTTGGTTTTAAAAAATTACACTATGACTAATAATAAAAGATGGAATTAATGACTAAATTACACTAAGGAAACAAAAATATGAAAGAAAATATTATACCTAGCATCTCAACGAGTTTGGGAGCTCGGAGCAGAGGGGGATGTCGGAGACGATGCTCAGCTGGCCTAGACCACCATGATCAGGGGCTTTATCCACGCCAAAAAGAGAGGGGAGTCAGAGTTGTCACCTCTAACCCAAACCATGTGGCCTCCCTTAGGGTTACAGACCGAGAATCGGGGATCAAATCCAAAAAGGAGGCCGAAGGGTGGTACTTATAAGGATGGTCTCCGACCAAAAAGATGGAGACGATGGGAGAAAGGATAATTGTTGGTGGAGCCTAAGGAATGGGCATGTAATAAGAGATGATGGCTGCAGAGGTGTGGGGATGTCGGGAGAAGATGGAATGGATGTGGCGTGAAAAATCTAAGAAAGAATGGGGTTGGTGAGCACTAATAGGTCGACTGAGGAGGTCGTGCAGTTGACCGAGGTCAACTCACTAAGGGTCCTGGTTGGTCTACGTGGACCAACCGGAAAAAGATCGAATTAAATATTTTCTAAAATAAATAAAAAACAGAAATTGATTTTATTAAATTAAAGTTAAAAGAGAAAAAATATTTATTATTTCATGAGTATTTTATTATGATTTTTATTTATTTTACAAGTTAATTTACAGCATGTTAATATTTACATGTGTATTTACAGGTAAATAGACTTGTATTTTATGTATTTAAATTTTATTTTGTGTATTATGTTTTATTATTATTTACATGTATTATACATATTTATAACTTATTTAAATGCATATTTAGCGTATTTTTATTATATTTTTTTGAGTTTATTTATGTGCTAAAAGAATTATGTATATATATTATATATGTTTATATATGCAGAACACGTCTATGTATTAAAGTACATCACTTATTTTTATGTATTTTTAATTACTTTATTCTAATTTTATTATGTACATGTATTTTTAAATAATATTTACAAATTTATATAAATATAAGAAAGTGAAAAATATAAATAAATATATGGAATACTATATATAGATATATTGCACAATGAGAGCCCAAAACCTAACTTTTACATCTTAACTCCAAATTAAATGAAACCACTTCATTAAAAAGATAATTTTATTTTATGAACAATAAAAGTGAGTTTGATGAATTTTGAGTTTGTGAGGAGAAGATATATGCCTGCAAAGTTTTTTTAGAGCTTTTTATTTTGTGTGTCCGAGGAACATTATGCATTATTTTTTAGTGAAAGAAATTTTGTATTTTTCTTTGTATTTTTATGTACAATGTTCATGTTCAAGTTTATTGATTTGAGATGTAAAAATAGGAAAATAAAGTAGGTCTCAAAATATTAATTATTGACCTATAAGATTAGGGTTTTTGAGTGTATTTTTTGTACAATTGGGCACCCTATCTCTCCCTAGTTTTTCCTTGTAGACCACGTCATCATGATGACCAGGTCTCAAGGGGTAGGGTCAGTCAGTGTCTTTGACACTTCATTCTTTTTATTTTCCTTTCTTTATTCTTGTATTTTGGCAATAAATAGAGTATTTTTACAATATTTTATACAATATTATTTGTGAATTATTGAATGTTTATTTTCACAAATTAATTATATATACATGTAATTATCTAGGGATTTAAGGCCAAAATGAAAGAATAAAGGTGATGAAATGGAGATTCGTCACCCCCTATACATTCCTTTGCGAGTCCCTCGCAAACACTTATGCAAAAATAAAGAAAAGAAAAAGAAAGAAGTTGGTATAATTTTTTATTTTTAAACATGTCTTAATAAAGTCAAAGAGTAGAGCTCAGAGGTTAGGAAGTCTGACATAACAACCCTTAGATTCTGTAATCCTATTAACCAATTCCATTCATAGTCATGTCAGAACCACTCTCTCAGTCGTATACACTTACAATCTTGAAATGATAGATCTATGTGTGTGAATTTTTCTGCTCTTCATAGACAAACCATTGAACGATCAAGGAGTCTACTCCCCTAGTAACTAGTCCTCATGGAGATAGATATTCCCTTCTAAGGTCAGGTTTGTTAGTCTTCACACTGAAAGGGGGAGAATCTAGAAGAATGGGAAATGAAGAGGGAACAAGCCAATTTAGTCTTCATTCCCTTTGTGAAGCTCGGCCAGTGTAACCGAGTCTTCACCAAGAAGCATACTTTTTCTGGAAGCTCATTAAAAATGTAAGCCATCACATGTGGCATCCACAAGCTTCTGGCTTTCCATTGTGAGTCCCCTGAAGAAATGTTGGACCGGGACATTTCTCTTGCAACTCAATAAACCTGTCCCAAGCCTCATGGATAGATTCGTCAGTGGTTTCGGTGAAGTTTGCTATGTGTGCACGCATCTGATTAAGTCGCCCTAGAGGATAGTATTTGTGGAAGAAGGTTAACTTCAGTTCTTACCAGGTGGTAACGACCTTCCCCAAGTGGTCGATCCAATGAAGGGCCTTATCTTGTAGGCTGAAAGGAAATGTCATCATCTTGACTACCCCAAGGGGTATACTAGGGTAGTGAGTTGTACCACAGATGCGCTTGAACTGTTGTAGATGAATATATGGTTCTTTATTGGTGTTGACATGGAAGGTGGGTCAGAGTGCCAATAGTTGAGGCTTTAATTCAAAATGGGAATGGATTGTAGGAACTGGACCCATTCAGTGACTTTTCCCTCCCTAGGATTGTATGTCTCTCTAAGAGTCAGCTTGGGCCGCTCAACTCTAGGCTCATCTGCTGGGCCTCCTCCTCCACTACTTCCGGCTCTTCAAATCCTCCTTGGTTTTCTCTACCTCTCCTCAAGTCATTGAGCACATCTTAGAAGGTGACATGTGCTAAGGACTGATCCATGAGCTGCTGTTGGATTTCCTGAATAGAGGCAAGGATCTAAGCGTTCACTACATTATGGTCCGGCTGCTGGCTCTGATCTGGCTGAGATGGTGGTTGTTTCTTCAGGAGCCATCTCTCTCTCCAATCTTACGTATGAGTCTATCACAATTTCTAGCTCTAGGTTGGGCTCTTGATCTGCAGATGAAGTAATGGCCTAATCAGTATGTATGGAGGCATCATAAGTAGCAAAATCGGTATGTGTTAAATTCAACACAGAATTTCTTTAAGAATGGATGTGTGTATGGAGTGAAATCAATTTCCATCCAAAATGGGCAGATTTCGGGATGAGAGTGATTCTGATTTATTGAAGAAGTCAGAGAATATGGAGATCGGTTCATGGAGTCTTAATAGGTTCTCGGGAATCACCCCGAATTATTGGAGGTGACGAGCCTATGGAATCGATGTTGGTGTCGGTGAGGTCCCAACTAAGCCATCCATGTCTTGCCATCTCGAAGGTCAAGAGGAGATCGAGATCGAAAGAATGATATGGAGGTCAAACAAGAAATAAGGGGAGTGTAAAACAGTAGAAGGCTCTTAATGAGCAGGAGGTCAAATAGGGAATCAAAGAGCAGAAAGTGAGAAAAGGCACACACTATGCAAGACTGATCTTTGAACCTTAATTCTAAATCAAACAAACACAAAACAAACATAGGCTCACCCACTCAACACATGTGAAGCCCTAAAAGTTTGTCTATTTTTATTTTTTCAATTTTATTGTTATTTTCAGGCAATCTTATAACAAGTCCTTTAGTACGCTAACCCTATAGGGGCATGTGCACTACTAGGAAAGTGCCTCATACTTGTTCCACCTCCTTTGTAACATATGATCTGCGCGCTTAAAGGTCCTTGATCTTGTTTCTTGGGTGGCTACTCAACCAAAGAAATAGAAAGGAAGCCAATAGGTGAAACCACTACTTCGGTCCTCGCTCGCAACGGAATCACCCGTGAGGGAGCAAGGACCTACTCGAACACTAACCGATGAGACAGACACATCCGTGAGGGTGTGCCTAAGCTCAGTACTTCAAACCAAGTCAGTTGCTCCACACAAGGTCGGAAGACGGTGCTTGACAAGGCCCAACTCAGTCATGAACGATAGAAGTGCCAATACTTCACCAACCCAGGTGATAACCAAGGTGCCACAGATCGGGATTTGGGCTCTTATCCTTAGAGGGTTCCTCCTCACTCAGTCTGGAGTGTAACTGAAAATAATGTGGGCTTTATGAACCCTAAACAATAAGTTCAAATTTTTTAACAACCACTTTTTAAACTTTTGGGTTTTCAATTTTTTTGAGTATTTTTCAGAGCAAGTCGCCTAACGATTTTTTTGTATTTTTCCCTTTATGTTTTAAGTGATATAAACATAGAGGGGAGGACGAAAAAACCATACAAGTCATCACTAAGATGTAAATCTCACCTTAGTGACTAATGTTGCATGCAAAGATAGAGTTACTTACAGTGCTTCCCAACTCTCTACATGCGGGATGCAAGGCAAAATTGAAATAATTATACTATATGGAGATATGCAAAAGCGAGAAAGCATCATAGACAATAGATGCTATTATCGGGAAGAACCAAATGCCAATTATTCAGAAATGAGATCCAAAAGTCTGGTCTCTAAAGTGCATCGATGTCCGCCACAACGTATCCTGCAAGCGATGTATAGCACTTCTCTCGACGCTCGATCTCAAGTCCAAATAACCGATAATTAATTTTGACTAAGAGCGTATCACTATAGATGCATGCAATGTTACTAGGTCTTTGTACCTATCTACCGAGTCAAGCAACCTACTATCTAAGAGCTCACTCGCAGAAAATAAATAAAAATAAAGGCGGAAGGCTCAAATCACGGGAAACGAATAAAATAAAAGCGAAAAAATATGAAAAATCTAGTACGAGGCCCACAGGTGAACAGACACATGGGCACTGGACCTCGTGAAGTGGAGAGAGTAGTATCCAAATTAATTACAAATTATTTGCAAAAAATAAATCTCTCTCTCATTAAAAAAGAAGATGATATGCTCAAGGCTGCTCTTCTCCTTCTTCCGTGCTCTTCTCTCCTGACTCCCGGTCGGCTCAAAAAGAGAAAGATGGCCTCCGCTCGCCTTGGGTGCACCCAACTCCTAAGAGATAGCCCTCGTCAAGCGGTCCCTCGCAAGAAAGATTAACAATAAAAATTGATTAGAACAGTCAAATAATTATCAAAGAATAACTAGCAGAAAAATGTAAATAAATAATGGACTGCTCTATATGCAAAAATGTGCTACAATTCATTGCTCCCCGGAAACAACGCCATTTAATGAACTGGAATTTCGAAGGTTGTACAGTTTCACAAGGTGAAACCATAATCGATGTATTGACCGCTCAATAAACCTTGGTTGATCAACAATCAACCCAAAAAATAAATCAAGCAAGGAAAATACAATGTAGATAAAAAATTATTTTAAACCCCACAATAAAATGCATATAGTGACAAGCGGAGTAGGGTCTCGAACACAAGGAACACATGATGTAACACTTTTATATTATTTATAAATAAATAATATAAGTGCATGTGTATATATGGCTATGCACAATATTAGTCAAAATAATGTGCATTTTAATTTTCAATTAATTAATTATATTTGTATTTTTTTTATTTTATATATATATTAATAATTCTAATTTCTTTTCTTTTAAAATATATAATACAAGATATATTGAAGCATATATACAATAATAGGTAAGATAGATATAAATAGTACTAAGAATTATAAAAAATACAGAATTAAATGTTTTGGATTTAAAATATTTTTTTACTATTTTATATTTTTTAGTTATTTTTCCTGATTTTTTATATATTTTTAAAGTAAAAAATACCATAAAACATCGATAAAATATTAGGACGAAATTAAAATGGAGATGAAAAATATCAAATAGTATCAAAATTTCTCCAAATTAACTTTAAATGGAGATAATAATATAATAAAAAAGTTAAAATAGAAATCATTATTTTAGGAATTTTAGGGAATTTTATAAATTTTTATAAAGGTTTTGGGGTTTTTTTTCAATTTTTGAACATTTTCTTTTTCTATTTTTAGTGATTCTTGGTCTGAAGGTTAATAACACTTAAATAAGACTATTATATTTTTGGGAATTTTTCAAAATGATTTTATACCTTTTTGGCTTTTTCAAGACAAACAGGGATAGGTCGTACAATATTTGAATTTTAGAAAATAGGAAAGGCATAAAATGAAAATGTAAAATTGTAATGTGATCAAGCATGCATCCAGGTACCTACTCCTATTTTTTGTGATTTTTAGCATGGAAACAATTTTTAATAAATAGAAAACAAAGAACAAAAATATTCGTCCTAGTAGGGGTATAATAGCAAATATAAAGAAAGGCAAGGGTCAAATTGTAATTTTACCGAAAAGTTAACATCGATATTTAAATTTTATATATTAAAAGACAATTACAATAACCCGTGAGGGTTTACATGCAATTTTTACAAGATAAAACGTGTGCCTGTAGTGACTCTAGTAGGGACTAAATTGTAATATAATGAATGTTCCAAGGGCTACGTGTAATTTATCCAAAAGTTTCTAACCTACTTAAAATATTTACAGGACCATTTACTAATTATAAAAAGGCAGAGGGAGGCTATGCAATTTACCCACTTATGTGCATGAGATCCAGCCGTCCAGAAGCCACCATGTGTTTGATCGTGCGACCCTCTTCACATACCCCTTCACGGGAAATCAACGGTCCATATTAGATCTGAATCGTTATTCTTGATTGAATGGAAACAAGGGCCTCTTTGAGAACTGGCAAGAACACATCCTCGATGAGCTTTGATTCGTCGTTCCTCCGAGCTCCGGCGGTTGTTCTCTCCTCCAATGGGCCCAGCAAGTAGCTGGGCCTCCTCCGCATGCGGCTACAGGGTCCGGGCGAGGCGAGAATGATTTAGGTACTCCGGTGAGGTTGAACCACCTAGAGCAGCTCTAGGTGGTCATTGAGGTATCAGGAGTTTTGAAAGTCCTGCAAGTTTGCACCAAAAGATTCCCGGCTACACCCGATGTTTGCTCGGAATGGCAAGGGAAATAAAGTGGAAGGGGGGGCTCCAGCGATGGGCGGCGGAGGGAGCTCCGGTTCCCAGATCCACGATGGATCTGGGTTGGATGAAGTGGGTAATCAGAGAAGAAGGTGGAGGGGACTGAGATGACGTGAAAATAGGGTGGAGTCAACAGTCATATCACGGTGAATTTGACCTGGAGACTTAGTTCCAGGAATTGGGGATTTTTTATTTGAGTGCTAATTGCTCGATTAAACTAAGAATTAAAGATGTGAGATGGAAGTTACAGTGTAGCATTACCTAGGAATGACGGAAAAAAAGGGCTCAACGAGCCTAAGAGGCTTGGAGCATAACCAACTAGCGACGCTCAAGCGGTGCGATGGATTGACCTCCTCCACTCTCTCTCCTCATTGCAAACCACGAGCTCTATCTTGCTATCACTATGGAGAAGCTCATAGAAGTGATCTGAGGGGCTAAAGATCGAAGAAGAGGGATCAAAAGTCAAAAGGGGGCAAAGGGGGTATACTTATAGGCACATTTTGAGGGAGTTTTGAGGGTCGATTGCGTGGTTCGAGCAGTGGTAGGTGGAGATGCGAGGATGGGCGTGGATCTAGGATGAAGAGGCTACAGAATAGTGGTGGTCTCGAGGGTAATAAGTGAGGGTGGAGGCGTGGAGAAAATGGTGAAGGGACAACCTCGTGAAGCTCTGATAGACGTCAGAGGGTAGGCCAGACAGTTGACCTACAGTCAACAAAAGAATGCACCCGGTTGGTCCACGTGGACCAATCAGGAAATTCCAAGGTGAAAATGCCTTGGAAAATAGATAATAAATAGTAATTCATTTTTTTATTATATGTTATAAAATAAAATAATGTTTCTAGATTTCTGTAGTATTTTATGCATATTTTTATTTATTTTTTAGAGGTGTTTATTTACAAGTTAATTTTTAGGGGTTAAATATATGTATATTCTTATATGTTTTGAGTATTTTATTTTTATTTTGTTTTTTTATTTTATTATTTTATTCTGTTATTTTATAAAATTGTATCTTATTTTTATACACTTATTTATATTTTTATTATATGTTTCTGGTATAATATATACACTTAAATAAATAGGTGTATTAGTTGTATATGTATAGTTATAGGTATTTCATCTATGTATTGTATATACATATTTTATTTTAGTGTTTTCTTTATGGTCTTATTTTAGGTTTGATATGTACATATGTTACAAATAATATTTACAAAATTATAAAATTATAAAATTATAAAATTAATAAAGAATAAATAAAATGAATATTTTAATGGGGTATATTATATAATAGGTGTCCAAAACCTAACTTTCACACCTTGACTCAAAAAATATAAAACCACCTTCATTAAATAGATTATTAAAATTTATATACAATTAAAGGTGATTTTGAACATTGACTTTTTTCAGGAGATATGGGTCTATGAAGTTTGGGTTTTAGGATTTTATTCAAAGTATATTCTATGCACTGTGTATTATTTTCATATAGAGTTAATTTTGTATTTTTCTATGCATTATTGTATATAGGGCTGCTAATTGAACTGAATCATTCAAATTTGATTAGGTTTCATTCGATAAAAACTTGAGAAAAGTTTGATTCGAAACCAAATGAACTGAATTTGAATTTAACTTGGGGATTTGATTCCCAATTGAATCGAATATGAATTTACCTGAATTTGTTCGATTATAATTCGATTCGATTCAATATTTTATATCTGTACATATATGTATATATGTAACAATGTATTTCTATATACATAGTACATACATATACATGCATATAATACATAAATATTTACATATATACATGTGGCAATCAATCTGATTGATTATGATCTTTTCTGAATATTCTTTTGCAAGTAGTTATAGCATAATTACATCAAAAGGTTTACATGTATCTATTCGAATTCATTTGTAAGTAAATAGAAGTAGGAAGGAGTATATGACTATGTATTAAAAAGCTACTACATTTCATTTACATTGAAAGATTTAGTTTTGCATTATATCACGAAGCATAATATGTGCAAGAAACTAAAGATACTCTCAAACCAACTGACTACATTTATTGAGTGGTTAATTTTAAACTTATAATCATATCTAGGCTCCATTGATATAATTTATCATGTTCACCCTTCAGCGCTATGATTTCTGTACTCATAGTATCACATTATACCAATGTGACTTGTCCATGCATGATGTGTATACGCAACATTAGGCCCCTTAATGAGATCCAATCTCTTTACTTTCCTCTTTATAACTAAGCTCAAGTGGTTTGACTGTAAAATATTATAAGTTAGAAATGTGGGTCCTTCAAGTGTCGGTTATACAAAACATCTAAGTTCATGTCTTTACTTATTATTTTAGCCTAGTGATAGTAGCTTAGGTATGACTTACTTTGTATAAGTAGAATAATCAATCTTAGCATACTATTTAGAAATTTTGAGGCATTAAGTGTATACAAAGAACTCTAAGCCATACCAAATCTAATATCTATATATATGTATGTATAATCCTATTAGTCAAAGACTAAATATCAAATAAAAAAAAGAGTAAAAAATATTAGTCTTGAAATCTAATAGGAAAGATCAAATGTTGATTATTATTCTAAATCCTCACCCACATATTTATTTTCAGGTTCCCACAGTCCTTATACTGCCTTTTCCATTCTTCCTTTCATTATCTACCAAAGACCCTAAATAGCCACGATAGATTACAGTGGCATTTCTCCTAGCATGTGAAAATGATGATTTTGCTACTTCACGTTCCTCCTTAACATTTGTCGTGATTCGAAATTTATCAAGATATATCCCTTTTGCTTTTTTGTTATTTTGATTCTTGGTATGACAATCCATGATGATTATCATCATCAAGACGACATTTATCATCACATGAGTAATATACAATTTCTTCTTATCATAATGTAAGTCGTTCCATTGTATATCAAAAACTAATATATTTCTTTTTTATAGCCCAGTTTTTGATAATGAAGATCCTCACGCTTAATGAAGAGGTGTTATCTTGCTACGTTATTTTTTTACTATTCTCATTATTTCAAATAATAATATTAATTTGTATCAACTTTATATATAAGTCCGATCTTGTCTTACTTTAATATGCAATGATAATTATAATAATGTGTTCAGCTTTTTCGTCAGTGATATTATATATCTTTGATAGACTCATATATTTATATTATATTTATACATTTCTTCATCATTTAAAAAAGAGTATATTTAAATTTTAAAGATATAATAATTATAAAAATTAGGCACTTTTATCTACTATGTTGTATTGGTATATCATATTTTCCTCAATTTTATAATTTCTTCAACTTAACTTAGTAATATACTTTCAAAATTACATGTATATAATAAAATATTTATATTATATTATTCTTCATATAATATTATTTATATAAGCTCTAACACATCAATTAACATTTAAAATTCGAAATAAAATTAATCGAATTTGAATATTCAAAACTTTAAATGAATTGAATCTGAATTTAAGTTAGTAAATTCGTTTGAAATTCGATTCGAGTTTGGATTCGAAACTTTTAAATGAATTGAATTAGAATCCTTGTGGATTCGAAGGTATTCGATTCGATTAGCACCCCTAATTATATACAACTTTTATGTACAAAGTTTCTTTATTGAAGATGTAAATAATAAAGAATAAAATAGGTCCCAAAAATAATTATTGGCCTATTTTATACAGTGGTCTTTTCTATATTTTCTGTACAAGTAGCCGCCCTATCTCCCCCTATTTTATTTCTTGTCAACTAAATCATCATGATGATTGAGTCTAAGGGGCTACGGTCACTTCAGTGTCCTTGACAATTCGCTCTTTTTCTTTTCTTTCCTTTATTCTTTGATTTTTGTAATAAATACCATATACATAGATTATTTTATACAGTATTTGAACAAATTAAAAAACATTTATTTTGACAAATTAATGATATATACATGCATTCAGCTAGGATTTAAAGGCCCAAATGAAAGAATAATGGTAATGAAATGGAGTTTCATTATTAGGTTGGGGTTCAAGTTGATAGACTTCTAGCTGTTGTTGTAGCTGCTACAGAGATGTTGGTTCTGGGGCTTGCACGTAGTAGACGTGTTGGACCGTTGGCTGGGTCTGACTCTGCTGAGGAGGCCGCGGCGATGCTTGTTCCTTCAACTCAGCGGGAGCAGTAGCCGATGCAGACACGGAATTACAGGAGATGATTGTGCTGACAAGCAGCTCCAGCTACTTGGTGATCAGTCCAACTTGTCCAGATTATGTGTCCTTTGTTCGATCACAGCAACTTTCTTGAGGTCTTGTTATCGTTTCTCTATGGTATTTTGGACAGGTAGCTCCCTATAATGCTCAAGTTGGAGCTTTCGTCCCTGTCTGGCTCGTGTGAAGATGCCATATGAACTGGCTTCTGGAGAGTGTGGGGCTAGTGCTGATAAGCACAAGATGACAACAAGGCAGCCTCTCCTTCGACCATCTCCTCAAAGATCTGCCATATGACATACTCATCCTTGTTGAAATGTGATCAGCCACATGTGGTATTCATGAGCTTCTAACTTTCAACTGTGAGTCCCCTGAAAAAGTGTTGGACCAGGCTGGTCCTAGGAATGTAATGATGGGGACATTTCTCTTGCAACTCTGTAAACCTCTTCCAAGCCTTATGAAGTGACTCGTGGGTTCCTTGGGTGAAGTTGGCGATGCGGGTACATATCTGATTAAGTCTCCCAAAGGGGATAGTACTTATGGAGAAAGGCGGATTCAATTCTTCCCATGTCGTGATGACCTTCCCCAAGTGGTTTATCCAATGAAAGGCCTTATCCTGGAGACTGAATATAAATGTCATCATCTTGACTACTCCTAACGATATGTTAGGGCAGTGCATTGTAACCCAAATGCACCCAAACTGTTGCAGGTGGATATATATGGTTCCTCATTTGCATTTCCGCGGAAGCTAGGCAGGAGCACCAAGAGTTGAGGCTTCAACTCAAAATGTGTGTGGATGGTAGGGATCTGGATCCACTCAGTGATTTGACCGACCCCAGGGTTGTATGTCTCTTTGAGAGTTGGCTTGGGCCTCTCTTCTCTGGGCTCATCTGTTGGGCATGTACGACCTCCACCTGCTCTTCCTTCTTCTCCTCCTCCTCCTCCTCATGGGTTTTCTCTTCCTCTCCTCAAGTCATTGAGCATGTCCTAGAAGACGACCTGGGCCAATGCCTGGTCGGTGAGCTATTGTCGGATCTCCTGAATGGAGGCGAGAAGGTGGGCATTCACAATGTTTTGATATGGCTGACCCTGCTCATGTTGTGGTTGCGGTGGGTGTTGTGGTCCCTTCCCTTTTCCTCCAGGAGCCATCTCTGTATCTATTGCTGTCTCTAAATTTGAGAGAATTTCTATCTCCAAATCAAGCTTGCGATCTGCACATGGAATGATGCCCCAACTAGTCTGAATTGAAGAACCAAATGTAGAGAAGCATTCTGTGTTAAAGTTAACACAGAATTCCATTAAGGATGACGAGATGTAAGGATTGAAATCAATGGCCATCCAAAATGGGAAGAGTTTGGGACAAGAGTGATCCCCAATTATTGGAGAAGATGGGGAGTTTGGAGATTAGTTTGTGGAGTCCAAACCATATTCTCGAGAATTGCCCAAATTATTGGAGAGGATGAGTGCATGGGATCGATGTTGGTTTTGGTGTGGTCCCGACTGTGTCACCATCTCAAAAATCAAGAGGAGATTGATATGGAGGAATGATACAAAGGTAAAATAAGGAATTAAGGGAGTGTAAAATAGTAGAAGGCTCCAAGTAAGCAGGGGTCAAATGAGGAATAAAATAGAAGAAAGTGACAAAGGCAAAAATTGTGTGGGTTTGATCTTTGGACCTTAATCTAATTCAAAAAACACAAGACAAGGATGGATTCACCCACTCAACACATGTGAAGCCGTAAGAGTTCGGCCATATTTTATCTTTTCAAATTTATTATCATTTTCAAGCAATATTATAACAAGTCCTTACGTACGCTAACCCTACAGGAGTTAGAGTACTGCCAGAAAAGTATCCCGTACTTTTTGAGGTCCTTGTAACCCTTGATGGGCCCCTACTTTCCCAAAGAATAAGAGTGGAAGCCAATAGGAGAAACCAATACTTCGAACCTCTGTCACAACAGAATCACCCGTGGACATGCAAGGACCTACTTGGATGCAAAGCGATGAGACACACACCCATGAGGGCATGGCCTAGGCTCAGTACTTCAGACCACATCGGATGTTCCACACAAGGCGGTAATACCATACTCGATAAGGCCCTACTAGGTCACGTACCATTGAAGCACCAATACTTCGGTAATCCAAGCGATACAAGGTAGTTACAGACTGGATTTTTACAAACTGGACTTTTGTCTCTAATACTTAGCGGCCATGACTCACTCTATCTGGAGTGTACATAAAAACAATTTGGGCTTTATGAACCCCAATCAATGAATGGTTCGTTACGAATTTTAATTAAGGTCAAGTTTATTTAGCAGTTTTTTATTTTTGGGTATTTAATTTCTTTGATTATTTTTTAGAGCAAGCCTCCTAATGATTTTTTTGTATTTTTCCTTGTTTTCCTAAGTGATATAAACACATGGGGAGAGGATGAAAATGCCATGCAAGTCATCGCTAAGATGGAAATCTCGCCTTAGTGACTAATGATGCATGCAAAGATAGAATTATTTACAGTACTTCCCAGCTCTCTCCCTGCAGGATGCAAGACATAATTGAAATAATTATACTATATGGCGATATGCAAAAGCGAGAAAATGTCCTAAACAATAGATTTTATTATCGGGAAGAACCAAATGCTAATTGTTCAGAAATGACATCCAAAAGTCTGCTCTGAAGAGCATTGGTGTCCACCTCAACGGATACTGTATAATACTTCTATCGACACTCGATGTCAAGTCCAAATAATCGACAATCAATTTTGACTAAGTCCAAGCACGTATCAATATAGGTGCATGCAATATAATTAGGGCTTTGGACCTAGCTATTGAGTCAAGCAGCCTAATGTCTAAGGGCTCACTCACACAAATAAAAACAAAGGCGGAAAGCTCAAATCACGTGAATCAAAAACAAGAAAGGCCATAAAAACACGAAAAACCATGGTGAGGCCCGCAGGTGAATAGACAACAAGGCGCTAGACCACACTAAATGTGGCAACGTCCAAATTATTGCAAATTAATTTAAAAACAAAATGGCATACTCCCTCACAAAAATGAAAATAAAATCTAAGTCCGGCTGCTCTTCTCCTTTCCTTGCTTCCCTCTCCTGCTCTCTCATGGTTGGCTCTTAAAAGAATGCCAACCTCTACTCGCCTCGATTGTGTCCACCTCCTAAGAGATAGTCATCACCAAGGGTCCCTCACAAGAAATATCAACAAGAATCAAGGATTAGAACAATCAAATAATTATCAAAATAAAATGAGCAAAGGTTAAAGAAAGAATAATATGCAACTATATAAACAAAAATGTGCTACAATCTGTTGCTCTCTGGCAACGACGTCATTTGTTCAACCCCTAAAATCAGAGGAGAGCGTCATACACTCCACAGAAGGCGAGAGTGAAGTCGCTGAGGTGACTCATCCAAGAGACCAAATGATCAAAACAACAATCAACCCAAACAATATAGTCAAGCAAGAATAAACAGATGTGAATCAAAATGTATAACAAACCCTACAAATAAATGTGTATAGTGACAAGTAGAGTAGGGTGTTAAACAAAGGGAACACAAGGTGTAGCACACAATATTATTTATAATTAAATAATGAATAAATAATATAGGTATGTATGTATATATGTATGTACACTATTGATCAAAGAATGTGGGTTTTTAAATATAATATTATTATTATATAATTTTTTATGTTTAAGTAATTATATTATATATTTAAAAATTTAAAATAATTATTAAAATATTTATAATAATGAATAATAATATAGCTTTTATATATTAGTATATAGAGATATAGAACTCTAAAGATAAGTAAAAGTAGTTCAACATATCAAAATAAAATATTTTTATGTTATCATAATCTTTTACTATTTTTATAATTTTACGGGATTTTTTGTTAATTTTTTTATATATCTAAAAGTCATAATATCCCAAAAAAGGAATAAAGTAAATAGGTGGAATTGATATGAAGATAAAAATTAGCAAAATATGTCAAAAATTCTTCAAACCAATTTTAATAGATAGATAATAATGTAAAAAATCAGCGGAAAAAATAATTTTTGGGGGATTTTTGGGGTTTTTTTACCTTTTTTACTGGATTTTGGAGTTTTTTTAGGTTTTTATCTTTTTTCTTTTCTATTTTTAGGTATTTTGGTCTGGAGTTGGGATATACAATAATAACAAATATATTTTTTGGGGAATTTTTAAAATGTTTTTATATTTTTTGGTATTTTATACTGCAAATAGGGAATATCTGAGCTAATTTTTATTTTTATAAATAGGAAAAATCCTAAAATATTGTCCTAAAAATATAGCATGAAACTACAAGTAAGCAAGAACTTAACCCTATTTTTTGAGAATATTTGGAGTACGGTTGCTACTTTTAATAAATGGAAAAAATATACAAAAAATTAAAGAACTAGTAGGGGCATATTTGTGATTAAAAATAAACATAGGGGGGCATAATGCAAATAACCTAGAAATTTATAATTGATATTCGAACTTTTATATCAAAACATAATTACAAAAGGTACAAGGTTATATATTCAATTTACCCAAGCACATGGTCCATCACGTGAGGTGATGTAGTCGAGGACTAAAGTGCAATATCAAATATTTCAGGAGTTACATGCAAATTGTCCACTAAATTTAAACTGCATATAATAATTACAAGGCTATTTAGAAATTACAAAAGAGCAGAGGGTGTCTAAGAAATTTACCCACTTATACCCATGGATCGGATCGTTGAATGCTAGCCACGTGATTGATCATGTGGTTAGAAGTGGCAACACTTCGCTTCGGATTGAACGACCCAGATTATTCTGGACCGTGTTCTTCATCAGACGGTGTTGGACACGTTAGGAGGAACGGGGAAGAACAGCTCTTGGTATTGTTTAATCGTGAAATCTAACCTCCTCCAAGTTTCAATCGCCTCGTTGATGAGTGGGAAAGGTTGCTGGTACTCCTCTACGTCAGCAGAAGGCTTCGGGTGACATCGATGTAGCCTGGATTGCTCGGGTGGCTCCCTACCAGTTGAGGGTGCTCTAGGTGTTCTAGAAACGGCAGAATGATGCCTCAAGTCTTCCCTTATGCACCAAAAGATTAGGTGAATCAAGACGAGGGTTTCAACCCAAAAATTAAGGTCTAAAACCTCATGGATGGTGGAGGCAGTTAAGCTCTGACAAAGTGGAGGAAAGGAGCTCAGAATGCCTCGATTCCTGCATAATCGAGGGGGGTTTTGTGGGCCAAATGCGTAGAATATGTAGGGGTATAACAAGGGGGTGAAAGTGGGTTGGAGAACGGGCTAGATCACGGTGAATCAGACCTGGAGCTCGAGCTCCAGGTCAAAGGGAATTTTTCTAATTAAACCTAATCTACTGGATTAAATGACACACTAAGAACAGAGTCAAAATCTACACTAAAATATTACCTAGGAATTGCAATAAAGGAGCATTGACTAAGCTAAAAGCTCAAGAAGCAGAACCACCGGGCGGAGCTCGGCTATGGCTGGATCTCCTGCTCCGCGCCTCCTCCTCGTTGCAAATCACCAACAGCTCCTCGTTGTCACCAAGGGGTACTTCAAGGGTGGATTTATGGGGCTAAGAAGATTGAAGATGGATCAAAAATCAAAAGATGAGATTGGGCACTTATTTATAGATGACTTTTTGACAAGTTTCAAGGAGCAATAGGGTTAGGCTACACGATGGTGGAAGGGTCGAGATCTGAGGGTGAAGGTGGAGGCGTAGGAAATTAGGCAAAGTCGGGGGTTGGTGAAGTTCTGACAGAAGTCAGAGGAGGTAGGGTACAATTGACCGTAGGTCAAGAAACACTTGCACATGGTTGGTCCATGTGGACCAACCAGGAAATTTCCAGGAAAAAGTGCCTTGGAAAATGAATATAAAATAGTATACGAGTTAATTATTTTTCTATTAAAAATTAAAAAAAATATTCCTAATTTTATGTATTATTTATTACCTATTTTTATTTATTTCTTGAGGTATTTTAATTTATAATACTTTTTATCAAATATAGATATATTCATCTATATTTTATGTATTTTATTTTTAGTTTATGTTTTACAATTTATTATTTTATACACATATTCTATATATTTATAACTTATTTAAATATGCATACATATATTTTTATTGTATTTTTTTGATGTTATTTGCACACTTAAATAAATATAGGTATATAATGTATTGGTATAAGTATAGGTATTTCATCTATGTATTTTGTATACTTATTTTATTTTTGTATTTTCTTTATGATTTTTTATATTATAAATATATACATATATTATAAATAATATTACAAAACTATAAAAATATACAATTATAAAAATAATGAAGAATAAATAAAAAGGATATTTCATTCAGGTAAATTATACAATTGGGGTCCAAAACCTAACTTTCACACCTTAACTCCATATTAGGTGAAACCACCTTCAATAAATAGCTTATTAAAATTTATATACAATTAAAGGTGATTTTGATACATTTTGAGTTTTTATTTACGAGATATGTGTATGAGAAGTTTGGGTTCAGTTTTTTTATTTAGAGTATAAAAAGGAAAGTGTATATTATTTTTCTATGAAATCAATTTTGTATTTTTATTTGTAATTTTATGTACAACATTCATGTACAAAGTTTATTGATTTGATGAACAAATAATAAGGAATAAAATAGGTCCCAAAAGGTAGGGTTTTCGGACTGTATTTAACGTACAATTCGTTGCCCTATCTCCTCCTACTTTATTCCTTGTCAACTAAGTCGTCGTGATGACTCTGCCTCGGTGGCTAGGGTCACTCAACACCCATGGTGTCTCATTTTTTCCTTTTCTTTTTATTCTTTTATTTTGGTAATAAATGTTGTATTTATATAGTATTTTCTTCAGTATTTTGTACAACTTATAGAGTATTTTTTGGCAAATTAATGCTATATACATGCATTTAGCTAGGGTTTGAAGGTCAAAATCAAAGAATGAAATCAGGATTCATCAGTTATGCAATTTACTCACTTAAATGTCGGTTCGTTAGGTCATTACTTGGCGGACACGTGGCAGATTCTACGGTGGTGGTGGCGTGCCGCTTTGAATAGAACGAACGACGCGGATTAGATCAGGGATGTGTTCTTGATCGAAGGGTTGGCGAGGGGTTTGGATGCACATCGGAAGAACACATGTTTGTTGGGCTTCAATCTTTATTTCCAGGCGACTCCAGCATCTTCTCCGAGCTTTGGAGGTGGCTACGGGTTCCTGATGCGCCTCTGCACGTGCAGGTGGGCTCCAATGGTGTTCAGAAGCTTCAATGGTGGATCTGGGAGCTCAGTTTGCTCCAAGTGTCCTGGGACTGCTCTAGGTACCCTATTGGGTTCCATACAACTCCTCAAGCCATGGACCTGCACCAAAACGATTACACAGCTAGAGGGCTTACTCCTCGATCTGTCTTTGAAGATAGAAAGCAAAGGGATGCGTGGGATGGCGAATCTCCGACGAGGGGCAGAGGAGTGAATCTTTGATTTGCCAAATCTTGAAGGATTCAGGTTGAACACAAGAGGGATATTATGGAGAAAGTGATTAGGATGTGAATGGCGACAATTGGGGGTCAAGATGCAGTCGGAGAATGGAGGATTTGGACTAGAGCTCGAGCTTCAGGTCAAATTGGGGATCTTTAATTAAACCTAAATCTATCGACTAAATGCAAAACTAAATCACGGAATACAAATCGAATACTTAAGATTACCTAACAAAGACTGAATGAGGCCGTGATTTAACCTGATGGTCAAAGAAGCAGAACCTCTGGTTGGTCTCTGTTGATGAGGTTAGATCCTGCTCCATCAAGAATCCTCCTTCCTACAAAACATCGGACTTGGGTTGTTGTCACTAGACGGAGGCTTTATAGGCATTCTGAGGGGTTAAGAGAAACGCTATGAGGGATCAAAGGGAAAATGGAAAAGAAGGTGGAGGTTTTATAGAAGGGTGAATAACAAGTTTCGAGGCAGATAATGTGCAAGGATGAGGGGGTTAGTGAGCAGGGCATGGTCAGTGAAGGTGGCGGATGTGAGGAGGTCAAAAGGATGGAAGGATTGAAGGAGATGGAAGCGTGGGTTTGGCATGAAAAATTGAAGAAATCAGAGTGTTTCAAAATTTTTGATAGGGCAACTAGAGGAGGATATGTAGTTGACCGAGGTCAATGAACGGAAGCTTCCGGTAGGTTCACATGGACCAACTAGAAAATTTCAAGGTCAAAATTATTAGTAAGATCAATATTAATTAGTAAATGAATTAATTAAATTTTTATTAAACCACGAAAATGTTTTTAATTTAATGTAGTACTTAATGTCTATTTTTATTTATTTTCCAAGGTCATTTATTATTGGTTAATATTTACATGTATAAAAATAAGTAAATATACATGCATTATGGATATATTTTTAATGTGTATTTCACATTTTATTATTATATACATGTATTATATACTTAATTTATTTAATTTCATATTTAGATATTTTTGTTGTATTTTCTAAATTTATTTAAATACCTAATTAATTAATTACATATTCTTTATAGAGGTATATTTCATATATACATTGAAGTACTTTATTTATTTGTTTAATTTTTTGATGGTTATATATTAGTTTAATTATGGACATATGTTTTCATAATTTTATAAAAATAAAATAAAGAAAAAAATATAAAGAATAAATATATTGAATATAATATACATGTATACTACACAATGACGGTCCAAAACATAACTTTTGCATCCTAACTCCAAATTGAATGAAACCACCTTCATTAAATAGCTTATTTAATTTTATGAAAAATGAAGGTGAGTTTGTCAGGTTTGAAACTGTATGAAGAAGATACAGGTCTGCAAAGTTTTCTTTGTGGCTTTTTATTTTTGTATCCCTGACACACTGTGCATTAATTTTCAGTGAAATCAATTCTATATTTTTCTTTGTATTTTTATGTACAATATTTATGTTGAGGATTTTATTTTTTGAGGTATAAAAATAATAAAATAAAATATCTCCCAAAATGTAATTATTGGGCAAAAATATTTAGGGTTTTTGTGTGGTTTTTCTGTACAGTTCTTATACCCTATCTCCCGCTACTTTATTCCTTGTCGATCAAATAATCATGATAATTGGGTCATGGGGTCTAGGGTCACTCAGTGTCATTGACACTTAATTCTTTTATTTTCTTCCCTTTATTATTTTATTTAAAATTAAGTATAGAATTTATATAGTATTTTATACAATATTTTGTATTATTAATTGAGTACTTATTTTGACAAATTAATGATATATACATGCATTTAACTAGGGATTTAAGGCCAAAATGAAAGAATAAAGGTGATGAAATAAGGATTCATCACCATCTGATCGCATCATTCCGGATTCGAACTGTTCATCTATGACTACACATCCACCTTGGATTTTTTGTTTCTGCTATTATTACTCTCTTTACATGTCTATGGTTCACTGGAAAACATTCGGATCCATAAATCATAGCAGGTCTCACGACTTTATAATACTATCGTTTGACTTTCAAATTAATTTTATTATTACAAAGAATAATAGAGGCTCGTCCCTACTTTAACCAACATGTATTTATTATATGATTAATATATCCATCAATTTTCCCATATTGTTGCAAAATAGATCCCATGTATCTAAAATAATGTTTCTTTTGAGTGTTATCATCTCCAATCTTCACCCGGAGTCCTTCACCACTATTTCCATGCGTGCACTCCATATATTCAGTCTTTGTTCTACTTATACAAAATCCTTTAGCCTCCAAGGCATGTCTTCAAACTTTCATCTTCTCATTTACTCCATCTCTTGTCTCATACATCAACACAATATCATCAGCAAACAACATACACAAAGGTATCTCACCCTAAATGTGATTAGTCAATTCGTCCATAATCAAAGTAAAAAGGAATGGACTCAAAACTAAACCTTGATGTAGACCGATGTTGAAGTTAAAGTAATCAATCTTCTCATATTGGTTCCTTTCAAGATGAATACACGCCATGCATATCCTTTATAAGGTTAATGTATAGGACGGGGTCTTGTCTCTTCTCCAAAACTCGGCACAAAATCTTCCTTGGGACTAAATTATAAGTCTTCTCTAAATCAATAAAATCTGGAGGTTCTTCTTTTTAGATCTATAAATCTCCATTGTTCTACTCAATAAGCTGATAGAAATAGTTGAGCGACCTGACGTGAATCTAGATTGGTTTTCAGTTTCTTTGGAAATTTTCCTCAACCTTCATTCAATCAACACATTCCCAAATTTTCGTAGTACGACTCTGATGACCAAGGATCATGATTGACTAAGGCAGAATACATAAATCAATTGTCGTTGTCCTCAATCAATCAAACCGATCAACCAGAAAATTAAACCACTAAAAGATGAAACAATCAATATTAGCAGTTTCACTACTTTTATTTACCTATTATATTGTCCAGGGTCGAACACAATGAGCACAATTGGAAGCTAAGTAGTGAGATTTCAAGAATAAAAAGGCTTCTTAGTGGTTTTTAGTTTTTCAAATTTTTAGCTTTGCAATAAGATAGAAACAAGCACAAGTGATAAAAACACACACAACACTATTTTTGTATTTTTCTAATAAGTCAAAAATACTCAAAAAATGCAACAAAAATATTTTTGATTTTTATATATTTTATATTATTTTTGTAATTTTTATATAATTTTTGAATGTTTTTGTAAGTTTTTAAAAATAAAAAAGTGACAACAATAACAAACAATGCACAACAAGGAGTAAATTGCAAGTTAAAAATAATTAAAACGCCCAAAACTCCTAGGGTGATTTTTATGATAAAAATAGGTAAATATCTACAAACAGAGGCTGAAATTATATTTTTGTATTTTTCTACAATTTTATAGAATTTTTTTTAATTTTTAAAGTATTTTACAATTTTTATGGTTTTTATAAAGTATTTTTAAGCAAAATTAATAGTGGAGCTAAAAGACACTAAAAGACGACTACCCTAATTTTTATGGAATTTTTAGATGATTTTTCGAATTTTTATGATTTCCACAGACAAAATGGACACTTTTTAAGGGTTTTTTAATTTTAATAATATAAAATACAAGAAAATCAATAAGCAAAAATTACTAAAAAATAATACATGCAATCAGGGACTATAGGTAATTTTTAGATAATTTTTTGAGTTAATTTAGTATTTAATGCATTATATAAAAGTGAAATAGTCAAAAATAGTTCACAGGGACCTTTTCGTAAATAAGTTAAGTTCTATGGCAGAGGAGATAATAAATATTAAAAATCCAAGGCCAACTATGCAAATAATCCATGCAGTTCACGCGCAACACGTGACTCACAGCTCAAAGGAGTATAAGTGCAAATACTTAAAATATAAACTTCATTCCATTACAAGTAAAAGTTTAGGGTGTGATCTGCAAATATCCCAAAATACTAATGTACGTGCACGTAACTCAAACTCGACTAAACTAAAGTGCAAATAAATAAACTAGAGGGTCCAAACTGCAACAGTTCTTAACTACTTATTACAATTATGGACTGAACACAAATATCATAAAAAACAAGGTAAAAGGTGAAATTGCCCTTGCAGACACATGGCGCCCGTGTAGAGGCTCTCTGATGTACAGATCTGATGACGTTTGCGGAAAGGATCTGATGGCTATAATAAGTTGATAAGGCTGGATTGTGCGTGTCACATTCACACCAGAATCTGATTAGACCGTTAAAATTTGGGTATGCTTGTACGGTCCTGATCAGATATGGGACTCCCACTCCATATTAGATGGCAATAGAAGGTGTTGGATGAACTGGGCTCAAGAAAGCTTCAACCGAGCATGGAGGGAGATCCACTGCTCCGATGAAGGCGCTGAAGGGTCCAGCACAATCGTGGTAGTGCTCTGCGTCGAATGGACAGCTCCAATTGATGAAATGACGGTCAGATGGTTGCACGGTGGAGCTCTGCCTGGAGCTGTTCGACTGGGATCATGAAAGGGGCAAATGATGCTCTCGCGTGTGTCTGAATCTGCAAGGAAACTCGGAGAGATAAAGCTCCAGTCAAGATTATTTTACGAAAGAAGCAAGGGAAACGATGGTAGATGATGTCCGACCTCCGGTGGAAATGGGAGAAGGAGCCCTCACCCTAATCAAGCTCCGATGAGTTGGTCTAAGGATGGTCAGGTTATGCTAGGAGATGAGGGGTGAGTCGATGTATCGATCTGTATGGGTAGAGGTCTGTAACGGAGCTCCAGACCTGACGATTAGAGCAGGCGGAGTTGGGGCAGAGGATATAGCTAAATCAAAGTGAAGTGAGGAAATGGAAGCAAATAGGGGATACCTGAAGGTGTTGATGAGCTCATTGGCTTCAGGTGAGGTGGAGGATGAGGTTATAGCCTCAACCATGATGGGGAAGGTCGGGAGGATTATCGCGGCGGAGGAGTTGGGCCATGAGTTGAGATATGCTAACGAACCACCAAACAAGGCTCCAAAGGGTGCTCCAGACTCCTATCACTCAGCTGATGGTTTCTAGGTGGAAAGAGGGTGGCGATGAATGATCTCTTGAGCTCAGGAGGCAGAAGAGATGATTTACAGGAGTGCCCCCAGGGTCCAGAAGATTCGAGGAGAGTGTGAAACCCTAGGATGATACTGTTGCGCCTAGGGTTCTGCGATGATCATGGATCATAGGAGCATAATTGGGTGCAAGAATCAATGCAAATGGATGCCTGACCCGATCGGGAGAAAAGGGAGAAAACAGGTCTGGCGAAGGTGGATCGCGTCGGGTCAGCTGGGAGGCGGGGTTGACCGAGGTCAACAATCCGATGTGGACCAATAAGAAATCAATATTTACAAAATAAAAGAATACAAAATATATAAATATTAAGTGATTTTAAAATAAAAAGTGAATAAAATAAAAAAAATGTTTATTATTTTGTAAACTATTTTTCTGTGATTTTTAATTATTTTCATGACATCATATCTACAGTCTATACAGTATAATGTACTATATAGGGGTACAATATACCTATGTATTATATACATGTATTTTTATTTTTTTATTATAAAATATGTTTTATTTTAAATTGTATTTATTTATAAAATAATTTGAGGACTATGAAAAGGTTTTTGTTTGATTTTTACAATTTACATAAATGTATAAATAAAGCTAGTATGATATACACACACTTTTGGCTTTGTACAATGAATTGTGGAAATTATTTTTAATTTATATTGTGTTTTATTATTTTATTTTTATTTTATTATTAAAGGTATATACAAGTGTGAGAGAGTGTAAAATAAATATTTATTTGTAGGTATAGGTGTCATGTACAATATACAATGTACCATATCTCTCTCTACTTTATTTCTTGTCGATCAAGTCAAGACTGGACCTGTTTGGGATTTGGGTCAGTCAGTATTTATTCTAAATAACTCCTTCTTTATTTTTCTTTTCTCTTTATTCTTTTATTTTGGAAAAATATGTTAATTACGCATTATTAACAAAGACAAGCATAATGATGAGTTATTGTTTTTACACCAATCCACAGATGTTTTTGCTAAAATATAAAGTTAAATAAAAGAATAAAGAATGAGAATCATAGATTCATCATCTCCCTATACTTTAATTTTGCTAGTCTCTTAGAAAATACTTATTTGAAAAAGAAGTGAAAATAGAAAGAAAAGAAAAAGAAAGCATCTGAGTTGATTGTTGAACTTGTCTTCATTAAATTGTATTATGGAGCTCAGCCAAACTTTTGGAGTATTAGTTTGGCAGAATCTTATTAGAAAATAGGTTTAAGGCTCAACAGCTTTCAAGTTCCACAGTTCTATGGTCAGGTCTCCTCAACAACCTGGTCAGAACAACTCTACATACGCAAACTCTAATGACTATGAATCTTTGCTTGAACTGTGTAAGTGATATATAGCTCCCCACCTTAGAAATGGAAAAGAAACATCCTCCCTCAACAAGGTAACTCTAATCCCCCAATCTAGCCACTCTTTCCTTGAGGAGCGGTATATTCCCTTTTAAGTTGAAGTACAACCAGCTCAAGAAGAGGGGAAAGAAGAGAATGGACCTTGACCATTGTAGCCATGTATCCTTTGGAGCTTGACCAGTGTAGCCAAGTCTCTAGCTACAAGCTTCCATGAGATGTAACAGTTGAATACATAAGCTTTGCTTATTTACTATATACACTTCGATAGACATTTTATTTTCAATCAGGTCTGTCCCCTTTTTTAGGAGTTTTTCACAATTTTGCACATATTTTTTTTCTGATGTGCATATATACAACGTATTTCCACGGTGCAGCATGAACATGATGAACCTACGATTCTCATTCTTTATTCTTTTATTTTAGCTCTTTCTGTTAGCAAAATAATATGTAAATACATGTAAATACAATAACTTAACACTTTGTAAGCATGTGTTAATATCTCATAATTAGCACCTTTTCTTCAAAAATAAAAGAATAAAGGGAAAATAAAGAGAAGGATGTATTTAGAATAAATACAGAGTGACCCAAACCTCAAGAGAAGGTCAATTCTTGACCTGATCGCAAAGAAAATAAGTAGAGAGAGATAAGGGTGCACTATGTATTGTACATACTACCTATACTTGTATAAAATATCTATTTATTTATTTTGATAAATAAAAATATTTATTCTTTCATAAACTTGTATATGGACTTAGAAATAATATAAAAATAAAATAAAAATCATAAAAACAAAATAAAAATAAAATCATCAATTCCTTGTACAAATACATATGTATATAATACATTACCTATTTAATTTACAACCCTAATTAATTAATAAAAATTATTTTGTACTCCTAAATTTATTATGTAAATAAATAATATATAAATAAAAAAGAGTTTTTGTAAAAATAATAACAAAATACTTGTACATAATCCATAGGTATATTATGCTTGTATATAATACTATAAATTGTATATACCTTTTTATTTTCATAAAAATAATTAAAAATCACAGAAAAATAGTTTATACAATAATAAACATTTTTTATTTTACACACTTTTTAATTTAAAATCAGTTACTAATTTTAATTTAATTTTCTTTCATTTTGTAAATCCTGAATTCTCATTGGTCCACCTGGGATTGACCCCGGTCAATGTCCCCTTCCAGATGGGTCAGGTCCGCATGTGTCTCACCAGAGCTTATTCTCAAAATTCTAGCACCCGACTCAGACCTACATTTACCTCGGTTCGTGTGCCTGATTAAAGCCCTAAGATCCATGATCCTCACGGATCCTTAAGCGTAGCCGGATCACCCTAGGGTTACGCTCCTCCTTCCGATCTTTCTAGACCCTCGGGCACCCTATATAACATCTTCTCTGCCTCCCGTGCTCTCTAGATCATCCCTCATGCCCCTATTCTTTCCTGGCTCCTTTCAGTGAAGTCACAGCCACTAGAGTGCAGCTTAAGATCCTTCGGAGATGCGTGGAGGCTCGAGCTCGCAACGCGGCCGAAGCTCTGTCACGTGAAGCCTCCCCGCCCGTCGTAGCTCGGTTGAGGCCATAACCTTCCCCATCTACTTCGCCTAAAGTTCCTGCCTTTGCTAGTAACCTCAGGTATCACTCTTATCATTCGCATTTCCCATTTCGATCCATATTTCCATTCCATCTCCATCAACATTCCTCTGCTCCGACTAGTCGGTGGAGCTCCGATACCCACTATCATTCATATCGATCGACATTCCTACTTGTCGTCACCATCCTCACGTAGCCTAACCCCCTGAATCTTGCTCATCAGAGCAGGATTAGGTCGGGTCTTCATTCCCCACCTTCGTCGGAGACCCAAAGAGCCATTCAATGTCGCTTCCCCTTAATTTTTTATACAATACACGATCGGAGCTACGCCTCCGAGTCAGCCTATCCTTTGCAGGTGCATGCACATGTGAGGAGTCCCATTTGATAGACCAACTACTCCAGCGGAGCAGCTCCAGGAGGAGCTTATCCATCACGCACGTCTGACCGTTGTCAACCCCATCGGAGCCCTCCAGTAGACGCGGAGCACACCCACGACGGTGTTGGACGTCTCAACAGCCTCATCGGAGCGTCGGATCTCCTCCCTCACTCAGTTGAAGTTCGTCCGGGGAGAGTTCATCCAGACCCCCTTTCCGCTATTCGATCTGGGCATCTTTCCATATCTGATCAGAACTGTAGACCATGCCTTCATCCTAATGGTCTGATCAGATCCGGAGGGAGCATCTGACACGCATGTCCCCGACAAAATCAGATCTGTCATATCCTTTTTAGAGGAATATCAGAGCTATCCACGCCCGCCTTATCATGTGTGCGCCACATGTCCCTACATGGTATATTTCACTTTTGCCCCTTTGTTTTTCTTTATTTAGTTTCAATCCAGTAAATAAAGTTTGTCATTAAAGACATTTACAGTTAGGACCCCGAAGTTTTTATATTTGTATTTCAATCCCTCCGAGTCTAAGTCACGTTTGCCCCCACATGCTCTTTGGGTTTTTTGTACTTTGTTTCATGAACTTTTTATGTTGTTATGCAATGAATGAAATGTTTTAGAATTTGCATATATGCTCTTGTGAGCCTAGATCACGTGTGACGCATGTGTTGGTTGGAGTAATTGTGGAATCGACCATGTGCTTTCTTAGTTTGTTACCTATTTGGTCTGTGAACTTAAAATAATTACTTTTAGATCCCTATAAACCGTATTTAACTCCTTGGTTTTTATTGGACTTAATAAATATTAAATTAATTTTAAAAATTACCTAAAAATTACATTTAGCTCCTGCTAATGTGTAGTTTATTATAATTTTTGTGAGTTGATTTACTTGCATTTTTATTTTAAAAAATTCAAAAACCACTAAAAAAGGTCTTGTTTGTGTAATAAAAATTATAAAAATTTGAAAAATTCTTAAAAATTCCACAAAAATTCCTGAAGTTATCTCTTGTTGCGTTTTAGTTGCAATATTAATTTGGTTTGAAAAAGTTTTATAAGAATCCTAAAAATCACAAAACAACCAAAAACTTATAAAAATGTATAAAATCAAAGAAAAATCCCAAAATTGTGTTCTTAGTTTCTCTTTGTATCTCTTTATTTTTATTTTATCATAAAATTGCCATCTAGGACCTTTGGCACTTTAAGTATTTCTAATTTACAAATTGGTCCTGGTTGTGCACTATTTTGCATGTTTAGCACTCTTTAATTTTTAAAAATTCACAAAAACATTTAAAAATTTTACAAAAATATCAAAAACATTTTAAAGCTCATAAAACTCAAAAAAATTTACTTTAATTTTCTGAGATTTTTGTTATTTTGAAAAATCCAAAAAGAGTGTTGTGTGTGTTTTCTTATATTTTGAGTTTGTTTTATTTAATTGAAATTTAAAAATGTACAAAATTAAAAACCACAAAAAAGTGCTTTTCTTTTAGAGATTTGACTACTTAGTTTTTAAATCGTGCTCCTTGTGTTCGACCCTGGTCATTATACCAGGTAGATAAAATTACGAGACTACTTATATTGATTGCTTATTTTCTTGAGTGGTTGTTTTTTTCTTGTGACTAGTTTGATCAATTAGGGACAATGATAATTGTTTTATTAATTCCGCCTTAGTGGATCAGAATTTTGAGTCATCGGAATGGCACCGTTGCCGAGGAGCACAGCTTAGTAGTTAGATTTTAGTTTTGATTTATTTTTGTATCTAATAGTTATAACTACTTTATGGCATTCTCCTATTTCACTTTTTGTGCGAGGAACCACCCGAGGACGACCTAGTTTGCTTTTAGAGGAGACCGCATCCGAGGTGGAGCAAAGGAGGCTAGGAGACAGTTATAGCTGATAGATTATTTTATTTATTTTTGCAAAACATTATTATAATACTTTGAGACTCTGGACACTTGGACTCTCTTGGTTGATTCGTGGTCTATTTCGTCGAGTGCTGGTGCACTCGGTGGACCTCATCACTGATTTTTTGAGATTTTTCGCCTTTTATTTTCTATTTGATTCCCTTAGATTTGGCCCTTGGATTTAGGACTTCTACTTGTTTGAGCTCGTAATTAGCTAGGTCCCAACACCTTAATTGCTTATTTGTTCCTATATAATGTAATTGGACTTAGCTAAAATAAACATAAAAAAGTTAACTTATTGGGATTAGAGACCACGTGTTGAGAGAGACCGTAAACAGCGCTGGCAAGACCCATTGTGGTGGGCACCGATCTGCATCGAAGATCAGACTCTGATCTCTCTTCCTGATAGTTAGCTACTCGTTCTTCACGTTTGCTCGTCTAGGGATGATTTCCTCGTGCATCATATAGGTAGTATTATTTCAGTCTTTATGTTATATGCGGATCACCCTGCATGTAGAGTGCTGAAGCAAGGTACGCATTTCTATCTTTACATGCATCATTGTGTTTGATCGCGCATCGACTTTTCCATCTTCCTTCCCCCAGTTTTATTGGACTTAAAATAACCAAGGAAATCAAAAAATTCATTAGGCGTTGTTTTTATTTAGAAAAATATCTAAAAAGAGACAACAAATAAAATTTGGGACTGTTAATGCAAACTTGACCTAAAACCGATATCACTTAAAAAATCTTTGTTTTGGGGAGAGTCACCCCCTCCTTGTTTGATTTATCTGCAATGAGAGAGCGACCCACACACAAGGATAGAGCTACAGTTGATCTCTCTTCAGACTACTGGTCTTGTGGTTTGTTGTTCTCTAGTAAGGATTTCACCGGGTAGCTAGTAATCGGTCTAGGACTTTCTTAGCAGATTGGGCAGATCGGTAGCCGGTAAATGGTCCGTACCCATACTGGATGGAAAACACTAGTTGTGAGATTCAAGACAGTCTCCTTTGAGTATTCGGTTCCCAACAGCTCGCTTAATCGCTCTGATAGATTGATTTATCACCTTAATAAAATTTGACAAGGTTAACGATCAATCTTTCACGGTCATCAGCTGACGTTGAGTAGGTGAACTTGGGGTTTGATGTCTCATCTTTTTTGCATTCCAGATCTTATTCATAAATCCCTACATCATGATGATGGGAAGGAGGTCCCTTAGGCTGCCTTTGATAGCACCGCTTTCTAAAACTCCTATCCATTCATCTAGGGTAGCTTCAAAGAGCTCAGACCCTTTCTCTAAACCCAAATTCTCTACCACCTTGTTCCCCCTCGACCACCCTTCTTCTACACCTTAGGTACTAGAGCAGAGGCCAGCACAATTATTTGTTCATTTGACAACACCTGAGCTAGGGTTTTTTGCCTTTGTAGAGACCAGAGATACGTCAAGCAGCGAGAAACACACTGATGAGCAGCCGCAGACTTCCTCATATGTAATAGATCAGGCCGCCATCAACAACACATTACTTTCTTCTCTGGAGACCATGCAGCGTCAGATTCGGGACCAAGGAGTTTTCATGGCATAGGTGAGACGAGAGCTGACATAGATGAGAGCTGGGTGAGCAGAGCTATAGAGATCAGCCGGTGGAGAGATAGCCGGAGTTGTGGGAGGAGATGGACGTCTCGAGGATTCGTAGGAGCCAGTGAGACTTGCACGAACGATGAGGCATTTGCACAGCCCCAGTGCAAACCTCACCCATAGATGGATCCAGCTTCCAGAGATCCTTGGCGACTTCGAGCTTCGCCCCCAGATGATTCAGTTATTTCCCAAGTTCCATGAGCTAGCAACCAAGGAGCCGTGCCTCCATCTATAGGAGTTCGAGATTATATGCAGTATTGTCCATGACAGATTTGTAGACGAGAACGTGATCGATTTGATTGCCTTCCCATTCTCCTTGGTTGACAAAGCAGCCAATTGGCTGAAGCATCTAGGGAGGGTAGTCAGGAGCAGCTCCAGATCGAGTACTTGAACAAGTACTATCCACTTGATCGGACCGATGCAGCATGAGCAATGATTAGAAACTTCATCATTATCTCAAGCGAGCAGTTCCATGAGGCTTGGGATCGATTCAGAGAGCTCATTGATCGGTGTCCACACCATGAGATATCCAAGCCCAACCTTGTTCAGAGCTTCTTTTGTGGGCTGACACTGGAGCTGTAGGGTCTAGTGAACGCCTCGTGCAGAGGGTACTATTTTGCCAAGGATGAAGACTAGGTATGGGCCATCTATGAGGAGATGGTAGAGAACTTTACAATGATGTCCCAGACCCGCATCTACACTTAGGGGAAGCCCCTCCCAGAGGTCGTTTCATATAAGAGGATTGCATGCATCGATGATGGTCCATCCACTTGTTCGTCAGCAGCAACACTTCTTGAGTCTTCATTTACCATCATGGGAATTATCAGCCAAAAGTTAGATCGCATCGAGATCATAGAGAAGAAGCAGAGCCAAGGAATGGACAAGCTAAACAAGCTTGATGAACTTTCCCAGACCTTGAGTGACCTGAAGACCCAGATCATGTGTCTCCAGGAGGCATAGATGGCTTCTCAGCCCCATTTTAGGTCACAGACTGATCCAGGGAGCAGCTCCACCCAACCATCTGCCTCATACTGTCAGGTCCACCATATCCAGGCAGAGCTGGTTCAGCAGCTCCAGCACTACCAGCAGCCACCACCATCTTCAAACACTTAGATGGTGGTCTACCATTCAGATCAGCCGTTGGCAGCCCTTTCCCCTCCACACTTCAAGCAGGAGCCGTTTATGGAAGTCAACAGGATCTGGTACTCCAAGTACCAACCTCAGCCCGGGAATCATCGTGACCATCTCAGCTTTCGATGGTCCACTGGAGGCGCCTCCTCCCAATAGCAGCCTCTAGCTTAGGCAGGGCAGAGCAGCCAGTCTCAACAGCAACTCCAACACTCCCACCAGTACCAGCAGCAGCAGGATCCTCACCCCCACTATCATGGACAACAGTAGAGGTAGAAACCTCAGCAGTATTCTCAGCCTCCTCCTCACTACCAGCAACAGCAGCAGACTCAGCCTTATTTCCAACGAGGCAATCCGCCTGGTTCTCATGCACCATTCTATGAGAACCCAGCCCTTGCTGACCTCACTCACTTGCTCTCTGACCAGCAGGCCTCCTTTCGGCTGGAGGTGGACGAGTTCTGGTAATAAATGAGGGATATTATAAATGGCAAGGCCGCCATAACCGCTCAGATTGAACCCAACCTGAACAATCTGAAGAGAAAATCTGAGCAGGTACAGTCTACAGAATCTACCACTCCTATTGATGTTTTGTATGATATTTCTTCTATACTTGATGTTGATTTTGTGATACTTAGGAGCAGTAGGATGCCAGTTGGCAGTGACTCGTCTGAGCGACGACTAGATGCATATTCTAGGGCACCAGACGAGGACAGAAGCGATGTTGATGCTTCTTATTATGATGATGATGACGGTGGTGTTGATGCCACCAAGGATGTTGATCCAGATGATGGTACTAAGGCTGTCATATCTCCGATTGCTTACAGTGTTGTTGATGTCACCATTTCAGATGTCAGGCCAGAGCATGATGATGATGTCGCGAGTTCAGATGTTGTCAATGGTACTGATGCCACCAATTTTCCTTTTGTTATGTTGTCTCATTTTGTACATGAAGATAGTTATAGAAAAACACAATGTATGGAAAAACAAAAAATAAAAAATATGAATAAAGGAAAGGTTTATGTATCTCATGTGAGTCATCTACGTTACATGATGATCATTTCATGGATCTGGCCCACTACATGCACAAGAACCTACTCCTGACCCTCATCTCTCTGTAGAGGGTCCATCCATCCCCTTCCCTCAATCAATCTGCTTAGGAAAGGGGACCAAAAAAGAAATTTCCAAAAAGAAGCACCAGATAGAGTTCAACGAGAAGATGATAGACAGATTCCAAATACAGCTGATTCTATAAGAGGCACTAGAGCACATTCCTCTCTTCTAGAAGAACTTGTGAGAGAAGACCACCATCCTCAAGAAGAAGAGGAACCACAATGCAGAGATCCATGTGCTTACTCGTGCCACTTGCTTTGCTATTCAGAACAGGTTGTCGGCCAAGAGACCTGATGCAAGAGATCCATATGTCAGATGCCACATTCATAAGCAGTGGTTCGATCATACCCTATTAGACAGCGGTTCTTCTATTAACCTTTTTACAGCTACCTTACTCGACCGATTCGAGTTTGGCCCTCTTTGACAGAGCATGACAATCCTTCAGTTTGCTGATAGATCTGTTAAGAGGCTGAAGGGGTTACTGAAGGACGTTGTCTTCACAATTCAGGGCCTGAAATTCTCCATAGACTTTGTTATATTGGACATGGAGATCCCTGAATCTGTAACTGATACCCCCATCATCTTAGGACGACCTTTCTTGGCCACAGCCAAGGCAGTGTCCGATAATGACAACGGGAAGGTATACTTTTGTGTCGAGGGAAAAAGTGTAGAAATAGAGATGATCGAGGAGACTAGAGCCAAAGATTCAGCTTGCTCAGAGCAGATGAGTGACTTGGAGCAGATGATAGATGCAGAGCTAGAGATCCACTAGGTGTGTGACCTTGTGATTATAGATGATGAACCAGTTTGGGCCAGGACACCTTAGAGGCTGATGACAGCATTCAGGATAGCGAGGTAGATTTTATTTTATGTGATTCGGATTCAGATCCTTCAGACACATACACTGATTTTTATTGGCAGGAGTTCGATGAGTATTTACCGTATCTTGTGTCCACAGAGCTGACAACTAGGGTGGAGAGCGGTCCAGTACAATTGACAGATACACTAGTAGGGTCGTCTTCATCGAACTTTTGTAGTCAGCAAGAGTTCTCACATGCAGATTTGGTAGCATTCACACAGACATTTCAGAGGCTAGATTTTTCAGCTCCCACATGTCCAGAGTTGAAGACCTTGCCGCAGAGTATGAAGTACAGATTCCTTACGGGTGAGCTAGATATGTTCCCAATCATTATCTCAGCAGATTTACTGAAGATCATGAATCTCATTTGATGGAGGTTCTTGAAAGAAACCACGAGGAGATAGGATAGAGTGTAGCCGATCTCTAGGGGATGGAGTGTAGCCGATCTCCGGGGGATAAGTCTGGCCTTGTGCTCCCACCACATCTATCTTGAAGAGGACACCAGGTCATCGCATGAGTTCCAGCGACGGATGAACCCGAATCTTCGAGATGTAGTCATGAAGAAAATATAGAAGTGATGGAGTGTCGATTTTATCTACCCCATCTCTGACTCCAAGTGGATTAGTCCATTGCATGTGGTACCTAAGAAGACGGGTATCACCACAGTTTTGAGAGAATCCGGAGAGAAGATAGATACCCGAGTACCCACTTCTTGGAGGGTTTGTGTGGACTACAGATGATTGAATCATGCCACCAAGAAGGATCACTTCTCGCTACCATTCATTGATCAATCCATCGAGAGTCTAGCTAGGAAGAGTCACTACTACTTTCTTGGCAGGTACTCAGGATACAATCAGGTGGCCATAGCGCCTGAAGACCAGGAGAAAATGGCGTTCACATGTCTGTTTGTCACGTACGCTTTTAGACGGATGTCCTTTGGTTTATGTAATACCTCGGCTACATTCCAAAGGTGCATGCTTTCCATTTTCTCGAACATGGTGGGCAATTGTTTGGAGGTCTTCATGGATGACTTTTCGATCTATGGCAATGAGTTTGATGCTTTCCTTGACTGCCTAGACCATGTACTTCAGTGCTGCATAGAGGTCAACCTTGTATTATCTTGGGAGAAGATTCATTTCATGATGACTCAGGGGACGGTCCTTGACCATATCATGTCCAACAGGGGTATGGAGGTCGATTCGGCCAAGGTTGATATCATCAAGAAACTCAATCCACTGTCCAATCGCATCAGTTGCGGTCTTTTCTGGGGCATGTTGGTTTTACCGACGGTTCATATAGGACTTCAGTTGTGTTGCCCGACTCATTACTGATTTGCTGATGAAAGACACCGAGTTCACTGTAGATGATAAGTGTCTTGCATCATTTGAGACTCTCAAGGATTAGTTGTTCAGGCTTCTATCCTTCAGTCGCACGATTGGTCTCTCTCATTCGAGATCATGATGGATGCTTTTGATTTTGCAATAGGGGATGTGCTTGGATGGAGGAGGGATGGATTACCATTTTCCATTCACTACGCTAGCTGTACTTTGGATGCCGCTTAGCGGAACTACAGCATCACTTAAAAGGATATGTTAGTTGTAGTCTTTACTTTGGATAAGTTTCGATCGTACATTCTTGAATCTAGAGTAACTATCTTTATAGATCACACCGCCATCTGACACCTCATGGCAAAGAAGGATGCCAAAGCCAGATTGACCAAATGGATCATTCTGCTCCAGGAGTTTGATATAGAGATTGAGGATAAACCTGGAGTCAAGAATGTGGTGACGGATCACCTCTCTCGATTAGAGCATCTTGAGGATTTAGAGTAGACCCCACCTATTACAGAGACTTTACGAGGTGATTCTTGCTATCGCCTCGCTTCCATGGTACGCTGACATTGAAAACTATCTTGTTGCCAAGAAAGTTCCACAAGGTTGGCCCATGCAGTGACTTGAGACCTTCCTTGCGAAGGCCAACTCGTACCATTGGGAGGATCTCACCCTTTATCATAATGGGGGGGATAACATCTGGCGTCGGTGTATTCCTCAGGAGGAGCACCACAGCATCCTCACTTACTGCCACAAACTTGAGGTAGGAGAACATCATTCTGGGAGATGGACATCATAGAAAGTTCTCCAATCTGGCCTTTGGTGGCCTTCCCTCTTCAAGGACTCAGATGAATTTGTGAAGAGATGCATTGAATGTCATAGCATGGGCACTTGTGGACAACATGATATGATGTTTATGCAACCCATTCACTTTTGTGAGGTTTTTGACTCATGGGGCATCGATTTTATGGGCCCATTCCTTAAGAGTCAGGGGTTTGAGTACATTCTGCTTGTTGTAGATTATGTGAGTCGTTGGGCTGAGGTCATCCCCACCTGAGCCATGGATGTTAAAACTGTGTGTAGATTCTTGAGGAAAAATATCATTTCACGGTTCGAGGTACCTAGAGTTATGATTTCAGACGGGGCGGCTCACTTTATCAATGATAAGGTAAGGGCCCTTACTAATGATTTCAGCATTGACCATCGAGCTGCCACTCCATATCACCCTCACTCTAATGGTCTTACTGAAGTATCGAATAGGGAGATCAAGACTATATTGCAAATGGTTGTATGTCCAGACCAAAAGGATTGGTCACAGCTTTTGGACTCAGTCTTGTGTGCCTATAGGACTTCCTTCAAGACACTTTTGGGCACATCTCCCATTTGTCTTGTTTATGGCAAGCCATGCCACTTATCTGTGGAAATAGAGTACAAGTCACTTTGGGCAGCTACAGAGCTACTATTGGATCCCAATAGTGTAGGAGATCAAAGGAAAGCAGAATTGGAAGACCTGGAGGAGTTGAGGGATACAACCTTCTCAAGTAGCCTACAATATAAGGATAGAGTGAAGATGTGACATGATTCTCACATCAGCCATAAACAGTTTGAACCAAATCAGAGAGTATGGCTATTTGTTGCTAGGTTAGATTATTTCCAGTTAAATTACAAAGAAAATGGAAGGGACCATACTTGGTCAGAAAGGTGCACGACAACGAAAGAATTAATATATCTGAGTTGTCATCTGATTCAACATTCCGAGTTAACGGTTAGCGCCTGAAGCTATATCCGTTGATCGTTGACGCTGCCACTATTCATTTTGTGTGATATGTGGTCTTTGACTCATATCATTTGCATTTCATGCATGATTATTACTTCTTCTTTGCAGCTGTATAGATCCATATTGTCCATATCATTCATTCTTTTTGTCTGACACCCTCTCTTCATTTTATGATTATGCTATACTTAGGGGACATTTTTCTCTAATTATAGGGGACCTGTGAGTATTACCTCTATTTTTTTCCCTATACTTATGGATTTTTTACCCTAAGTATAGGGGAGGCAATACATGTGCCTCCTATTCTTTGGTTTTTCCCTTGTGTACAGTCTTCTGTACTTAAGATTATTTGATTTTAAGTATAGGGGGATCACCGACCTCTAATCATTACATTCTTTCATTTGTCATTGCAGTATAGCATTCTTTTCATTTTCCAATACCCAGCACAAGTTATGTCTTCCTTTCACCACTCTTTGATCACTCTGACGACATCGTTCAAGCTAAGTATAGGGGGGTGTCGTATATATTGTGTATATACTTTAGCCATAACTCATACTTTGTGTTTGTTAATAAAATGGCTAAAAATCACAAAACTAAAAGCACAAAAAATTTATATTTTTTTCTTGTATATAAATGTTTGTTAAAATCTTTTGTAAAAACTATTTTTGTACAAACTTCTGTAAAAATAATTTTGATTGTGAAATTTTTGTAAATATTTTGATATTAAAATTATGTATATTGTACAAAATTTTTGAAAAATGCTTGAAAAATAAAAGTTCGCAAAAAAATGTTTGTAAATGTTTGTAAACATATTTTGAAAAACTTCTTTCTTGCATTCAAAATTTTCCATAAAAATTTGCATTTTTTGATTTTTTTCCACAAAAAGAGTATTTGTAAATACTTGCATTTACATTCTTTTTGAATCTTAGCTGGCATTTAAACTAGTATGGAATTAAATTGAAAAATAGAGCTTGGTTAAGACTTTAATTCACTTAACTTCAGAGGAACCTTATATGATTCGGGGTTAAGACTTTTCAGGTCCATAGAGACTTAATTCTTTGAGTCCACTAGGCTATGTTCACATGTCATCTTGATGGGCCTAAGTAGAACACTTAACAACACATGCATGACTCTCTAGACAACGGCTTGACTTGGACATGTACCTTACACATAGCTCAACACGGATGAGGTGTTGAGGAGGTGAAATTCTTGGCTTGGGGTAGCATGCGAGGGTAGTACAGCTAGCAGGAACCTCTCGTCTTACTCTAGAGAGGGATGTGCATCTCAACCAGGTCTAGTGGCATTGAGGTCTAAAGACAGGAGCTTATGGATTACAGTAAAGCTTCAAAAGAGGGATAGTCTACTGGCTCAAGAAGAAAAAATCTGTATGTACATGCCGCACCATGTAAATATGTTGTATATATGCACATCAAAAAAATGTGCAAAAATAGGAAAAACTCCAAAAAAGGGGGCAGGCCTGATTGAAAATAAAATGTATGTCGGAGTGTATATAGTGAATAAGCAAAGCTTATGTATTCCACCTTCTCATCTCATGGAAGCTTGCAGCTGGAGACTTACCTACACTGGTTTTTCTCCAAAGGATACGTGGCTACACTGGTCACGATCAATTCTCTTCTTTCCCCCTATTCTTGAGTTGGTTGTACTTGAACTTAGAAGGGAATACCCCGCTCCTCGAGGAAAGAGTTGCTAAACTGGGGGATTAGAGTTACCTTATCGAGGGAAGTGTTTCTTCACCATTTCTGAAGTGGGGAGCTACATATCATCTACACAGTGTAAGGAAAAATGCATAGTCATTAGAATTTGCGTATGTAGACTTGTTCTGACCTAGTAATTAAGGAGTCTTGATCATAGAATGGTGTAACTTAGAGGTTGTTGAGTCTTAAACCTATTTCCCAATAAGGTTACGCCAAACTAATACTCCAAAGGTTTGACTGAGGTCCATACTTCAATTTAATGAAGATAAGTTTAATAATCAGCCTTGATTCTTCCGTTTTCTTTTCTTCTTGTTTTCACTTCTTTTTCAAATAAGTGTTTGCTAAGGGACTAGCAAAGGTAAAGTATAGGGGGATGATGAATCTGCGATTTTCATTCTTTATTCTTTTATCTTAGCTCTTTCTGTTAGCAAAACCATCTGTAAATACCTGTAAATATAATAACTTAACACTTTGCATGCATGGGTTAATATCTCATAATTAGCACCTTTTTCTGCAAAAATAAAAGAATAAAGGGAAAAGAAAAGGAAGGATGTATTTAGAATAAATAGAGTGACCCAAACCTAAAGAGAAGGACAATTCTTGACATGATCGCAAAGAAAATAAGTATAGAGAGATAACAGTATACTATGTATTGTACATACTACCTTTACTTATACAAAATATCTATTTTTTTATTTTGACAAAATAAAAATATTTTATTCTTTTCACACACTTGTATATGAACTTATAAATAATATAAAAATAAAATAAAAATCATAAAAACAAAATAAAAATAAAAATAAAAATATCAATTCCTTGTACAAAATACATATGTATATAATCAATTATCTATTTAATTTACAACCCTAATTAACTCATAAAAATCAAATAAAAATTATTTTGTACTCATAAATTTATTGTGTAAATGAATAAAATATAAAATAAAAATATTTTTTAAAAATAATAAAATAAAAATACTTGTACATGATCCATAGGTATATTATACTTTAAACTGTATATACCTTATTTTTGTTTTCATAAAAAATTAAAAATCACATAAAAATAGTTTATAATATAATAAACATTTTTTATTTTATATACTTTTTAATTTAAAATCATTTACTAAGTTTAATTTAATTTTCTTTCAGTTTGTAAATCTTGATTTCTCATTGGTCCAACTGGGATTGTTGACCTCGGTCAATGTCCCCTTCCAGACGAGTCGGGTCCACATGTGTCTCACCGGAACTTTTTCTCCAAATTCTAGTGCTCGACTTAGACCTCAATTTACCTCAGTTCCTGCACCCGATTAAATCCCTAAGATCCATCATCCTCATGGATCCCTAGGCGCAGCCGGATCGCCCTAGGGTTGTGCTCCTCCTTCCGATCTTTCTGGACCCTCATGCACCCTATATAACATCTTCTCCACCTCTCGCGCTCTCCAGCTTGTCCCTCACACCCCCATTCTTCCCTAGCTCCCTTCAGTGATGTGACACCCACCCGGAGTGTAGCTTTGGATCCTTCGGAGATGCCTAGAGGCTCGTAGCTCACAACGTGGCTGAAGCTCTGTCGCATGAAGCCTCACATCTTGTCGCAGCTCAGATGAGGCCATAACCTTGCCCCTCTGCTTCGCCTGAAGTTCCTACCTTTTCCAGTAGCCTCAGGTATCACTCTTATAGTCTGCATTTCCCATTTCGATCCATATTTCCATTCCATCTCTGATGTCGTTCCTCTACTCCGACTAGTCGATCGGAGCTCCGCTACCCACTATCATCCGCATCGATCGACATGCCTACTCACCGTCACCCTCCTCACGCAGCCTATCCCCCTGAATCTCTCTCATCGGAATAGGATTAGGTCGGGTCTCCATCTCCCACCTTCACCGGAGACCCAAAGAGCCATTCCCTGTTGCTTCCCCTTATCTTTTTATGCAATAACACAACCGGAGCTATGCCCCCGGGTTGGCCTATCCTTTGCAGGTGCCCGCATGCGCTAGGAGTCCCATTTAATAGCCCAGCCGCTTCGATGGACCAGCTCCAGGAGGATCTTCACCATCACACACATCTAATTGTTGTCTCACCCATCGGAGCCCTCCACCAGATGCGGAGCACGCCCACGACGGTGCTGGACATCTCATCAGCCTCATCGAAGCGTCGGATCTCCTACCTCGCTCAGTTGAAGTTCGTTTGGGGCGAGTTCATCCAGACTCCCTTTCCGCTGTTTGATCTGGGGTAGCTTTCTAGATCTGATCAGAATCGCACACCATGCCTTCAACCTAACGGTCTGATCAGATCTAGAGGGAGCATCTGACACGCACATCTCTGACAAAATCAGGTCCTTTTCATAGGAGTATCAGAGTCGTCCATGCCCATCTCCTCGTGCGTGTACCACGTATCCCTAACGGGTATATTTCACTTTTGCCCCATTGTTTTTCTTTACTTAGTTTCAGTCCAGTAAATAAAGTTTGTACTTGAAGACATTACAGTTTGGACACCAAAGTTTTTATATTTGCATTTCAGTCCCTCTGAGTCTGTGTAACGTGTGCCTCCACATGCTCTTTGAGTTATTTGCACTTTGGTTCCTAAATTTTTATGTTGTTATGGAATGAATGAAATGTTTTGGAATTTGCATATATGCCCCTATGAGCTCGGATCACGTGTGACGCATGCGGTGGTTGGACTAATTGCAGATTCGACCACGTGCTTTCTTAGTTTTTTATCTATTTGGTTCGTGAACATAAAATAATTACTTTTAGGTCTATGTGAACTGTATTTAACTCATTGGTTTTTATTGGATTTATAAATATTAAAGTAACTTTAAAAATTGCCTAAAAATTATAGTTAGCTCATGCTAGAGTCTAGTTTTTATTGTAATTTTTGTGAGTTGATTACTTGCATTTTCTATTTTTAAAATTAAAAAACCACTAAAAAGGTCCTATTTGTGTTATAAAAATTATAAAAAACTCGTAAAATGTCTTTAAAATTCCACAAAAAGTCCTGAAGTTGTCTCTTGTTGTGTTTTAGTTGTAATATTAATTTGGTTTGAAAAATCTTTATAAGAACCCTAAAATCACAAAACAACTAAAAACTTATAAAAATAGTATAAAATCAAAGAAAAATCCAAAAAATGTGTTTTTAGTTCCTTATTGCTCTTTATTTCTATTTTATCATAAAATTGTTATCCAAGGTTTGGGCACTTTAAGTATTTTAAATTTGCAAATTAGTCCTTGTTGTGCACTGTTTTGTAACTTTAGCATTGTTTGATTTTTGAAAATTCATAAAAACATTTAAAAAATTTATAAAAATTACCAAAACATTTTAAAACCTATAAAACCCAAAAATATTTTTACTTTAATTTCTGAGCATTTTTTATCATTTTGAAAAATCTAAAAAGAGTGTTGTGTGTGTTTTCTTATATTTTGAGCTTGTTTTGTTTCATTGAAAATTAAAAATTTGCAAAATTAAAATCACTAAAAATGCATTTCTTTTAGAGATTTGACTAAGTTTTTAAATCATACTCCTTGTGTTGACCCTGGTCGCTATATCAGGTAAATAAAATAACGAGATCGCTTACATTGATTACTTATTTTCTTGAGTGGTTTTATTTTTCTTGTGACTAGTTTGATCGATTGGGGACAACGACAATTGTTTTATTAATTCCACCTTAGTCATCGGAATTTTGAGTCATCAGTACATAAGGAGTTTTTCTTCTTGACCCAGTAGACTATCCCTCTTTTGAAGCTTTATTGCAACCCACAGTCTCTTGTCTTTAGACCTCAATGCGACTAGACCAGGTTGAGATGCACTTCCCCTCCCTAGAGGAGGACGAGAGGTTCATGATAGTTGTACTACCCTCGTGTGCTACTCCAAGCCAAAGGATTCGACCTCCTCACTACCTCATCCGTGTTGAGCTATGTGTAAGGTGTGTGTCCATGTCAAGCCATTGTCTGTAAGAGTCATGCGTGTGTTGTTAAGTGCTCTACTTAGGCTCATCAAGATGAAATGTGAACATAGTCTAGTGGAATCAAAGAATAAGTCGCTATGGACCTGAAAAATCTTAACCCCAAATCTTAAAAGGTTCCTCTGAAGTTAAGTGGATTAAGGTCACAACCAAGCTCCATTCTTCAATTTAATTCCAGACTAGTTTAAATGTCAACCATGATTATGGAGAATACACATGTAAGTATATACAAAACTTTTTTTGTAGGGAATTTTCAAATATAAGCATATTTTTATAGAAATTTTGATTTTTAAATTTTTTAGGTATTTTTTAAAAAAGTAAGGAACGATTTTTACAAGGATATATATACATACAAAAAGGTTTAAGTTACAGGTTTTATGTACAGGACGGATTTTAGGGGTAGCTTCCAGTTTTTAGTATTCACACATATACACAAGTAGTCTTCATAACCTAGATTTATTTCCTTATACAGCAAAATAATTTTGTAGAACAGTTTTCACAAATTTTTTTGCAAACTGCTTTTATTTTCACATATTTTTCAAAAGATTTTGTACAGCATACTTAATTTTTGTACAGAAAATAATTTTTGAAAGATAATTTTTGAAAATGTTTTTAAAGCATTGTTTTATAAATAATAGATGTATTACAAAGTACGAGTTATGGCTGAAATATATATACAATATATACGACATTCCCCTATACTTAGCTCGAACGATGTCTTCATAGTGGTCAAAGAGCGATGAAGGAAGACATAACTCGTATTGAGTATGGGGAAATGAAAAGAATGCTATACTACAATGACTCAAAATAATGAATGAATAGAATCAATAGAAATCAGTGATCCCCTATACTTAGGATCAAGCAATCCTAAATGTAGAAGATTGTACATATAAGGGAGAACCGAGGGGTAGAATGTACCGACATTACTTCCCCTATACTTAGGGAGAAATATCCCTGAGTATAGGCATCAAAAATAGGGGTAATGAAGGAAATGGAAATTCATGGGTCTAATACCCCCTATATTTAGGATCAAGTGCATCCTAAATATAGCAAAATCATAAGATGGATACGGGCTATTAGACCAAAAGAATGAATGATATAGATAATATGGATCTATACAATTGTAGGAATGAAGTGAGACTCAGGTATGAGATGCAGGTGATGCGAGTCAAAGATCACATCTCATACATAATGAAGAGGGGCAACATTGACGATCAGCAGATCATGATCTAGATATGGCTTCAGGTATTGTCCGTTGATGCGAAAGGTGGTATCAGAAGACAATTTAGACATATGAATGCTGTCATTGTCGTGCACCTTTCTGACCAAGTATGGTCCCTTCCATTTACTGTATAATTTCTCTAGAAATAACCTCAACCTAGCATCAAATAGCCATACTCTCTGGTTTGGCTCAAATTGTTTATGGCTGATGTGAGAATCATGCCATATCTTCACTCTATCATTATATTGTAGGCTTCATGAGAAGGTTGTGTCTCTCAACTTCTCCAGGGCTGCCAATTCTGCTCTCCTCTGGTCTCCTACACTCTTGGAATCTAATAATAGCTCAGTGACTACCCAAAGTGACTTATGCTTGATCTCAACTGGAAAATGGCATGGCTTGCCATAAACGAGTCAAAAGAGAGATTTGGCCATAGGTGTCTTGAAGGAAGTCCGATAGACCCATAAGACCAATTCCAAAAGCTGTGACCAATCCTTTCAATCTGGGCGTACAGCCTTCTGCAAAATATTCTTGATCTCCCTATTCGAAACCTCAGCAAGACCATTAGTCTGTGGATGATATGGAGTGGCAACTCTATGATCAATGCTAAACTCGTTTGCAAGGGCCCTTACCTTGTCATTGATAAAATGAGCCCCCCCCCCCCGTCATAAATCAAGACTCTAGGTACCCCGAACCGTAAAATGATATTCTTCCTCAAAAATTTGCACACGGTCTTTGCATCTGCAACTCGGGCAGGGATGGCCTCAACCAAATGACTAACATGATCCATAACAAGCAGAATGTACTCAAATCACTGACTCTTAGGGAATGGACTCATGCGTCCAAAACCTCATAGAAGTGAATGGGTTGCATCGACATCATATCTCTCTATCCACGGGTACGCATCCTGTGACAGTCAGTGCACCTCCTCATGAATTCATCTGAATCCTTGAAGAGGGTAGGCCACAAAAGGTCGGATTGGAGAACTTTCTGTGTTGTTCGTCTCCTAGAGTGATATCCTCTTACCTCAATCTTGTGGTAATAGGTGAGGATGCTATGGTGCTCCTCCTGAGGAATTCACCGATGCTAGACACTATCCCTTCCCCCTTCATGGTAAAGGGTGGGATCCTCCCAATCATACGACTTTACCTTTGCGAGGAAGGTCTCAAGTCACTGCCTGGGCCAACCTTTTGGAACTTTCTTGGCAACAAGATAGTTCACAATGTCAGCGTACCATGAAAGCGAGGCGATAGAAAGAATCGTGTCGTCTGGGAATGTCTTAGTGATAGGTGTGGTTTGTTCAGAATCCTTGAGGTTCTCCAATCGGGAGTGGTGATCTGCCACTACATTCTTAACTCAAGGTTTATCCTTAATCTCTATATCAAACTCCTAGAGTAGAAGGATCCATCTGGTCAATCTAGCTTGTTATCCTTCTTTGCCATGAGGTATCGGATGGCGGTGTGATCTTTGTAAATCGTCACTCTAGATCTAAGAATGTAAGATCAAAACTTATCCAAAGCAAAAACAACGGGTAGAATCTCTTTCTCAGTCACAATATAGTTTCATTGAGCGGCATCCAAAGTTCGGCTAGCGTAGTGAATGGTAAAAGATAATCCATCCCTCCTCTGTCCACGCACAGTTCCTATGGCAAAATCAGAAGCGTCCGTCATGATCTCGAATGGGAGAGACCAATCGGGTGGCTGAAGGACAGTAGCATGCACAACTAATCCCTTGAGAGTCTCAATCAACGCAAGACACTTATTATCTACAAGGAACTCGGTGTTTTTTGTCAGAAGATCAGTAAGCGGTCGGGTAATTCGGCTGAAGTCCTATACAAACTATTAGTAGAAACCGACTGCCCCAAAAAAGACTGCAATTGTCTCAGACTGGACGGTGGATTGAGCTTCTTAATGATATCCAACTTGGCTGGATCGACCTCCATGCCCCTGTTGGAGATGATGTGGCCAAGAAACGTCCCTTGAGTCATCATGAAATGACTCGTGTCCCAAGATAAGACAAGGTTGACCTTGATACAATGCTGAAGTACTTGATGAATCCATGTTCATCACTCTTTATTCTTTTATTTTAGCTAATTAACTTGTCAAAGCATCATGTAAATAGATGTAAATACAATAACTTAGCAATATGCATGCATGTGTTAATATTACATAATTAGCATGTATGTGTGCAAAATAAAAGAATAAAGAAAAAGAAAAAGGAAGGAGGTATATAGAATAAATACAGAGTGACCCGAACCCCAAAAGAGGGCCAAGCATTGGCCTGATCGCCAAATAAAATAAGTAGAGAGAGATAGGGCCTACTCTATACTGGACATATCATAGGTGTAAATAAATACATTATTTTTGCTAAAATAAAAATAAAAATATATTTTTACCTCCTTGTGTATATTTCTAAAAATAAAATAAAAATCAGAAAAATAAAACAAAATAAAATAAAAGTCTCTCTCATTTGTATATAATATATGTATATATATTCCCTTCTCTATTTATTTTATACATGTAAATAAATAATAAAAATAAAACAAAAATTGTTTTGTGCTCCAAAAATTATGTTGTAAATAAATAAAATATAAAATTTGGTATTTTTATAAAAATAATAAATTAAAAATAATTATACAAAATACATAGGTATAATATGCCTATATATAATACTCTATATTGTGTATAGACTATTTTATTTTTCAAAAAAATAAATAAAAATCATAGGAAAATTCCTTGAAAAATAATGAACATTTTTTATTTTATTCATTTTTTGATTTAATTTCATTACTATTTTTAATTTATTTATATTTTATTGTCCTTGTTATTTTGTCCTGTAGCGGTTTTTGTCCTCTTCCCCCACCGCTCATGATTGGGCCACGTCGGAATATTGACCCAGGTCAACCCCCTCTTCCAGGGCTTGACCAGACCCAACTACGTGGCCAGACCTCTTCTCCCAATTTTCCCGGGCGGTTCGTGCAGCCTTTCGCCCTGATTTTTCGCCCGCATCTTCCTTATGGATCCAAGACCCTCGCGGATCCCTAGGTAGGCACGGATCTTTCTCGGTTTGTGTGCCCTCACCCATTCTTTCCAACCTCCTAGGAATGTTATTTAACATATCATCCTCTTTCCCAGGACAGTAGCTCGTGCCTCGCTCCCTTTTGATACCTTAGCCACCTCCAGCTGAGTGACAGCTGCCTAGAGCATTGCTCGGCAATCTATTTGGTGCAACAAAGCCATAGCTCGACCATCATAGCCGGAGTTCCACCGCGAGCAGCCTCCCTTGACTTCCGCAGCTCGGCCGAGGCCATCACCCCGACGACCACCTTCGCCTGGAGTTCAGGAGTCGATCCAGACCTTCAGGTGACCCGTTTATCTTTCGCTTTTGTCCATTCGCTCCGATCTTCCATTTCAATGCCGCAACACCTTTGTTGGCTCCGACCAGCCGGTCGGAGCTCCATCACCCACCTTCAGTCGCTCTGATATCACCGCACGCTCACCCTCCATCTCGCTCCGCATCCTGATCACCTTGATCTTCGTCCATCTAGTGAATATTAGGTTCGAGATCTCCTTCCTCGTCTTCGTCGGAGATCGACTAGCACCCCACCTCGCTTATTTGTTGTTAACCTAGATCGGAGCATAGCTTCGAGTCAGAGCTACCCTTTGTAGGTCTTTGCGCACATTGAGAGCCCTCCTTCCATTCATCTCAAGGCTCGTCGGAGCAGCTCCAGGTCTCTTGCGTCACCACGCCTATCTGACCGATGGAGCCTCCATCAAGTCCACTCAGCTGACGTGGAATCATCTCATAATCACGCCGACGCCTTCCGATCATCCCTCGGAGCTGGGGATCTCTTCCTTAGCTCCGGTGAAGTTCGCCTGACGACTGTTCTTCCAGACGCGCTCTGCACCGTTGGATTGACCGGGACCCTCCAGATCACATCTTGATCGCCCATCCAGTCGCCTTGTCAAACCGTGGATATCAGATCTGACGGCCGCGTGTGCCCCACGTCCCCGACCGTTCTGGCACCGTCAGATCTGACACCTAATGCCATCAGAGCCGCACGTCTACGCCTTCTCCAGCGATCGACACGTGTCTCCTCCGCGCACACCTTACGTACTATAAGGGTATATATCCCTTTTTACCATGTACTTGTTTTATTTATGTTTTAGTACATCAAATTAAGTTGTAGTTGAACTTATTTGCAGTTTAGGCCCTGTAGTTTGTGTTATTTGCTATCTAGTCCTCCCTGTATGGAGACACGTACGTCGTCAGATGAACTTTGGTGTATTTGCATGTTTAGTCCTAAATATTCTTGTGTTAATGTTTGATTGAGATGTTTTCTAAAATTGCAAATATGCTCCCTGTCAGTGTGGAATGGACGCTTGTGCGGATGTAATTGGAAAAATTACATGTTTGACCTTGTACATTTAGAACGTGTTAATGTTTAGTACAAAAACTTAAACAGATTGCATTTAGGTCCCTACAAACTATGTGTTGAGTTTTTTATTAAATAAATATTTAAACTACTCCACAATTCCTAAAAAAATTACCAATAGCTCCTGCTACTGTGTAATAATTTTGGTAATTTTTGTGATGTATTTTGATTTTATTTGTTATTTTCTAAAAATCAAAAACCCTAAAAATTGCTCTTATCTTTTTTAGAAAAATCCATAAAAATAGAAAAATACTTTAAAAATTCCATAAAAAGTTGTGTATGCTTTTTTGTTGTGTTTTAATTTCTACCTTATTTTCATTTGATTACCTTTTATAAAACACCTAAAATTTACAATAGACTAAAAACCTTATAAAAATCATTAAAAATTAAATAAAAATAAAAAAATATGTTTTCAATTTCCTTAGTTAGATTTTATTTTCTACTTTCACATAAAAGTACTGCTAGGATTTTAGAGGCATTTTAAATATTTTTAAATTGCCTTTCTGTCCAGGTTGTACACTGTTTGTTGATTTTGCCCTTATTTTATTTTTAGAAAATCATATAAAATTCAGAAAAAGCCCATAAAATAACAAAAAACAATTGAATATATTAAAAACCTAAAAATAATTTTGTTTTGAATTTTTGAGCTTTTTAGACCCTAGAAATAATTGTTGGGGTTTGATTCTGCAATTTTCCTTACTCTTTTTCTCAAAAGAAAATATAAAAAATTATTAGAAATTAAAAACCACCAAAAATATTTTTATTTCTTTTTGGATTTCTCGACTACTTCATAGGTTTTCATGTGCTCCTTGTGTTCGACCCCGGTGGCTATACCAGGTTAAATAAATAGCAAGACCACTTGCCTTAATTTTCGTGTTTGATTTTGATTGGTGGTCTTATTTTTCTTGTTGAGCTCGGTTCGAGTGGTTGAGGTCACAATGACCTTTGATATCACTCTACGTCTGTCGCTCGGGCCGCTCACCAGAATGGCACCGTTGCCCGGGAGCACGGCTTAGTAGTCAATTTTCAGTGTTTCTTTTTCTTTTTATTTTTTTTCCTTTCATTTATTTGCTTGCTTTTGTTTTTGTTTTTATTTCACTTTCTTTATCTGTTTATTTATTTTATTTTTTTTATAACTATGATCTGATATCTCTTTTATCTCTCTATTTCTTGTGAGGGCCCGACGAGCGAGGGCGGCATTCCTAAGAGCACCAGCGCACCCGAGCGAATCAGAGGCTGCTCATTTCTTCACCAAGCAGTAGGAGAGCGTAAGAGAGGAGGAGCAGAAAACTTGGAGGACCTTGTAGGATTTTTTAGCTTTTATTCCATTTTTAGTATATTATTATTGTAATAATACATGACTCAGAGACATTTGGACTTGGCAGTTATCGAGGTCTGTTTCGCCGAGCACCGGTGTGCTCGGGAGATCTCATCATGGTTTTCGCCGATTTTGCTTCTTCGAATTTTCTTTTATTTTGATTCCCGAAGAATTTGGCCCCTAAACTTAGGATTTTATATATGATTGTGACGTAATTAATCAAGGTACCAGACCTAATTATCTGACTGCACCTATAGATCGTTAAGTGGACTTAATTAATTAAATCACAAAGAAAAAGCTAATTTGGTCACTTGAGAGGTCACGTGCCGCTAGAGGCCTTATACAGTACTGGCAGGATCCGTTATGGCAAACACCGATCGACATCAGAGACCGGACTCCGACCTCTCTTGTTGACCTATTAGCTACCGTTCTTCCCGTGTAGAAACTTTTTGTCTAAGGCTGCTTTCTTCGTGCATCATATAGGTAGTTTACATTCTGTCTTTTATTTTATGTGTAGATCACCCTGCATGTAAATTGTTGGTGTCAAGTATGCATTTCTGACTTTGCATGCATCACTGTGTTTGACTACGCATCGGCTTTTTCGACTTCTCCCCCTATTTTTGGACTTAAAATAACAAGGAGATCGAAAAAATCGTTAGGCATTGTTCAATATTAAAAAATACCTAAAAAGAAAAATCATAAAATTGGGACTGATAAACATACTTGACCATAAAAGACACTCACTGAAAAATCTGTCTTGGGAGAGCAATCCCCTCCTTGTTTTTGTTTGGATGAGCGAGTGTTGAACTCAAAAATCGGCGATCTAAATATGTCTCACCCATGGCGGAGACAAAGTCGTTGTGGCGACCGCACGAATCCTGGAATTCAAACAACAATTAACCCACAACAATCAAATAAGACAATCAAAGTGAATGTGCGGAGTTAAAATTTATTATAACTCTACAACAAAGATGTGTATAGGTGCTAGTATATGAAGAGGTCGAACACAGGGAGCAGACAGGTTGAACGGGGCAAGTGAATGCACAAGAATGCGAATGTGATCAATGTCTATCTATGCTATGTTTTTGTGGATTTTTAATTTTATATTTTTACTTAATGTTTACTTTTTATATTTTTAAATTTTTATATTTTTATATTTCTATATTTTACTTTTTTTAATTTTCTAATTTTAAATTTTCTTTTTATATTTTATATTTTTTATATTTTCTTTTTTCTTTAAAAGGAATATATATACAAAATAAGAAAGAGAGGGATAAAGTATTTATAAAAATAAGTAAAAATACTCAAAAATCATAAAATAAAATGTTTTTAGGTTTTTTATATTTTTCTAATGTTTTTGTGATTTTTCTAGATTTTTCTAGTTTTTTTGGTATTTTTAAAGTCAAAAATATTGAAAACAATGGATAAAATAAAAATCTGAAACTAAAATGTGAATGAAAAATAGTAAACAGTGACAAAAATTTCCTAAATTATATTTAAATTAAAGTAATAAAATACAGAAAATTTGGAAATAGAGTTTGTATTTTTAGGATTTTTGTAGAATTTTTCAGATTTTTTTGAAGATTTTTGAGGTTTTATAATTTTTAAAGTTTGCTTTTGTATTTTTTAGTGATTTTTGGACTGGAGTTAAACGACACTAAAATAGGCAAAATATATTTTTTGGGAATTTTCTGAGGTGTTTTTATATTTTTTATGGATTTTATAATGCAAACAGTGTTGAAAATGTGTGTTTTTGATTTTTTTATAAATATTAAAATGCAATAAAAATACAATACAAAAATATGGCGTTAAACTACTATGCAACAGGAACTTATAGCGATTTTTTGTGGATTTTTTAGGAATTTATATATGCATGAAACAAATAAAAGAAAACAAAAAGAAACTACACACAGGCACGGGGTATTTTTGTAATTATATTAAAGTGCAAGGGCCTGAGTGTAAATTTCATAAAATTATAAAACTGATTAAAAATATTACTGGATTGAATACCAATAACCAGAAGCCCAAGGGTCAATCCTGCAAAAACACTAGGATGTGTGTGACCAGCGCGTGCGCCTCGGAGGACCAAAAATGCAATTTCAGATAATCCAGGGGCTAAAATGCAAAAATCCCAGAAATATATTAATGCCAATGAAAGTTTTGGGACTAAAATTTAATATGAAAATGTCCCGGGGTACTTTTGCAAAATGGCCAAGCCACGTGCGTAACGCACGTGACCTAGCAAGGAGTATAATGTAATAATACAAAATTCTGGGGTACAATTCGCAAATTGTCCAAAATATAATAGCGACAAAGGAAAATTTATCTAATGTTTGCTAAATACAATATTTGCCTGGCTTGGAATGTAAATTACCCTGGTCTTCGGCGGGCAGGGACGGCGGATGGATGCTCACTTAGACACATGTCGTGCCCAAGTCAGCCGATACCCCTTCGAAACCCACGGCCGCGATTAGATGAGAGGCAATGATCGAACGGCTGGGCTTTGAAGGATCAGACGGTGGCTGCAGCAGCTGGAAGAACATGAGCAGATCAACGGCTCAGGAGCGTGGAGGAAGAAAGCGTGAAGATCAGTCTCCGGGCGACATTGAAACAACAAAATCTCGATGCTCCGAGCGGAAGGGTCATGTCTGATGGTTGTCCGAGCTTCCTAGGAGCCTCCCTGAATGGATGGCTGCTTCAAAAAGGCTGGTGGACCGCTGGCGCGCCACCACAGCGATGAAGAGGGGGACGAGCTCCAAGAGGCGTGCATCTCAGCAAAAACGACCCCAGGAGGGTCTCTTTGTCCCTGGGACCTGCAAGAAAATACACGAAGACAGTAGGTGGTCCCAGAGTGAACTCGGGTGCAAGGATGGTGTGGTGGTTGTAGTGCCTGATGAATACCCATTCATCACTCTTTATTCTTATATTTTAGCTACAAAAACCTTTGCAAATACATGTAGATATCTATAAATATCAATAAATAGCAAAAAGCATGCATTGTGTAAAAATAAATAATTAGCATGTTTTTGTGCAAAAATAAAAGAATAAAGAAACAAAAGAAAAAGAGGGAAATATTTAGAATAAATATTGAGCGACCTAATCCCAAGGGAGGGCTCAGCATGGGCCTGACCGCATAAAAACCCAAGTAGAGGGAGATAAGGAAGCTCATGTGTGTAAATATACCTATAAATAAATAAATATATTTTCCTCTAAATAAAAATAAATTGGGTTTGTATTTATATGTATATATTTGTAAATACAAAAATCAAAATAAAAATGAGAGAATTAAAAAGAAAATAAAATTCACCCTTTATTGTCTATATTCATCATGTATAAAGAATCATGTATATATTTATTTATTCCTATAAATAAATAAATAAAAATTCAATAAAAATGTGTACATATTCTATACTTAATAATGTAAATAAATAAAATAAAAATCATAAAAACAAAAATAAAATAAAAAGAAATAAAAATAAAATCAAAATAAAAATTGTATATAGACCATGTATATAGGTGTACATACCTAATTATTTTTCCTTTATAATTAAATAATAAAAATAAAAAAACCTAAATATTCCAAATTTTATCTTGTAAATAAATAAAATATAAAATTGGAATAAAAATTTACAAAAATAAATAAATAAAAATCAAAATTAAAAATACAATATTGTATATACCTAGGTATATAGTACTATATTGTAAATACTTAATTTTTATTACAAAAAAATAAATAAAAATCACAAAAAAATAATTTAAAATAAAAGAAATATTTTTCATGTTTTAAGTTTTTATTAATTCGGCCATTTACTATTTTATTTTTAATTTATAAATCTTTATGGCGTGGCCATTCCTGATTGGTCCACGGGGGACGTTGACCCCCCCGTCAACTCCCCCTCCCGGACCACAGACCCGCGGATCCAATGCCCCGACCCGATTTCTCCAAATTATAGCCACTTGATCCGAGCTCCAAATCCGTAAACCCCGGGTCCTGATCCATCTGTGTTCATCCCTGATCCACTTGATCCCACGCACATTCTACACCCATCCATTCAACCCAGTTCGCACGGGAACTGGGATTCGAGCTCCATCGCTGTCGCATCGCCGGAGCTCTTCCATTCCGACGCACCGACCATCCCCATCACCTCTAACCGGTTCGAGGCACTTTGCCCTCGACCCAGGAGTGCTTCTGTGTAGCTTTGCAGGTCAGAGGAGGACCATCTGAGGTCCCCCATATGCAGCACAGGAGCTTGAGCTCCGCCGTCGTCGCCTGGGATCCTCGGAGCCCCTTAGCGTCATCGGAAGGGGTCTTCAGATGCGGGAGGCTCCAACGATTCTTCTCCGATCATCAGCAGCCCCCGAGGAGGTCCACCGTGCGCGCATCGGGCCGGCGAAGTTCGCCGGCCAACTGTTCTTCCTGGATCTTCCTCGACCGTCCGTTCCGCCTTCATCTGCCAGATTAGACACGAACCGTCCGATCAGGGTGAAGACGAGGCCCAGCAACCACCGTCGGATCAGACACGTGGCCTCTTCTCCACCCTCCATCCAGTGAGGGTTAGGGACAACTGCTCTCGACCGTCGATCTCCCCACTTGGCGCACCCTCCACCGTTGGATCTACGTTGAGGTCTCTTCGTTGAGGCGCCTCCACGTCTAGCCGTTCGATTAGATACGTGGCGGCCTCTTAGCCCTCGGATCAGAATGAGGGGTAATATCCCTTAGGCCCTTAGATATTTAGTCTTTAATATTTAGTCCTGTAAATATTTAGTTAAGTTCTTTTTATTTTGGACATTTTGCATAGTGGACATGGTAGTTTACGTTATTTGCTTTTATACCCCTGTACGTTGTGGGACACGTGCTTCGTTACGTGTATTTTGTGGTAAATTGCATGTAAGGGCATGTACTTTCTATTTGTTATGAAATGAAAAGATATTTTTAGATATTTGCAAATATGCCCCTGTGAGTGTTTTAATTGTGCATGTGCCGAATTTTTTGGGCTTTTTATACTTTCTCCGCTGGACTTTTAGTACGTGTTACTAATAGGTCCAGGGACTTAAGTTTCGTTACAAAAAGGTCCCTGAGTGCCCCAGACACGTGCCTCGCGTGTGCAAAGTTGGGATTTTTGCACCGGAACCCCCTGGGTTTCCTGTATTGTTACTTTTAGGCCCTCCAAAGATACTTTTATTACGATCAGGTCCCTATGACTGTGGGCTCTTGATTATTTTGAATAAAATATCAAATCTACTCCAAATCGAGTGAAAATTTGAAACATGGCTCCTGCCACTGTATAGAATTTTCACTGATTTTTGGGAAATTTTTGAAGCCTTTTTATTATTATCAAAAATTCAAAAACACCCCTTTTTCAGCCTGTTCATATTTAAAATTCACAAAAAAATATTAAAACCTCTTCAAAAATTACAAAAAAAAATTAGATTTTGTTTATTTTAGTGTGCTTGAATATCTGACCAATTTTGGTTATTTTTAGACTTATAAAAATTATAAAAATTAAAAAATATTGAAAATCTCATAAAAATTCCAATAATTAATAGAAAATTCCAAAAATAATAAACTTTTTTCCTGAGTTTTCCTTTTTATTTCTTTTATACAGAAAAAATACCTTCAAGTTTTATTAAGGCCATTTTGCATTTTATTTTGGCCCTTGAAGCCTAAATGGACATTGTCTTCCAGTTTTTTCCTTGTTTCGTTTTTAGAAAAATATATAAAAATTACCAAAAATAGTAAAAAATACAAAAATTCTAAAAATATTTTTTTTGAATTTTTGGATTAATTTTGAGTAGTTAAATAATTGACCTAAGTTGCTCATTTTTATTGTTTTCCTATTTTCTTTATAATTAAAAATACCAAAAAATATAAAAAATATTAAAAACCCACCATAAATTCATTGCTTTTTTTATTTGTTTTCGACTACTTCGTAGGCCGCGAGGCCAACCCGTGCTCCTTGAGTTCGACCCTGGGAGCAATACTAGGTTAAAATCATAGCTAGACCGCTATCTTGAGTTTTCATCGATTTTTGCCTTTGTTTGGTGGTCTGAATTTTTCTTGTTGAGCTCCGAGTCCCGAGCGACTGAGGTCGCAACGACCGCAGATATACCTGATTTACCTTGCTCGCTCGGCTCGCTCATCAGAATGGCGCTGTTACCGGGGAGCACGGCTTAGTAGTCAGTTGTGATTCTCTTTTTATCTTGTTTTCTTTTTCGCAACTTTCCATAGCTCTTTCTGAGTCCGTGGCTTTTCACGACTTTTTATTTTACTTTTATTTTTATTTTTATTTATTTTATTTTATTTTTGTTTTTGCTTGATTTTGCTTGTTTATTTTTATTTCATATTTCTGCACAGATACACTGTTTACTTTTCCTGCCTTTATTTGCTTTATTTTATCTAGCATTTGACACTCTGTTGTTTTCTTGCGAGGGCCCGAGGATCGAGGCGGTTACTTTCGAGGAGCCGGCGCAACCGTGGTCATCGGAGGCGGCTCCCTTCTGCAGGGAGCTGCAGGAGAGCGTGAGGAAGCAGCTGAGTGAGGGAGGATTAGTTTAGGAGTAGTTAGGTTTTATTTCCAGCTTATTTGAATAATTATTGTAATAATACAGGGACAGGACACTCACTTCGACTTAGACACTCTCGGGTCTGTTTCGTCGAGCACCAGTGTGCTCGGGGGACCCCTTAGTTTTTATGCGGCTTTTTACGTTGTTTTGTTTTCTTTACTGCCTTTTCTGGTTTCTCGCGGATTTTCGATCCCCTAGCCGTAGGACTTTCTACTTGATTGTGACGTAACTAGTAGGATCCAAACACCCTAATATATTTGTCTGCACCTATAGATCGGTAATTAGACCTATAATAAAAAGATTAATAAAATAGTCGACTCACTTCCTTCGATCCTCCATGCTGCAGCCCACCCTGCCAAGCGTTGCTCGTGAACCCGATTTGTCAGGAGGAGGAGGGGTGGACCGAGATCGGACTCTTTGGATTGGAGGCTGGTGGTCGACTAGCCGTTCTTTCGAGTAGCACTGTTGTTTAGGGACTCGGTTTTCTAGCCTGCACCATTTAGGTAGTTTATTTCCTGTCTTTCAATTCTACGCGGATCATTTTGCATGTAGACTGTTGGAGTCAGGTACGCATTTCTTACTATGCACGCATCATTGATTTCATCGCGCATCGGCTTTTTCGTCTTCTCCCCCAGTTTTTGGACTTAATAACCAGGAGAACCGAAAAATTCGTGAGGCGATTTTGCTTTTTATTGAAAAATATCTAAAAAGAAAAACAATAAAATTTGGGACTGCTAACTCTATCGACCCTAAAAGACGATCACCGAAAAATTTGTCTTGGGGAGAGCAACCCCCTCATTGTCTGGTTTGCTTGCGCGAGAGAGTGACCCGCACACTAGGATACAGCCCTCAGATATTCTTCTCGACTGATTACCGGCTCTTTCTGTACGGGACAGTCGGTTGAGAAAATATCGGGTTACCCAACAGGTCACGTAATCGCTCTACTATCCTGACTGATCACCAAATAAAATTGACAAGATAATTGACCAAGCCTTTACGGTCTTCAGCTCGTGTTGCGTTGGTGAATCGGGGGTTTGCTTGTGATCATAGTTGTTACCAGATCTCATCCGCCCAACTCGCCAGATCAAGATGATGGGTAGAAGGTCTCTTAGGCAGCCCTTGGCTGCACCGCTTCCCAGCACTTCTACCCTCTCATCTAGGTTGGTTCGCGAGAGCCGAGACCCGCTCTCCGAACCCGAGTTTGACTCCATCCTGTTCCCCCTCGACCCCCCTTCTTTCATTTTTGAGATACCAGAGCCAGAGAAGAGACAGATAGATGATTTATCGGCACCTGAGTTTGGGTCTTTTGCTTTTGCAGAGACCATGGCCGGCAGCAGTGATGACCGCACCAGAGGTCCCCAGCATGATCATACATTCATTATGGACCAGGGTGGGATCAACCTTACCCTGATCGTCTCCCTCGAGACAGTTCAGCAATAGTTGAGGGATCAAGGAGCATTCATGTTGGACATGAGACGTGAGATGGAGCAGTTGAGAGCAGACTGAGAGCAGCGCAGAGACGGGTCAAGGATCCCCGATGAGGCAGCAGCAGCCGCCGCGGCCGCAGCAGCAGCAGCAGCCGCCGCGGCAGGAGTAGACCAGACGTGGCCGATGCGGGAGTTACACAACCCCGGATCGACTCTGATGCATCACTGGGTCGTACTTCCAGCCATCGTGGGGGACTTCAAGTTCCCCCCGAACACCTTGTAGCTCCTCCCCTGGTTCCATGGGCTCGCTACAGAGGAGCCCCATCTCCACCTTCAGGAGTTTCTGATGATCTGCAGCACAGTCCATGACCGTCAGGTGGACCAGGACACCATACGGATGATTGCCTTCCCCTTCTCCTTAGCAGACAGAGCAGCCACCTGGCTGAAGCACATGGGGAAGTTTGTCTACACTTGGGAGCAGCTCCGCACCGAGTACTTGCACAAGTACTACCCACTCGGGCGGACGAACGCCGCTAGAGCCCTGATCAGCAACTTCTCCATGCTACCCAACGAGTAGTTCCACGAGGCATGGGAGAGGTTCAGAGAGCTGACTGATAGATGCCCGTACCACGACATTTCCAAGCCGAACCTTGTTTAGAGCTTTTTCAACGGGCTGACACCAGAGCTTCAGGGCTTGGTGAACGCTTCTTGTGGTTGGTCCTATTTCGCCAAGGATCACGATCAGGTCTGGGCCATCTACGAGGAGATGGCCGAGAAATACATGGTGATGTCCCAGACCCGATTGTACACACAAGGACGACCTCAGCCACAGACCGTGCAGTACCAGAGGATAGCACGGGTCGACGTCGGTCCATCCAGTTCGTCAGCGGCAGCACAGGAAGAGAGTTTTACCGCAGACATGGGGATCATCAGCGAGAAGCTGGACCGGATGGAGATCATCGAGAAGAAGCAGTGCCAGGGCATCACGCAGATGGAGCAGATGGCATAGACTCTGAGTGACCTGAAGACACAGCTCATGTGTCTCCAGGAGGCAAAGACGGCTTCACAGCCTCGTCTTCAGGCACAAGGCGATCCGAGTAGCAGCAGCAGCTCGTCCCAGCACTCCAGCTCCCACCAGCAGCCTAGACAGGTCCATCTTGTACAGGCGGAGCCGTACCAGCAGCCACAGCTCACTTACCAGGCACCACCATCCACTGACACACAGATGGTGGTATATCAGCCGGATCAGCCTCTGGCAGTGCTCACGTCACCCCAGTACGATTCAGAGCCGTTGATGGATGTCAACGGTATTTGGTATGATCGCCCCCAGCCCGGTATCCGACGAGACCATCCCAGATTCTGTTGGGCGGCCGGAGGTGCCCAGCCCCAACAACAGCCGTCAGGACAGGGTGGCCAGTACAGCCATCAGAGGGATCACCAGCAGCAGCAGCCCCTAGTGTACCCACAGCAGCAGTCACCGCAGTATGGTCCTCGTCCCTATCAGCAGGGACAGTCTTGGAGGCGTGATCAGCCTCATCAGCCGCAGCATCTTCCACAGTCTTACCCCTCACAGCCACAGCACCAGCCCCAGCAGCCTCACTATCAGAGAGGCTACCCGTCGGGTTCTCATGGGCCATCCTATGAGAACCCCGCCTTGGATGACATAGCCCACCTCCTCACAGATCAGCAGGATACATTTCGACGGGAGATGGATGAGTTCCGCCAGGAGATGCGGGACATAGTGAGAGGGAAGGCCGCCATCCCTGCCCAGATCGAGCCAAATCCCAACAACCTCAAGAGGAAGTCTGAGCAGGTAGTTTGTACTGAGTATGCCACTCCTAGTGATACATTTGGATATATGTCTGCATATTTGTTTGATACTGATTTTGTCACACTTAGGAGAGGTAGGATGCCAGCAGGCGGCGCCTCGTCTGAGCGACACCCCGAGGATACATCCAGAGCGCCCGACGAGGAGGAGGAGAGCGGTACTGAGGCCGCTAGAGATGATGACGGTGGTAATCATGCCACCACGGATGCTGATTCCACCGGTGGTACTGAGGCCGCCATTTCACCAGTTGGAGGAGGTGGTACTGAGGCCACCCATGTTGCCGAGCCAGAGCGCGGTACTGATGCCGCGAGTCTTCCAGTTGAGGGTGATGCTGACGCCACCGTGTCTTCTGAGAGTCATGTAGTTTCCTCTTCTTCTGCACCTGTATCTCAAAACATTGCTAGCAATAAAGGAAAGGGTTTGTTTTCTTCTGGTCCCACTGTGGTGCTTGATGTATGTGTAGATCCTGCCGTCGAGCAGCTCGGACCCGTTCCTAGTCCTTCATCTGAGAAGGACCCTGTGATCCCCTTCCTTAGATCCCTTCAGATGGGGAAGGGGAAGAAAATAGAAAACACCAAAAAGAGACAGCAGGAAGAGTTCAGCCAGCAGATGATAGATCGTTTTCACATACAGCTGACTCTTCAGGAGGCTTTGCAGCACATTCCTCTACTCCAGCGTTCACTTAGAGACAGGACTACAGTTAGGAGGAAGAGGAGGAACCACCACTCAGAGATTCATGTGCTGACCAGAGCTACTTGTTTCGTGATCCAGAACCGTCTGCCGGCCAAGAGGCCAGACTCAGGAGCCCCTTATGTCAGATGCCACATCAGAGAGCAGAGGTTCGACCGTACTCTATTAGACAGCGGATCGTCGATCAACCTACTTCCGGTAGCCCTTCTCGACCACTTCGAGTTGGGCACTCTTCGAAAGAGCAGGACAGTCCTTCAGTTTGCTGATCGATCTGTCAAGAGGCCGAAGGGGTTGCTGAGGGACGTTGTCATCACGATTCAGGGCCTGCAATTCCCCGTGGACTTCGTAGTGTTGGACATGGAGATCCCTGAGTCAATGACCGATACCCCCATCATTCTCGATCGCCTGTTCTTGGCCACTGCCAAGGCAGTGACCGACCATGATAGCGGGAAGGTATACTTTCGCGTCGAGGGCGAAAGTGTACAAATATACACGGTCGAGGACAGCAGAGCCAGAGACAGAGCATGCTCAGAGACTACTTCTGATACAGAGCAGATGACAGATGCCGGGCCAGACATCCACCAGGACTGTGACTTTGTAATCACAGATGATGAGGCAGTTTGGGCAGACCCAGCAGCACAGGCCATCCTCTCACTTTCAGAGTCCGCTGATGTAGAAACGCCAGCAGAGGAGAGCTTGGAGAGCGCATTCCTGGTCCAGGATACTTTAGAGGCAGCAGAGCCGGTTCTCGACCGCGATACTGATTTCTTTTGTGATGATGGTGGTACTGAGGCCACCTTGGATGATACAGATCCCTCGGAGTCAGATCTTGACTAGGTTGAGTTTGATGATTACATACCAGATTTGACTTCCACTGAGCCTGCAGCTAGGGAGGAGGTAGATGCCGAGCAGAGTAGAGACAGTCCATCAGGGCAGCCTTCTCCAGTTTTAGAGTGTGACAGAGAGTTTCAGTTCTCCCATGCGGATTCGGCAGCCTTCACGCAGAGTTTTCAGAGGCTAGATCCACCAGCACCCAGTTGTCCAGAGCTGAAGCCACTTCCTGCATCGCTGAAGTATAGGTTCCTTGCGGGTGAGCATGAGATGTACCCAGTCATTATCTCCGTCGATTTGACTGGAGGGCAGGAATCCCGTTTGATGGGGGTTCTTGAAAAGAACCATAAGGCGATAAGATGGAGCGTAGAAGATCTCCAGGGGATAAGTCTGGCCCTATGCTCCAACCATATCTATCTCGAGGATGAGGCGAAGCCGTCGCGTGAGTTCCAGCGGCGGATGAACCTGAATCTGGGAGAGGTTGTCATGAAGGAGATATCGAAATGGTGGAGCGTCGATTTAATCTACCCCATCTCCGACTCCAAGTGGGTCAGCTCTTTGCATGTGGTGCCCAAGAAGACGGGCATCACTACAGTAGTTAGCGAGTCTGGAGAGGAGATTGCTACATGAGTACCCACTTCTTGGCAGGTCTGCGTTGATTACAGGAGACTCAACCAGGCCACCAAGAAGGATCATTTCCCCCTGCCCTTTATAGATCAGATCATTGAGAGACTGGCAGGGAAGAGCCACTATTGTTTTCTGGATGGGTACTCGGGCTACAACCAGGTGGCCATCGCTCCCGAGGACCAGGACAAGACTACCTTTACCTGACCCTTCAGCACATACGCCTTCCGACGCATGCCATTTGGGCTTTGCAATGCCCCTACGACTTTTCAGAGATGCATGCTGTCGATCTTTTCGGACATGGTAGGGGAGTGCTTGGAGGTCTTCATGGATGATTTCTCAGTTTAAGGCGACGGATTCGACTCCTGTCTTGACTGCCTAGACCGAGTACTTCAGCAATGTATAGAGGTTCACCTTGTACTATTTTGGGAGAAGAGTCACTTCATGGTGACTCAAGGGATGGTGCTTGGCCATATCATCTCCAACAGGGGCATGGAGGTTGATCCGGCCAAGGTAGATGTCATTAGAAAACTCGCACCACCGTCCAATTTGCGGCAGTTACGGTCTTTTCTGGGGCACGTCGGTTTCTACCGGCGTTTCATTCATGATTTCAGTAGGATTTCCCGACCGTTGACTGACCTGCTGACGAAAGACACCGACTTCCTTGTCGATGACAAGTGTCTTTCGTTGTTTGCGACTCTCAAGCATTGTGTTGCCGAGGCTCCTGTTCTCCAGCCACCTGATTGGTCTCTCCCATTCAAGATCATGACGGATGCCTCCGATTTTGCCGTGGGGGCCGTGCTGGGACAGAGGAGGGATGGAGTTCCATTTGCTATCCACTACGCTAGCCACACATTGGATTCCGCGTAGCGGAACTACACAGTCACAAAGAAGGAAATGCTAGCCGTAGTCTTCTCCCTAGATAAGTTCAGATCATACATTATTAGATCTAGAGTGACCTTGTACACAGATCATATCGCCACCAGGTACCTCATGGCCAAGAAGGATGCCAAGGCCAGACTAACTAGATGGATCCTTCTACTCCAGGAGTTCGACATAGAGATCAAGCATAAGCCTGGAGTCAAGAATGTGGTGGTGGATCATCTCTCCTGACTAGAGCATCTTGAGGATTCTGAGCAGATTGACCCTATTTGTGAGACCTTACCAGATGAGGCGATCCTTGCTATCGCCTCTCTCCCATGGTATGCCAATATTGTGAACTTTCTTGTTGCTAAGAAAGTTCCACAAGATTGGCCCAGGCAGAGGCTTGAGACCTTCCTTGCGAAGGCCAAGTCCTACCACTGGGAGGATCCCATCCTTTACCACAAAGGAGGGGATAGCGTCTGGCATAGGTGCATTCCTCAGGAGGAGCACTACAGCGTCCTCACTTACTACCACAAGCTTGAGACAGGAGGACATCACTCTGGGAGGAGAACGGCACAGAAAGTGCTCCAATCCAGACTACGGTGGCCTACCCTCTTCAAGGACTCTGATGAGTTCACGAAGAGGTGTACTGACTGTCAGAGGATGGGCACTTGTGGACAGCGTGATATGATGCCGATGCAGCCCATTCACTTCTGTGAGGTTTTTTACGCATGGGGCATCGATTTCATGGGTCCATTCCCTAAGAGTCAGGGATTTGAGTACATTCTGTTGGCCGTTGATTATGTGAGTCGTTGGGTTGAGGCCATCCCCGCCCGAACCGCTGATGCCAGGACTGTTTGCAGATTTTTTGAGGAAGCACATCATTACGTGGTTCGGGGTACCTCGAGTATTGATTTCTGACAGGGGGTCTCATGTCATCAACGACCAGGTGAAGGCCCTTGCTAGCGAGTTCGGCATAGACCACCGAGTTGCCACTCCATACCATCCACAGACGAATGGTCTAGCCGAAGTGTCGAATAGGGAGATCAAGACTATTTTGCAGAAAGTCGTCCGCCCTGACCGAAAGGATTGGTCACAGCTTTTGGACTCGGTCTTGTGGGCATATAGGACGTCTTTCAAGACACCTTTGGGCACATCTCCCTTTCACCTCATATATGGCAAGCCGTGCCATTTACCTGTTGAGCTGAGACACAGGTCACTTTGGGCAGTTACAGACATTCTTTTGGATCCAGATAGTGTAGGAGACCAGAGGAGGGTAGAGTTAGCAGCCCTGGAGGAGCTTCGTGATACCGCCTTCTCAAACAGCCAACAATACAAGGAGAAAGTGAAGGAGTGGCATGATTCTCACATCAGCCACAAGCATTTTGAGCCTGGACAGAGAGTATGGTTGTTTGATGCTAGGCTTCATCTATTTCCAGGGAAGCTACAGAGCAAATGGAAGGGACCTTATCTTGTGAGAAAGGTGCACGACAATGGGAGTATTGATATATCTGAGTTGTCTTCTGAGAGTACCTTTCGGGTAAATGGCCAGCGGCTCAAGCCATTTCTAGATCATGAGCCGTGGGTCGTTGATGTTGCTCCTATTCACTTTGCGTGAGATGTGGTCTTTTGACTCACATCTATTGCATCTCACGCCTGATTATCACTGTTCTCCCGACATGTATAGATCCAGATGTCCATATCATTCCATTCTTTAGTCCCACATCCCTTTCTCTCATCCTTTGATTATGCTATACTTAGGGTGTACTTTACCCTAAGTATAGGGGGGATGTTGGACTCTCGGGTATTTCTTTTGATTCTTCCTACCCTTATTTTTGCTGCCTATACTTAGGGATATTTTACCCTAAGTATAGGGGGGTAGACCCTGTACATTCTTCACTCGGTTTTCCCTTTGTGTACAGCCTGCTATACTTAGGATTATTTGATCCTAAGTATAGGGGGAAAAGCCGATCTTTTGATTTTTATTCTTTCATTCATCTTTGTATATAGCCTACCTTTTCACTTCCCTATACTAAGCACAAGTTATGTCTTCTTCATCGCTCTTGACTCTGAGGACATCGTTCGAGCTAAGTATAGGGGGGTGTATATATTTCATATATACTTTAGCCATAACTCGTACTTTGTGTGAGTGTGTAAATAAATAAAAATGGCTAAAAACCCTAAAATTCACAAAAATTAAAAAATTTCCCTGTAATAAACATTCTTTTATTTGCACATACATAGCTATTGTAGAATTATTTTTGTAAAAATGTTTTCAAAAACTTTTTGTGTAAAGTTTGTGTAAATATGTGCATATCAAAACTATGTATATAGTACAAAATTTCTCCAAAATGTTTTGAAAATCGAAAGTTTGCAAAATTCTTGTGTAAATTTGTGTAAATATTTTGCAAAACTTGCATTCATGCATACATCCATGATTTCAAAACATTTTTTCAAAAATTTTGCATGTTTGTAAAATTTTGTGTAAATAGCATCCTTGTATATATGTATATAGTTTTTCCTGGATTATAGTTGACATTTAAACTAGCCTGGAATTAAATTGGGAAATGGAGCTTGATTAAGATCTTAATCCACCCAATTATAAGAGGAACCTTATAAGGCTTAGGGTTAAGGCTTTTCAGGTCCATGGTGACTTAATTCTTTGAGTCCACTAGGCTATGATCACATGTCATTTCAATGAGCCTAAGTAGAGCACTTAACAACACACACATGACTCATATAGACAATGGCTTTACTTGGACCAGCACTTTGCACGGAGCTCTCTACGGATGAGGTGGTGAGGAGGCAGTCTTCTTTGACTTGGGGTAGCATATGAGGGTAGTACTTCTAGGCGGAACCTCTCTTCTTCTTTTAGTGAAGGAAGTGCGTCTCAACTTGGTCCGGTTGCCATGAGATCTAACGACAGGAGTTGTGGGTTGCAATAATGCTTCAAAAGAAGGATAGTCTATTAGCTCAAGAGGAAAACCTCCTTATGTATATATGTTGCACATGTATATGTTGTATAGATGCACTTGAAAAAAATGCAAAAAGAAAATAACTCCAGAAAAGTGGTGGGTCTGATAATAAATGATAATCCCACCGGAGTATGTATATAGTGCAAATAAGCAAAGCTTGAGACTCATGGATTCCATCTTATGTAACTTGCAGCAGGGAGACTTAGCTACACTGGTTGAGCTCCCAAGGATACATGGCTACACTGGCCGTGGTCCATTCTCTTCTTCCTCTTCTTCTTGAGCTGGTTGAACTTAAACTTAGAAGGGAATACCCCGCTCCTCGAGGAAAGAGTGGCCAGACTAGGGTCATAGAGTTACCTTGTTGGGGAGGGTTGTCAAGTTGCCACTTCTGGGGTGGAGAGCTTATACTTCACATTCACAGTACAAGGAAAGATTCATGGTCTTCAGGGTTTGTGTTTGTAGACTTGTTCTGATCTGGATTGTTGAGGAGTCTTGATTATAGATTGGAGGAACTTAGAGGTTGTAGAGTTTTAAACTTAAGTCCAAATAAGGTTCCGACACATTAATAATCCAAAGATCCGATCGAGCTCCATAATTCAATTTAATAAAGGCAAGTTTAATAATCAACCTTGATCCATGCATATTCTCCTCTTTTTCTTTTTCTTTTTCACTTCTTTTTCAAATAAGGGTTTGCTAAGGGACTAACAAAGTTAAATATAGGGGAGTGATGAATACCCATTCATCACTCTTTATTCTTATATTTTATCTACAAAAACCTTTGCAAATACATGTAGATATCTGTAAATATCAATAATTAGCAAAAAGCATGCATTGTGTAAAAATAAATAATTAGCATGTTTTTATGCAAAAATAAAAGAATAAAGAAACAAAAGAAAAAGAGGGAAATATTTAGAATAAATATTGAGCGACCTAATCCCAAGGGAGGGCTCAGCATGGGCCTGACCGCATAAAAACCCAAGTAGAGGGAGATAAGGAAGCTCGTGTGTGTAAATATACCTATAAATAAATAAATATATTTTCCTCTAAATAAAAATAAATTGGGTTTGTATATATATATGTATATATTTTTAAATACAAAAATCAAAATAAAAATGAGAAAATTAAAAAGAAAATAAAATTCACCCTTTATTGTCTATATTCATCATGTACATAGAATTATGTATATATTTATTTATCCCTATAAATAAATAAATAAAAATTCAATAAAAATATGTACATATTCTATACTTCATAATGTAAATAAATAAAATAAAAATCATAAAAACAAAAATAAAATAAAAAGAAATAAAAATAAAATCAAAATAAAAATAAAAATAAAAATTGTATATAGACCATGTATATAGGTGTACATACCTATTTATTTTCCCTTTGTAATTAAATAGTAAAAATAAAATAAAAATACCTAAATATTCCAAATTTTATCTTGTAAATAAATAAAATATAAAATTGGAATAAAAATGTACAAAAATAAATAAATAAAAATCAGAACTAAAAATACAATATTGTATATACCTAGATATATAATACTATATTGTAAATACTTAATTTTTATTTCAAAAAAATAAATAAAAATCACAAAAAAATAATATAAATAAAAAAAATATTTTTCATGTTTTAAGTTTTTATTAATCGGCCATTTACTATTTTATTTTAAATTTCTAAATCTTTATGACTTGGTCGTTCCTGATTGGTCCACGGGGGATGTTGACCCCCCGGTCAACTTCCCCCTTGGACCACAGACCCGCGGATCCAGTGCCCCGACCAGATTTCTCCAAATTATAGCCACTTGATCCGAGCTCCAAATCCGTAAACCCCGGGTCCTAATCCATCTGTGTTCATCCCTGATCCACGCCCGGCATGGGTTATGGGGATTCGTGCTCCGATTTCCTCACCCGAACCACTTCTAGCCGGACCCCTAGGACTATATAGCCTGAGCTCCGCCCACGCTTTCACTCATCTTTGGCTCCCCATTTCCCTACCCAGGACCTCCACCATCTTCGCGTGAGTGACAGCTCGCGATTGGCGGTGTCGCAGCGAGGAGAGAGTGCTCGGACCATCGATCCAGTGACCTAGCGCCGCCGTGCACCGCCCACTGTGTGGTGCTCGAGCCTCGGGCATCGACGACCCTCGAGGCAAGGACCTAGAGCTTCAGCAGCTCGTCCCCAGTCGACCTCGACCATCAGGTAACCTTAGCTCCTTTTGTATTTCTGTAACTTCCGTTTACCCCCAAATCGCCCCATCGCCGACGACCTTCGATTCCAACCATCTCCGTCCCTCATTCGATCATCGGAACCGATCTTCACCTTCGCCCTTCTCCCACGCACATTCTACACCCATCCATTCAACCCAGTTCGCACAGGAACTGGGATTCGAGCTCCATCACCGTCGCATCGCTGGAGCTTTTCCATTCCGACGCACCGACCATCCCCATCACCTCTAACCGGGTCAAGGCACTTTGCCTTCGACCCAGGAGTGCTTCTGTGTAGCTTTGCAGGTCAGAGGAGGACCATCTGAGGTCCCCCATATTCAGCACAGGAGCTTGAGCTCCGCAGTCGTCGCCTGGGCTTCTCGGAGCCCCTTGGCGTCATCGGAAGGGCTCTTCAAACGCGGGAGGCTCCAACGATTCTTCTCCGATCATCAGTAGCCCCCGAGGAGGTCCACCGTGCGCGCATCAGGCCGGCGAAGTTCGCCGGCCACCTGTTCTTCCTGGATCTTCCCCAACCATCCGTTCCGCCTTCATCTGCCAGATTAGACACGGACAATCCGATCAGGGTGAAGAAGAGGCCCAGCAGCCACCGTCGGATCATACACGTGGCCTCTTCTCCACCCTCCATCCAGTGAGGGTTAGCGCCAACTACTCTCGACCGTCGATCTCCCCACGTGGCGCACCCTCTGTCGTTGGATCCGCGCCGAGGTCTCTTCGTTGAAGCGCCTCCACTTCCAGCCGTTCGATCAGATACGTGGCAGCCTCTTAGCCCTCGGATCAGTATAAGGGGTAATATCCCTTAGGCCCTTAGCTTTTTAGTCTTTAATATTTAGTCCTGTAAATATTTAGTTAAGTTCTTTTTATTTTGGACATTTTGCATAGTGGACGTGGTAGTTTACGTTATTTGATTTTATACCCCTGTACATTGTGGGACACGTGCTTCATCACGTGTATTTTGTGGTAAATTGCATGTAAGGGCCTGTATTTTCTAGTTGTTATGAAATGAAAAGATATTTTTAGATATTTGCAAATATACCCATGTGAGTGTTTTAATTGTGCATGTGCCGAATTTCTTGGGATTTTTATACTTTCACCCCTGAACTTTTAGTAGGTGTTACTAATAGGTCCAGGGACTTAAGTTTCGTTACAAAAAGGTCCCTGAGTGCCCCAGACACGTGCCTTACACGTGCAAAGTTGGGATTTTTGCACCGGGACCCCCTGGGTTTCTTGTATTGTTACTTTTAGGCCCTCCAAAGATACTTTCATTACGATTAGGTCCCTATGACTGTGGGCTCTTGATTGTTTTGAATAAAATATCAAATCTACTCCAAATTGAGTGAAAATTTGACACGTGGCTCCTGCCACTATGTAGAATTTTCACTGAATTTGGGGAATTTTTTGGAGCCTTTTTATTATTTTCAAAAATTCAAAAACACCCCTTTTTCAGCCTATTCATATTTAAAATTCACAAAAAAAATTAAAACATCTTCAAAAATTACAAAAAAATTAGATTTTGTTCATTTTAGTGTGCTTGATTTTCTGACCAATTTTGGTCATTTTTGGACTTATAAAATAATAAAAATTAAAAAACATTGAAAATCTCATAAAAATTCCAATAATTAATAGAAAATTCCAAAAATATTCAACTTTTTCCTGAGTTTTTCTTTTTATTTCTTTTATACAGGAAAAATACCTTCAGGTTTTATTACACCATTTTGCATTTTATTTTGGCTCTTGAAGCTTGATTGGACATTGTCTTCCAGTTTTTTCCTTGTTTCATTTTAAAAAAAAATATATGAAAATCAGAAAATTACCAATAATTCACCAAAAACAGTAAAAAAAATTCTAAAAATATTTTTGTTTGAATTTTTGGATTAATTTTGAGTAGTTAAATAATTGACCTAAATTGCTCGTTTTTATTGTATTCATATTTTCTTTATAATTAAAAATATCAAAAAAATATTAAAATATTAAAAACCCACCAAAAATTCCTTGCTTTTATTTTTATTTGTTTTCGACTACTTCGTAGGATGCAAGGCCAACCCGTGCTCCTTGAGTTCGACCCTGGGAGCTATACCAGGTTAAAATCATAGCTAGAGCGCTATCTTGAGTTTTCATCGATTTTTGCCTTTGTTTGGTGGTCTGAATTTTTCTTGTTGAGCTCCGAGTCCCGAGCGACTGAGGTCGCAACGACCGCAGATATACCTGATTTACCTTGCTCGCTCGGCTTGCTCATCACTCACCGGAGCTTACTTCGGCGAGGGGGTAGCGGACGGTGAAGCAGGCTTTGATCGAGCAAATAAAGAGACGAGATTAAAGAAGACGCTACAGCTATTCTACAGCAAAAGGAAAAATAAACAAAAACACCTCAACTGGCCAGGAAAAACCAGGGGAAAAGACCTCGACGACGGAGGTCCGCCGAAGGTGGTGGAACGCACCCTCGCCCACGCCTTAGGACTCCTCGATGAAGCTGGAGAATGGCCCTGTCAACGCCTTCATCCGGAGCTCTAGAAGGGATGCCCAAGACGGGTCAAAAGAGGCTCAAAGTTCAAAGGAGGCGATGGGGCATTTTTGAATGGATGGCGGACAGGGCGTAAAAATCGATGGATATCAGGCGATGCAGTGATCCAAAGATCGAAATAAACCATGGGCGTGTAAGACCAATGGACAAGGATCAAAAGTCATGAAGGGAGTATCATGAAAGGAGGCATGATATGACCTAGAAAAATCCGCCAAAATGGACAAAAACTCAGGTCTGACAGGTCTTAAGGTGGGGTCAGAGAGTTGACTCGCCGGTCAACTCTCCAGGCCCCCTGGTTGGTCCACGTAGACCAACCAGGAAAATCCTAAAAAAACCTTTGTCAAATTAATTTAAATTAGTAAACAATTTTATTATTTTTTAGTTATTTAATAAAAAAATATTTATTATGTTATGAATTATTTTATTATGATTTTTATTTATTTTTATGAGGTATAAAAATGTAAGTTACCTTTTATACCCTTTATAGGTAAATATATTTATATACTTTAATATTTTATTTTTATTTTGTGAATCTAATTTATTTCTTTTTGTTTATTATTTTATAAATTTATAAATTATTTTTATACACTTAAAAATATTTTTATTTTATTTTTTTGAAGTGTTTTGTATATTTAATAAAATAGAAGTATTAATAATATAGGTATAATTATAGGTATTAGACCTAGGTATGTTATATAAAAGTATTTTATTTTGTATTTTCTTTAGGTTTTTATTCTGATTTTAATGTGCAAATATATTATAAGTAATATTTACAAAATTATAAAAAATATAAAATGGTAAAAATAATGAATAAATAATAAAATGAATATTTTAATCTGTACGAGTAGACAATAGGGGTCCAAAACTCAACTTTCAAACTGTAGCTCCGCCAAATGCGAAACCACCGCCATTAACTAGCTTATTTTAAGTTATATACAATTAAAGTGTGAGTTTGACGCATTTCGAGTTTTTATTTGGGAGATACAGGTCTGGGAAGTTGGGATTCTGGAATTTTATTCAGACCATAACTTTTTATTTGTACATTATTTTTTAGTGAAATCAATTTTGTATTTTTCTTTATTTAATTATCTACAACTTTCATGTACAAAGTTTCTTTATTTGAGGTATAAAAAGTAGAACCAAAAATAGGTCCCAAAATGAATAAAGAATGGATAAGATAAAAGGGATTTTTATTGTATTTTGGCCCGTGTCTCCCCCTACTTTATTCCTTGTCGACCTAGTCATCGAGACGCCTCGATCTCGAGGTTTCATGTCATAAAATATTTACAATATTTTATTCTTTTTCTTTTCTTTTCTTTATTCTATAATTTTGGCTTTAAAAACCACATTTTATACAATATTTACACAATGATGCATGAATACTAAAATGCCTAAATTAAGCATATTTACACGCATTTACTAGGGTTTTGAAGGCCAAAATGATAGAATAAAGATGATGAAATGTAGATTCATCATCCCCCTATACTTGCCTTTGCTAGCCCCTAGCAAACACTTATGCAATAAGTGCAGAAAAGAAAAACAAAGAAAAGAAAAAGAAGAAGGATGAATTAAATTTAATTATCAAACTTGTCTTCACAAAATCAAAGTTTGGAGCTTAAGTCAGACCTTTGGAATTTTAGTGCGAGCGAAACCTTAATGAGAACCGAATTTGAAATCCATCAGTCCCTGAGAATCCCAGAACTCTGCCCAAGTCTCCTCAATAGCCAGGTCAGAAATATCTCAACTCATATGCAAACCCTTACGACTGTGAATCTGACTCATACAGTGTAAGTGATAGTGGCTCTCCCCAACTAGAATGACAAAGAGACTGACTTCTCCAGTATGACAACCCAATGATTCCCCAATCCAATAACTCCTTCCTCGAGGAGCGGGGTATTCCCTTCTAAGTTCAAGTGGCAACCAGCTCAAGAGGAGGGGGTGAAGAGAAGAATGGATGTTAGCCAGTGTAGCTACCTATCCTAGGATGCAAGACCAGTGTAGTCAAGTCATCCAGCTGCAGGCTCACATGATATGACTTTGGAACTCAAGCTTGCTTATTTTCTATACAACATATTCACATACTTTTGCAGGCATTTTATTTTTGTGCAAGCCTTTTTTTTCTTTTTTTCTTTTTTTTTGAAATACTATTCATAGCAGCATTTACATAGGGAGTTTTTCCTCTTGAGCCAGTAGACTATCTCTCTTTTGAAGCTTTATTGCAACCCACACTCTCCTGTCTTTAGAATTCCTCATCACTGGACGGGTTGGGGTGCACTTCCATCCCTAGAGGAGGACAAGTGTTTCCACTTTTGTGCGTCTCATACCGGCAAATCCAATCCCCTCACCACCCCAACTGAGTTGAGCCATGTGAAAGGTGCAGGTGTCCAACTTTGGTCATGATCAACAAGTGCCGTGTGTGTACTCCGAAATACTCTACTTAGGCAGTCAAGAATCCATTGAACCAAGTCTCATAATCCTCAAAGAATTAAGTCAACTAGACCTGAAGTACCTCAAACCCAGTTCCTATAAGGTTCCTGTTATTAGGTAGATTTTTAAGGTCCAATAAAGCTCCAATCTCCGGATTTTACTTAGACTCGTTCAATCATCAAACTCAATCCGAAAAATGCTCATGCTCTGCAAATGTAGAAAATATTTTTGTGATGCAATTTTCAAGATTTTGAACTTTTTATGGATTTTTGAAAATATGATGCATATTCAAATGTTTTTGGTATTTTAATTTTGTAAATTTTTTGGAATTTTTTGAAAACAAAGATTTTGGCTAAAAGCTAGGTACAAAATATTTACACAGGGATGCTTCTTATATACACAAGAAGTGGATTTTAAGAATTTACATGGTAAGTGGTCAATTTTATAGGTATATATAATAAAGAATTTTAGTGGTGATGTATATATTCCTCGAACTTATTTGAAAAGGTTTATCAAACAATTCTTGAAAACTATTGTCCAAAACAATTTTCACACACAATTTTACAAACATGTACACACATTTGAAAATCATTTTGCAAAGGTTTTCAAACTGTATAGATAGATTTTTCAAAATATTTTTGCAACCATTTTTCAAACCATTTACAAATCATTTTTCAAACATTTTTATTTCACACAAAAAAATAAATTTTACAAACCAAATGTTTTTACAAAGGTTGAAAACATGTAACAAAACGTATTCAAAATAGTTTTCAAAAGATTTTTCACAAAGATTTTCAAACTATTTTTAAAACATTTTGCAAAAAAAATTTTCACCTGATTTATTAATCAGTAATATAAAAAGAATTTGAGGAATGATAACATCTTTTTATTAGGGTTTTTAATGAATTTTAAAGAATTATTAGCCATATTATTAAGAAAATATGAAAGTACGAGTTATGGATAAATTATATACGCAGTATATACGACCCCTCTATGCTTAGCTTGAGTTATGTCCTCATAGATCAGAGAGAAAAAGAGAAGACATAACTCGTACTGAGTATAGGAAAATCTAAAGAATAAAGAACGAATGAAGGAATGAATGAACGAATGAGAAGTTGACCGTCCCCCCTATACTTAGGATCAAATAATCCTAAGTATAGCAGACTGTACACAAAGCAGGGAGGGTCAAGGTGGGAATGATCAGATCGTACTCAGATTGTCTCCCCCTATACTTAGGGTAAGATATCCCTAAGTATAGACAAGAAGAGGAGACAATGGAGAGGATCAAAAAATACGAAAACTCAGGGTGCACACCCCCCTATACTTAGGACAAAGTACGTCCTAAGTATAGAAAACTGTCTACAAGGGGCGACACCTTGTGATAGATAAAGAAAATAGAAAAGGAAAAGGAAAAAAGAAGAAAAGAAGAAAAAAAAATGAAAGATGGAAGAAGATCAGAGGATGTACACACCACTCCCCCTATACTTATGGTAAAAGAAGCCCTAAGTATAGGCAACAACAGGAGTGATGACACGGAACAATGAATGAACACTCAGCTCGTCCACCCCCCTATACTTAGGACAAAGTACGTCCGAAGCAAGGCAAACACGAGAATGGGTGGACGAGCAATACGAAAGAGGGATGAAGATGAACAAAAGCGGATACACAACAGAGGTGGATGTACACGTGATCAAGAAGGTAGAAAGCCAACCTTCTTGCGGGACCGCTGAGGAATAGATCTGGTGTGGTGCAGGTCGACATCAGGGTCCACAATGGACGGAAGCCAATCAGGGTCGATAGAGTGAAGTTCCTCGGTGGTCCTAAGGTGTGAAGTCACAGATGTGGGAGTGGAATAAGTGTGGTCAGGTCTGGCCTAGGGGATCTCGCTGATATCAAATTGGAATGGGACAAACTCATCACTATCGGAAGAAGTGTAATAGGAGTCGTCCTGCGAGGTCTCGTCCAGGTCAAAACCAAAAGGAACGAAGTCATCAGTGGAAGTAGTCGAACTCTGTTCATCCTCAAGAATCTCAATCGGATATCTTTTTCATTAAAAGGCCCAAATTCCCGAATAAAATCAATCAAGTCAAATTCGGCCTTTGTCTCATTTGAATCTAAATGAACAGGAGCGGACCCATCGATGAAAGTAGTCGAGTCATGTCTGTCCTGTCTAGTCTCTAGATCTGCCCTCCGCTCAATGGTGTCAATCGTATAAATCTCGCAGATGTCATCAACACAACGCCAAGTCCCAAAAGAAGGAACTCTGAGGTTCATGCTTTCCGAGTCTTCCTCCATGGGGAGGAATTCTCGGGTCTCAGTGTAATCCAATGAATAGCAAAATTCTCTGATAGTATCATAAAGGTCATGGTCCTCGAGGTCAGTCAAGATAGGTGTAGTCACATCAGGTGTAGGTCTCTAGTCAAATGTGGGTGCGGTGATCGACACTTCGCTCTCGTTAGTAAGACGGAAGCGAATCTCTCCTGATCCATAATCAATAACGACCCTTGCAGAGGTGAGGAATGTTCGTCCCAGGATGATTGGAGAGTGCTCCCCTGTGGAGGTCTCCATGGGCAAAACGATAAAGTCAACATGGTAGCTTGTGCCCTGAATTGAGATAACGGCGTTTTCAAGGATACCCTTCGACCTCTTTATTGATCCATCAGCAAACTATACGATCATCCTGGTCTTCTTGAGAGGCCCTAAGTGAAGAGATTGTACCAATAAGAAGGGTAATATGCTAATAGATGCACCGCCATCTAGGAGAGTGTGATCACATGTGTGGTCAGAGATGGTGCAGGTGATGAAAAGTGTGGCAGTATTCCTCTTCCTAGGAATGGGATGGTGTGTGATGGCGTGGGCAGTGGCCATGGTCAAGATATGATGCTCAGATATGCTCCTCTGCTTTCTCTTCTTGGGAAGAGGAGCAGATAAATCGGTCATGGTCTGCTGAAGTGGGGCATGGATAATCTCATGAATAGTGGCCATCACTTCGGGTTCAGTCAACATTTTTTTGAATTTTTGGACCTCCTCCATACAAGGGAGGAAGTCAGAATCAGCATATACATGAGGCATGCCAAGAGCAGTCTATACATCGGCATCCTCGGGGTCAAAGGTGGGACATGGTGTGAGAGGTTGTGTGGTCAAAGGTTATGGCAAGTGAGCACTCTCCTTACAGTCTGACTCGATCATGTGTCTCCCGGAATCTTTTTGTGTTTTTAAATTTTTCTCATTTTTTTGTATTTTTGGCGATTACAATCCCTCATGGAAATCCTCGAGTGAACCCATATCATCAAATGGTAGAACATCATGGTCGCTCTTATTGGTACTAGTGATGTGGTCAATCCTCTGTCTCATACCATCATCTGGGTCAAGTGCTCAAGGGTGGACTCCATGAAAGGCGACTCCAACAAATCAATCTCGGGTGGATGTGAAGGTGGATAATACGGAGGTGGAGGTGGGTGTGGGTAGAAATCCAAGGTATGATACTACGGCTGAGGAGGATACGTATAAAATATCAGAAAAAATAGGAGGAGGGTCCTCCTGATAAAAGGGAGGTGGACTAGCTGGAGTGAACGAGGGATCCGCAAAGTTCGGATAAAATGCGCTGGGGTCCATCTCGAAAACAAAAGGAAAATGATCGAAGGGAGAGCACGAATGTTGAATCAAGAGAAGTGCGAAGAAAGGCGCAAATGCGCAAAGACGATCGAGGATACACACAAGCAATCACAAGCAAACTCTCACAAAACAAACCCTCAATTCACCTACTCAACTCTGTAGAGATCGCAAAATGCGGTCTTTTTATCTTGTTTGTTTTAGAGTTAGGTGAGAAGTCAAAAATTTGCACACACACTTAGGGGGCTGAAATGGAATTTTGGCACTAGTCCTTAGGATGTGCGCGAGCAAATAAAAGCAAAGACAATGAGGGGATTACTCGCCCCAAGACAATATTACTCTTTTTGATCTTTTTTAAGGTCAAGTAATATTAGCAGTCCCAATTTTATTTGATTATCACCTTTTTTTCGATTTTTAGTGAGAATGCACGATCCTGTCGGGGATTCAATTCTTTTAAGCACCTAGATGATCAAAATCAGAGGTAGATGCGGAAAAGCAATGCAAGCGGCAAACGATGATGGATGCTAAAGCGTAAATGCTCACCTTGCCTCCAGCACTCTACATGGAAGGATGCTCAGCAGAATTGAAACCTAATCTATATGCAGATGCAAGATTATGAAATCACCTTAGGGTGAGAAACTACTATTATCGTGAAAAATAGTTTCAAAATTTGATTAAGTCCAAACGCGGCCATAGGTACATGCAATGGTGATTAGTGTGTTTGGACCTACTCTATCGCCAAGCAACTCCTACGGCTAAGGCTCAATCACACAAAAGAAATAAAACCAAAATCGAGAAACAAAATAAAAAATGCGATGAAAAACGCGAGAAATTACGGTGAGCCCCAAGTGAACAATCACTTGGAAATTAGGCTCGAGAGTCCAAAGTTCGGGGGTACCTGTATTATTACAATAACAGAGTCTCTCACTCACTTAAAATTACAACAATAAATACAGAAAATAAATGCAACAACTAAGGTAGAGCTCGATCTTCAAAAATCTCTCCTCGTCTCCTTGGTGCTAGGCTAGCAGATACAGGCTTCATGTGGGTGCCCAGGTGCCAGGGTGGAGCGCCTCCCTCGATCCGTGGTGCCTCGCACGAAATCAACAAAGAAAGGGGTTAGACATCTCCACAAAATATATCAAAAATAAAGAAAATAAAATAAGCAAAATAAAAAGCTGTGAAAACAGACAAATAATCACGAGCACAAACAAAAAGCAAACTACGTGTTGTTGCTCCCCGACAACGACGCCATTAGTTGAACCCAAACATCGACGATCTAAATATGTCTCACACAAGGCAGAGACAAAGTCGTTGTGGCGACCGCACGAATCCTAGAATTCAAACAACAATTAACTTACAACAATCAAATAAGACAATCAAAGTGAATGTGCGGAGTTAAAATTTATTATAACTCTACAACAAAGATGTGTATAGGTGCAAGTATGTGTAGAGGTCGAACACAGGGAGCAGATAGGTAGAACGGGGCAAGTGAATGCACAAGAATGCGAATGTGATCAATGTCTATCTATGCTATGTTTTTGTGGGTTTTTTATTTTATATTTTTTATTTAATTTTTAATTTTTATATTTTTATATTTCGCTTTTTTTATTTTATAATTTTATATTTTCTTTTTATATTTTATATTTTTTATATTTCCTTTTTCCTTTAAAAGGAATATATATAAAAAATAAGAAAGAGAGGGATAAAGTATTTATAAAAATAAGTAAAAATACTCAAAATCAGGAAATAAAAAGTTTTTATGTTTTTATACTTTTCTAATGTTTTTGGTGATATTTCTAGATTTTTCTTATTTTTTTGGTATTTTTAAAGTCAAAAATATTGAAGACAGTGGATAAAATAAAAATCTGAAACTAAAATGGGAATGAAAAATAGTAAACTGTGACAAAAATTTACCAAATTAATTTTCAATTAAAGATAATAAAATATAAAAAAATTGGAAACATAGTTTGTATTTTTAGAATTTTTTGTAGAATTTTTAAGATTTTTTGGAAGATTTTTGGGATTTTATAATTTTTAGGAGTTTGCTTTTGTATTTTTTTAGTGATTTTTGGATTGGAGTAAAAAGACACTAAAATAGGCAAAATATATTTTTTGGGAATTTTCTAAGGTGTTTTTATATCTTTTATGGAGTTTATAATACAAATAGTGCTGAAAATGTGTGTTTTTGATTTTTTATAAATATTAAAATGCAATAAAAATGTAATATAAAAATATAACGTCAAACTACTATACAACAAGGACTTATAGTGATTTTTGTGGATTTTTTAGGGATTTATAGATGCATGAAACAAATAAAAGAAATAAAAAGAAACTACACACTGGCAAGGGGTATTTTTGTAATTATATAAAAGGGATTTTTACCCAGCAGACCCTATAAACTTTGCCTATCACCTCCATGACCTTTTGCATAACGTAATTACCCTATCGACCCTATAAATTACCCCAAGAACCCTCGCGGGCTTCAAACAGAGTAACCACAAGGTTCATAGGGTAAGAGTTGGCAAGCTTACGGGGTCGAGGGGAGAATTATGTTGTTTCAAAGGTCGTGGAGGTAATTGGCAAAGTTTATAGGGTCTGTCTGGTAAAAATCCTTATATTAATGTGCGAGGGCCTGCGTGTAAATTTCCTAAAATTATAAAACTGATTAAAAATATTACTGGACTAAATACCAATAACTAGAAGCCCAAGGGTCAATCCTGCAAAAACATCAGGACGTGCGTGACCAGCACGTGCGCTTGGGAGGACCAAAACACAATTTCAGATAATCCAGGGGATAAAATGCAAAAATCCCAGAAATATATTAACTGTCAATGAAAGTTTTGGGACTAAAACTAAATATGAAAACGTCCTGGGGTACCTCTGTAAAATGGCCAAGCCACGTGCGTAATGCACGTAGCCTGGCAAGGAGTATAATGTAATAATACAAAATTCTGGGGTGCAATTCGCAAATTGTCTAAAATATAATAGTGGCAAAGGAAAGTTTATGTACTATTTGCTAAATACAAAATTTGCCTGGGTTGGAATGCAAATTACCCAGGTCTTCGGCGGGCACGGACGGCGAATGGATGCTCATTTAGACACGTGTCGCGCTCAGGTCAGTCGATACCCCTTTGAAACCCACGGCCGCGATTAAATGAGAGGCAATGATCGAACGGCTGGGCTTTGAAGGATCGGACGGTGGCTGCAGCAGCTGGAAGAACAGGAGCAGATCAACGGCTCAGGAGCGTGGAGGAAGAAAGCGCGAAGAACAGTCTCCGGGCGACTTTAAAACAGCAAAATCTTGATGCTCCGAGCGGAAGGGTCACGTCTGATGGCTGTCTGAGCTTCCTAGGAGCCTCCCTGAATGGATGGCTGCTTCAAAAAGGCTGGTGAACCGCTGGAGCACCACCACAGCGATGAAGAGGGGGACGAGCTCCAGGAGGCGTGCGTCTCAGCAAAAACGACCCCAGGAGGGTCTCTTTGGCCCTGGGACCTGCAAGAAACTACACGAAGACAGTAGGGGGTCCCAGAGTGAACTCGGGTGCAAGGATGGTGTGGTGGTCGTAGTGGCTAGGAGCTCGCCGGAGCTTGCTCCGGTGAGGGGGTAGCGGACGGTGAAGTAGGCTTTGATCGAGCAAATAAAAAGACGAGATTAAAGAAGATGTTACATCTATTCTATAGAGAAAAGAAAAACAAACAAAAACACCTCAACTGGCTGGGACAAACCCGGAGAAAAGACCTCGACGACGGAGGTCCGCCAGAGGTGGTGGAAGCACCCTCGCCTACGCCTTAGGACTCCTCGATGAAGCTGGAGAATGGCCCTGTCTCCGCCTTCATCCGGAGCTCCAGAAGGGATGCCCAAGACAGGTCAAAAGAGGTTCAAAGTTCAAAGGAGATGATGGGGCATTTTTGAATGGATGGCGGATAGGGCGTGAAGATCGAGGGATATCGGGCGATGTAGTGATCCGAAGATCGAAATAAACCATGGGTGTGTAAGAGCAATGGACAAGGATCAAAAGTCATGAAGGGAATGAAAGGAGGCACGATGTGACCTAGAAAAATCCGCCAAAATGGACAAAAACTCAGGTCTGACAGGTCTTCAGGAGGGATCAGAGAGTTGACCCGCCGGTCAACTCTCCAGGCCCCCTGGTTGGTCCACGTGAACCAACCAGAAAAATCCTAAAAAAAAACCTTTGTAAAATTAATTTAAATTAGTAAACGATTTTATTAATTTTTTGGTTATTTAATAAAAAAAATATTTATTATTTTATGAATTATTTTATTATGATTTTTATTTATTTTTATGCGGTATAAAATTGTAAGTTACCTTTTATACCCTTTATAGGTGTATATATCTATATACTTTAATATTTTATTTTTATTTTGTGAATCTAATTTATTTTTTTGTTTATTATTTTTAAAATTTATAAAGTATTTTTATACACTTAAAAATATTTTTATTTTATTTTTTTTGAAGTTTTTTATATATTTAATAAAATAGAAGTATTAATAATATAGGTATAATTATAGGTATTTGACCTAGGTATGTTATAGAAAAGTATTTTATTTTGTATTTTCTTTAGGTTTTTATTCTGATTTTAATGTGAAAATATATTATAAATAATATTTACAAAATTATAAAAATATAAAATGGTAAAAATAATGAGTAAATAATAAAATGAATATTTTAATTTGTACGAGTAGATAATAGGGGTCCAAAACTCAACTTTCAAACCGTAGCTCCGCCAAATGCGAAACTACCACCATTAACTAGCTTATTTTAAGTTATATACAATTAAAGGTGAGTTTGACGCATTTCGAGTTTTTCTTTGGAGATACAGGTCTGGAAAGTTGGGATTTTGGAATTTTATTCAGACCATAACTTTTTATTTGTACATTTTTTGAGTGAAATCAATTTTGTGTTTTTCTTTATTTAATTATCTACAACTTTCATGTACAAAGTTTCTTTATTTGAGGTATAAAAAGTGGAACCAAAACTAGGTCTCAAAATGAATAAAGAATGGATAAAATAAAAGGGATTTTTATTGTAATTTGGCCCTTATCTCCCCCTACTTTATTCCTTGTCGACCTAGTCATTGAGATGCCTCGGTCTCGGGGTTTCAGGTCATAAAATATTTACAATATTTTATTCTTTTTATTTTCTTTTCTTTATTCTATAAATTTTGGCTTTAAAAACCGCATTTTATACAATATTTACACAATGATGCATGAATGCTAAAATGCCTAAATTAAGCCTATTTACACACATTTACTAGGATTTTTAAGGCCAAAATGATAGAATAAAGATAATGAAACATAGATTCATCAGCGAGAGAGTGACCCACACACTATGATAGAGCCATGTCTGACCTTTCTTCAGACTACTGGTTTCGGGGTTAGTCATTCTCCTGTGAGGATCGCTTTGGTTTCCGGTAAAGCAGGCTGCGATATCCTTTGTTGAGCGAGTTGATCGGGTAGCCGATAAACGGTCCGTAACTTATACTGGCTAGGAAAGATCTAGCTTCGGAATCGAGACAGTCTCCTGAGAGCATCGGCTTCCTACCGGCTCGCTTAATCGCTCTGATAGACTGAATTATCACCTAATAAAATCGACAAGATAAAAGACCGGACTTTTACGGTCATCAGCTCAGTGTTGAGTAGGTGAAGTGGGGGTTTATTTTTCATGATCTTGTTTGTTTCTAGATCCCATCTACCTTTCTCTCTACATCACGATGATGGGTCGGAGGTCTCTTAGGCAGCCTTTTGTTACACAGCTTTCCAGCACTCCGCCCCATTCATCTAGGTTGGTTCGCAAGAGCCCGAACCTGCTCTTCGAACCCGAGTTTGACACCACCATGTTCCCCCTCGACCACCCTTCTTCCAGTCCCAAGGTGCCAGAGCAGAGACCGCATCAGATATTTGTACATTTGACGGCACCTGAGTTCGGGTCTTTTGCCTTTGTAGAGACCATGGCCAGCAGCGAGGAGCGCACTGATGGACCCGCCCAGACTCACACCTATGTTCTTGATCAAGGTGCCATCAACAACACCCTGTTAGCCTCTCTGGTGACTATGCAACGCCAGATATGAGACCAGGGAGCTTTCATGGCTGACATGCGCAGGGAGATGGCTCAGATGCGAGCAGATAGAGGAGAGCCGAACAGAGTCGGTGGAGGAGACATTCCAGAGCTAGGAGGAGGAGATGGACCACATCTCGATGAGCCACAGGAGCCAGTCCGACCAACATGTCCGATGAGAGACTTGCACAACCCTGGTGCAACTCTGACGCACCGTTGATTTCAGCTGCCTGTGATACTGGGAGATTTCAAGCTCCCTCTTTAGATGATTCAGTTATTTCCCAGATTTCACGGTCTAGCCACCGAGGAGACGCACCTCCATCTTCAGGAGTTTAAGATGATTTGCAGCATGGTCCACAATAGATTTGTGAATGAGGATACCATCAAGATGATGGCTTTTCCATTCTCCCTCATTAACAGAGCATCCTACTGGCTGAAGCATTCGGGGAGATGCATGACATCGTGGGAACAGCTCCGAAATGAGTACTTGAATAAGTACTATCCACTCGGTCAGACGAATGCAGCAAGAGCCCTCATCAATAACTTCTCCATGCTTCCCAACAAGCAGTTTCATGAGGTATGGGACCGCTTCAGAGAGCTCATCAACCAATGTCCACATCATGATATATCCAATCCCAACCTAGTGCATAGCTTCTTTTGTGGGCTGACAGCGGAGCTGCAGGGGCTCATGAATGCATCCTGTGGGGGATCCCATTTTGCGAAGGATGAGGATCAGGTTTGGGCTATCTACGAGGAGATGGCAGAGAACTACACAGTCATGTCCCAGACCCATCTTTACACTTAGGGGAAACCCCCACCACAGGCTGTGTCCTATCAGAGGATAGCACGGGTCGATGCAGGTCCATCCACATCTTCAGCAGCTACAACACAGTAGAGTTGTCAGCCGTTGATATGGGTATTATCAGCAAGAAGCTAGACTGCATCGAGATCATAGAGAAGAAGCAGTGTCAGGGCATGTCACATATCAGATGGCATAGACACTGAGTGAACTAAAGACCTAGATCATGTGTCTCCAGGAGGCACAGACAGCTTCTCTGCCCCATCTCAAGTCACGGGCTAACCCCAGCAGCAGCAGCTCAACCCAGCCCTCCACCCAGTACAGATAGAACCACCACATTCAGGCGGAGCCGTTCCAGCGGCCGCAGCACCACTACATCCAGTCATCACCATCTTAGGACACTCAGACATGGTGTACCAGCAGAAACAACCCTTGGCAGTCCTTCCTCCACCCCTATTTGAGCAGGAGCTGTTAATTGAAGTCAACGAGATTTGGTACGACCGACCGCAGCCTGGGATCTGCAGAGACCATCCAGGATTCCGATGGTCGATCGGAGGTGCCTCATCCCAGCAACAGCCTCCAGTTCAGGGTGGGAAGTATAGCCATCAGCAGCCCTAGTTCCCACACCAACAGCCACATTACCAGCAGGTTCCTCGTCCCTACCAGTAGGGACAACCGTGGAGGCAGCACCAACAGTAGCCTCAACAGTACTCTCAGCAGTATGTCCTCATCCTTCCCAGCAACAGCCTCACTTCTAGAGAGGCAACCCGTCCGGTTCTCATGGGCCATCCTATGAGAACCCAACACTCAACGATCTAGCCTGCCTTATTTCCGAGCAGCAGTCCACTTTTAGGAGGGAGATGGATGAGTTCCTCCAGGAGATGAGGGAGATTGTCAAGGGCAAGGCCGCCATACCCGCTCAGATGGAGCCGAATCTGAACAACCTGAAGAGGAAGTCTGAGCAGGTATAGTTTACAGAGGTTACCACTCCTAGTGACGCATTGGGTAATATTACTGCATATACATTTGATGCTGATTTTGTTACATTTAGGAGCGGTAGGATGCCAGCCGGCGGCGCCTTGTCTGAGCGACGGCACCACGAGGACTCTGGAGCGCCAGACGAGGAGGAGGGCGGTGCTGATGCCGTTCATGATGGTGATGATGACGGTGGTGCTGATGCCACCAAGGATGTAGATCCAACCAATGGTACTGAGGCTGTCGCTTCACCAGTTGCAGGAGGTGGTGTTGATGCCACCAGCCATTCAGATGTTGAGCCAGAGAGCGATGCTGATGCCGCAGTTCGTGATGTTGTGGGTGGTACTGAGGCCACCTCTTCTTTTCTGTTGCATTTCCTACTATTTCTATATCTCAGGACTATTCAGAAAAATCCAAAAAAAAAAGAAAAGGGTTATTTATCTTCGAGTCCATATGCGATGGCTGGTGATGTTTGTATGGATTTTGTTTCATCTCAGCAGTAGGGACCCGTTCCTAGCCCTCTATCTAAGGAGGGCACAGTCATCCCCTTCCCTCAGGCACTCCTCTTGGCTAAGGGGAATAAAAAAGAAAATCCAAAAAAGAATCAGCAGTTAGAGTTCAGCCAGTAGATGATAGACAGATTTCAGATTCAGCTAACTCTACAGGAGGCACTTGAGCACATCCCTCTCTTCCAGAGGAACCTTAGAGAGAAGACTACCATTCTTAGGAAGAAGAGGAACCATCATGCAGAGATCCATGTGCTCACTCGTGCCACCTACTTCACCATTCAGAACCGTCTGCCAGCCAAGAGGCCCGATGAAAGAGCTTCCTATGTCAGATGTCACATCCATGAACAGAGATTCGATTGGACTCCATTAGACAGCAGCTCTTCCATAAACCTACTTCGGGCAGCCCTACTCAGCCGATTTGAGTTTTTCCCTCTCCGACATAGCAGGACAGTCCTTCAGTTTGCTGATCGATCTGTCAAGAGGCTGAAGGGGTTGTTGAAGGATGTGGTCGTCACAATTTAGGGCCTGAAATTCCCCGTGGACTTTGTTGTGTTGAATATGGAGATCTCGGAGTCTGTGACTGATACCCCCATCATTTTAGGATGCCTATTCTTGGCCACAGCCAAGGCAGTATCTGATCATGATAGCAAGAAAGTGTACTTTCGCATCAAGGGCGAGAGTATACAAATAGAGACGATCGACGAGACCAGAGTGTAAGATTCATCCTACTCAGAGCAGCTCAGTGATTCAGAGCAGATGATAGAGGCAGAGCGAGACGTCCACCATGAGTGTGATTTTGTGATTACTGATGATGAAGCTGTTTGGACTGATCTCGTTTCATGAGCCATCCTCTCGCATTCAGACTCTACATGTTCCCCGATCCTAGTAGAGGAGAGCTTGGAGAGCACACTCTTGGCAGAGGACACATTCGAGGTTGTAGACCGTGTTCAGGAGAGCGAGGCAGTATCTTTTCCTTGTGATTCAGATTCAGATCCCTCGAGTCATATCGATTGGGTAGAGTTTGATGAGTTGATACCATGTACGATTCCTACAGAGCCAGCAGCTAGGGTGGATACTGATCCGATACATAGTACAAATACACCAATAGAGCAGTCTACACCATATTTCCATGATCAGCGAGAGTTCTCCCACGCAGATTTGGTCGCCTTCACTCAGACCTTTCAAAGTCCATATTTTCTAACTCCCAATTGCCCAAAGTTGAATCCCTTGCTGTAGTCGCTGAACTATAGATTCCTTGCGGGCGAGCATGAGATGCACCCGGTCATGATCTCAGTGGATTTGACCGAAGAGCAAGAATCTCATTTGATGGAGGTTCTTAAAAAGAACCGTAAGGCGATAGGATGGAGCGTAGCTGATCTTCAGGGGATAAGTCGGGTCATGTGCTCCCACCATATTTATCTCGAAGAGGACGCTAGGCCATTACGTGAGTTCCAGCGACGGCTGAACCCTAACCTTCGAGAGGTTGTCATAAAGGAGATCTCGAAATGGTGGAGCATTGATTTTATCTACCCCATCTCTGACTCCAAGTGGGTTAGTCCATTACATGTGGTGCCCATGAAGACGGGCATCACTACAGTTGTGAGCGAGTCTGGAGAGGAGATAGCTACCCGGGTACCCACTTCTTGGAAGGTCTGTATGGACTACAGACGATTGAACCATGCCACCAAGAAGGATCATTTCCCGCTGTCTTTTATTGATCGGATTATAGAGAGGCTAGCTGGGAAGAGTCATTATTGTTTCTTTGATGGGTATTCCGGCTACAATCAGGTGGCCATTGTGCCCGAAGACCAGGACAAGACTACATTCACCTATCCGTTTGGGACATATGCTTTCAGACGGATGTCCTTTGGTTTACATAATGCTCCGGCAATATTCCAAAGGTGCTTGTTGTCCATCTTCTTAGACATGGTGGGTGATTGCTTAGAGGTCTTCATGGACGACTTTTCGGTCTACGGCGATGGGTTTGATGCGTATCTTGACTGTCTAGACTGCGTCCTTTAGCGATGCATCGAGGTCCGTCTTGTTTTATCCTGGGAGAAGAGTTACTTCATGGTAACTCAAGGGACGGTGCTTGGTCATATCATCTCCAACAGGGGCATGGAGGTTGATCTGGCCAAGGTGGATATCATTAGGAAACTCAATCCACCGTCCAACCTACAACAGTTACAGTCTTTTCTAGGGCACGTCAGATTCTACCAGCAATTCATTCATGATTTCAGCAGGACTGCCCGACTGTTGACTGATTTGCTGACCAAGGATACCGAGTTCATTGTAGATGATAAGTTTCTTGCGTCATTTGAGACTCTCAAGATTCTAGTTGTTGAGGCTCATGTCCTTCAGCTGCTTGATTGGTCTCTTCCATTCGAGATCATGACAAATGCCTCCGATTTTGCCATAGGGGTCGTGCTGGGACAGAGGAGGGATGGGGTTCCTTTTTCCATTCACTATGCTAGTTGTACATTGGATGCCATGCATCTGTCACTGAGAAGGAGATGCTAGCCATAGTTTTTGCCTTGGATAAGTTTAGGACATACATCATTGGATCAAAAGTGACTATCTTTATTGATCATACCATCATCAGGTACCTCATGGCTAAGAAGGATGTCAAAGCGAGACTGACTAGATGGATCCTTCTACTCCAGGAGTTTGATATTGAAATTAAGTATAAACCTGAAGTTAAGAATGTGGTGGCGGATCATCTCTCTCGATTAGATCATCTTGAGGAATCTGAGTAGACTAATCCCATTTCTGAGACCTTCCCAGATGAGGCGATCCTTGATATCATCTCGCTCCCGTGGTATGCCGACATTGTGAACTATCTTGTTGCCAAGAAAGTTCCATAAGGTTGGCCCAGGCAGCGACTTGAGACCTTCCTTACGAAGGCCAAGTTCTACCACTAGGAGGATCCCATCCTTTATCATGAAGGAGGGGATAGCATCTGGCATCGGTGCATTCCTCATGAGGAGCACCATAGCATCCTCACATATTGCCACAAGCTTGAGGCAGGAGGACATCACTCTGGGAGGAGAATAGCACAGAAAGTGCTCCAATCCGGCCTATGGTGGCCTACCCTCTTCAAGGATTCTGATGAATTCGTGAAGAGGTGTACTGACTGTTAGAGGATTGGCACTTGTGGACAGCGTGATATAATGTCGATGCAGCTCATTCACTTCTATGAGGTTTTTGATGCATGGGGCATCGATTTCATAGGTCCATTACCTAAGAGTCAGGGATTCGAGTACATACTGTTGGACGTGGATTATGTTAGCCGTTGGGTTGAGGCCATCCCCGCCCAAACCGCATATGCTAGGACTGTTTGCAAGTTTTTGAGGAAGAATATCATTTCACGGTTCGAGGTTCTTAGAGTTCTGATGTCTGACGGGGGGTCTCATTTCGTCAACGACAAGGTAAAGGCCCTTACTAGCGAGTTCATCATAGACCATCGAGTTGCCACTCCATATCACCCTCAGACCAATGGTCTTGCTGAAGTGTCGAACAGGGAGATCAAGACTATATTGCAGAAGGTAGTCCGCCCATACCGAAAGGATTGGTCACAGCTTTTGAACTCGATCTTGTGGGCATATCAGACTTCTTTCAAGAATCATTTGGGTACATCTCCCTTTTGCCTCGTTTATGGCAAGCTCTGCCATTTACCCGTTGAGATTAGGCACAAGTCACTTTTGGTTGTCACATGTATATTATTGGATCCAGTGAGTGTAGGAGATCAAAGGAAGGCAGAATTGGTAGCCTTGGAGGAGCTTAGAGACATAGCCTTTTCGAGCAGCCTACAGTACAAGGAGAGAGTGAAGATATGGAATGATTCTCATATCAGCCATAAGCAGTTTGAGCCAGATCAGAGAGTATGGTTGTCTGATGCTAGGCTTAGATTATTTCTAGGAAAGTTGTAGAGCAAGTGGAAGGGACCATACCTGGTCCGAAAGGTACATGACAATGGGAGTATTGACATATCTGAGATGTCATCTGAGTCTACCTTTCGTTTTAATGGTCAGCGACTCAAACCATATCTAGATCATGAGCCGTTGGTTGTTGATGTAGCCCTGATTCATTTTGCATGAGATGTGGTCTTTGACTCACAACTTTTGCATCTCATGCCTGATTATCACTGTCTTCCGCCTTATATAGATCCAGATGTCCATATCATCTCATTCTTTAGTCCAACACCACATATGCATCTTGTGATTATGCTATACGTAGGGGGCACTTTACCCTAAGTATAGGGGGTGTCCGACTTTTGATTTTTCTTTTGATTCTTTTTACCATGGTTTTGCTGCCTATACTTAGGGATATTTTACCCCAAGTATAGGGCAGGTAGACACTGTACATTCTTTCACTCAGATTTCTCTTTATGTACAGTCTTCTATACTTAAGATTACTTGATCCTAAGTATAGGGGGAAACACCGAGACCTCTTCATTCTATTATTTGGTTCGTCGTTGTAGTATAGCTTTCCTTTTCACTTCCCTGTACTAAGCACGAGTTATGTCTTCTTCATCGCTCTTGATCCACTCTGAGGACATCGTTCGAGCTAAGTATAGGGGGTGTTGCATATATTTCACATATACTTTATCCATAACTCGTACTTTGTGTGAGTGTGTTAATAAATAAAATGGCTAAAATCCTTTATTGAAAACCATAAAAATTTTAAAATTTTCTTGTACATAAAATTCTTTCTTGCACATACATAGCTATTTATAAAATTTATTTTTGTGCAAATGTTTGTAAAAATGTTTTGTTTGTAAAATGTGTGTAAATATTTTGGTATCAAAATTACGTATATAGTACAATTTTTTTGTAAAATGTTTGAAAAACAAAAGTTTGAAAAAATCTTTCTGTAAATGTGTGTAAATAGTTTGCAAAACTTCTGCATCCATGCATTCATTCAAACATTTTTCAAAAATATTGCACATTTTCAAAAATTTGCATAAAAAGATTTGTGTATATACTTGTACATTCTTTTGAATCATAGATTGACATTTAAAATATCCTGGAATTAAATTGGAAAATGGAGCTTGGTTAAGATCTTAATCCACCTCATTCTAAGAGGAACTTTATAGGGCTTAGGATTGAGACTCTCCAGGTCCATTGGTGACTTAATTCTTTGAGTCCACTAGTCTATGATCACATATCATCTTAATGAGCCTAAGTAGAACATTTAACAACGCACACATGACTCTCACGGACAATGGCTTTACTTGCACCAGCACCTTACACATAGCTCTTTATGGATGAGGTGGTGAGGAGGCAGTTTCCTTTTGGCTTGGGGTAGCATACGAGGGTAGTACTTCTAGGTGGAACCTCTCATCTTCTTTTAGTGAAGGAAGTGTGTCTCAACTTGGTCTGGTGGCATTGAGGTCTAAAGATAGGAGTTGTGGGTTGCAATAATGCTTCAAAAGAGGGATAGTCTCCTGGCTCAAGAGGAAAAAGTCCTTATGTATATATGTTGCACCATGTAGATATGTTGTACATATGCACATCAAAAAAATGTGCAAAAAGAAAGAAAAACTCCAAAAAAGTGGTGGGTGTGATAGAAAATGAAATACCCACCGGAGTGTATATAGCCAAATAAAGCAAAGCTTATGTTACCCATTCTCATCTCATGAAGCTTGCAGCGGGAGACTTAGCTACACTAGTTGGGCTCCCGGGGATACATGACTACACTGGTCATGGTCCATTCTCTTCTTCCTCCTCTTCTTGAGCCGATTGCACTTAAACTTAGAAGGGATTACCCCGCTCCTCGAGGAAAGAGCTCCAGAGTAGGGCATTAGAGTTACCTTGTTGAGGGGGGTTGTTACTTTGCCATTTCTGAGGTGAGGAACTACATATCACTTACACAGTACAAGAAAAGATTCATGGTCATTAGAGTTTGTGTATGTAGACTTGTTCTGATCTAGATTATTGTGGAGTCTTGACCATAGATTTGTGGAACTTGGAGGATGTTGAGTTTTAAACCTAGGTCCGAATAAGGTTCCGACAAACTAATAATCCAAAGGTCTGACTGAGCTCCATACTCCAATTTAATGAAGACAAGTTTAATAATCAACCTTGATTCTCCTTCTTTTTCTTTTCTTTCTCTTTTCACTTCTTTTTCAAATAAGTGTTTGCTAACGGACTAGCAATGGTAAAGTATAGGGGGTGATGAATCCCTGTTCATCACTCTTTATTCTTTTATTTTAGCTAATTATCTTGGTAAAGCATCTTGTAAATAGATGTAAATACAATAACTTAGCAATATGCATGCATTTGTTAATATTACATAATTAGCATGTATTTGTGTAAAAATAAAAGAATAAAGAAAAAGAAAAAGGAAGGAGGTATTTATAATAAATACAGAGTGACCTGAACCCCAAGAGAGGGCCAAGCATTGGCCTGATCGCCAAATACAATAAGTAGAGAGAGATAGGGCCTACTCTATATTATACATATCATGGGTGTAAATAAATAAATTATTTTTGCTAAAATAAAAAAAATATTTTTACCTCCTTGTATATACTTCTAAAAATAAAATAAAAAACATAAAAATAAAATAAAATAAAATAAAAGTCTCTCTCATTTGTACATAATACATGTATATATATCCCCTTCTCTATTTATTTTATACTTGTAAATAAATAATAAAAATAAAATAAAAATTGTTTTGTGCTCCAAAAATTATTGTAATAAAATATAAAATTGGGGTATTTTTGTAAAAATAATAAATTAAAAATAATTGTACAAAATACATAGGTACAATATACCTGTATATAATACTCTATATTGTGTATAGACTAATTTATTTTTCAAAAAATAAATAAATATCACATAAAATTCCTTGAAAAATAATGAACATTTTTCTATTCATTTTTCGATATACAATCCATTTACTATCTTTAATTTATTTATCTTTTATTTTCCTTGATATTTTGTCTTGTAGCGGTTTTTGTCCTCTTCCCCCGTCGCTCATGATTGGGCCACGTCGGAATATTGACCCGGGTCAACCTCCTCTTCTAGGGCTTGACCCGACCCGACTGCGTGGCCGGACCTCTTTCTCCCAATTTTCCTGGGTGGGTCGTACAGCCTTTCGCCTCGATTTTTTGCCCGCATCTTCCCCATGGATCCTATAACCTCGTAGATCCTTAGGGAGGCACGGATCTTTCTCGGTTCGCACGCCCTCACCCGTTCTTTCCAGCCTCCTGGGAATGTTATTTAACATATCATCCTCTTCCCTAGGACAGTAGTTCGTACCTTGCTCCCTTTTGATACCCTATCCACCTCCAGCTGAGTGACAGCTGCCTGGAGCGCCGCTCGGCGATCTATTTGGTGCAACAAAGTCGTAGCTCGACCATCGTGGCCGAAGTTTCGTTGCGAGCAGCCTCCCTTGCCTTACGCAGCTCGATAGAGGCCATCACCCTGACGACCACCTTTGCCTGGAGTTTAGGAGTCGATCCAAACCTTCAGGTGACATGTTTATCTTTCTCTTTTATCCATTAGCTCTGATCTTCCATTTCAACACCGCCGCACCTTCGTTGGCTCCGAGCAGCCGGTCGGAGCTCCATCACCCTCCTTCAGTCGCTCCGATATCACCGCACGCTCACCCTCCATCTCGCTCTGCATCCTGATTACCCTAATCTTCATCCATCTAGTCGAGATTAGGTTCGAGATCTCCTTCCTCACCTTCACCGGAGATCGACCAACACCCCACCTTGCTTCTTTGTTGTTTAGTCCAAATAACCTAGACCGGAGCGTAGCTCTGAGTCAGAGTTACCCTTTACAGGTCTTTACACACGTTGAGAGACCTCCTTCCATTCATCCCAAGGCTTACCAGAGAAACTCCAGGTCTCCTGCGTCGCCATGCCTATCTGACTGGCGGAGCCTCCATCGAGTCCGCTTAGCCGACGCGGAATCATCTCACAATCACGGTAGCACCTTCCGATCATCCATCGGAGTTAGGGATCTCTTCCTTGGCTTATGTGAAGCTCGCCTGACGACTGTTCTTCCAGACGTGCTCCACATCAGTGGATCGATCGGGACCCTCCATATCACATCTTGATCGTCCATCTAGCCGCCTTGTCAGACCGTTGGATGTCAGATCTGGCGGCCATGTGCGCCCTACGTCCCCGACCATTCTGGTACTGTCAGATCTGACACCCGACACCATCAGAGCAGCACGTCCACGCCTTCTCCATTGGCCGACACGTGTCCCCTCCATGCACGCCTCACGTGATGCAAGGGTATATATTCCTTTTTACCCTGCACTTATTTTATTTATGTTTTAGTCAATCAAATAAAGTTGTAGCTGAACTTATTTGCAGTTTAGGCCTTGTAGTTTTTGTTATTCATGATTTAGTCCTCCCTGTTTGGAGACAAGTGCGTCGTCACATGAACTTTGGTGTATTTGCATGTTTAGTCATGAATCTTTCCTGTGTTAATGTTTGATTGAGATGTTTTCTGAAATTGCAAATATGCCCCTATGAGTGTGGAATTGACGCATGTGCGGATTTAATTGGAAAATTTACATGTTTGACCCTAGACTTTTAGAGCATGTTAATGTTTAGTACAGAAACTTAAATAAATTGCATTTAGATCCCTACAAATTGTGTGTTGACTTTTTATTTAAATAAATATCAAAACTACTCCAAAAATTCTAAAAGTAGCTCCTGTTGTTGTGTAATATTTCTGGTAATTTTTATGATGCATTTTTATTTTATTTGTTATTTTCTAAAAATTAAAAATCCTAAAAATTGCTCCTGTCTATTTTAAAAAATCCATAGAAAATAGAAAAATACCTTTAAAATTCCATTAAAAATTATATGTGTTTTTTTTCGTATTTTAATTTCTACATTATTTTCATTTATTATCTTTTATAAAACACCTAAAAATTACAAAAGACTAAAAACCTCATAAAAATCATTAAAAAATTCATAAAAATAAAAAAATGTGTTTTCAATTTATTTAGTTAGATTTTATTCTCTACTTTTACATAAAATTGTTGTCTGGATTTTAGAGCATTTTAAATATTTTTAAATTGCCTTCCTATCGAGGTTGTACACTGTTTGTTGATTTTACCCTTCTTTTATTTTTAGAAAATCATATAAAAATCAGAAAAAGCCCATAAAATACCCGAAAACACTTTAATATATTAAAAACCTAAAAATAATTTTATTTTGAATTTTTGAGCTTTTAGACCTTAGAAATAATTGTTGAAGTGTGATTTTGCTATTTTCCTTACTCTTTTTCTCAAAAGAAAATATAAAAAATATTAAAAATTAAAAACCACCAAAAATATTTTTATTTCTTTTTGGATTTCTTGACTACTTCGTAGGATTTTCCTGTGCTTCTTGTGTTCGACCCTGGTGGCTATACCAGGTTAAATAAATAGCAAGACCGTTTGCCTTGATTTTCGTGTTTGATTTTGATTGGTGGTCTGATTTTTCTTGTTGAGCTCGGTTCGAGTGGTTGAGGTTGCAATGACCTTTGATATCACTCTGCCTCTGTTGCTCGGGCCGCTCACCAGTACTCAGTCTAGAAAATCAAGACAAGCATCAAACCCACCGCCATAAACCGAAAAAGTCATCCATGAAGACCTCTAACTTTCGCCCACCATGTTCGAGAAGATGGAAAGCATGCATCCTTGGAATGTAGCTGGGGAATTACATAAACCAAAGAGCATGTGTCCAAAAGCATACGTTCCAAACGGACAGGTAAATGTCCTTTTCTCCTGGTCTTCGGGTGCTATGTCCACTTGATTGTATCCTGAGTACCCGTCAAGAAAATAGTAATGACTCTTCCCAGTTTACCTCTCGATAATCTGATCAATAAATGGCAGCGGTAAATGATCCTTCTTGATGGCCTGATTTAATTGTTTGTAGTCCACACAGACCCTCCAAGAAGTTGGTACTCGGGTAGATATCTCCTCTCCATACTTGCTGACAACTGTGGTGATACCCGTCTTCTTGGGTACCACATGTAATGGACTAACCATTTGGAGTCAGAGATGGGGTAGATAAAATCAGCGCTCCGCCACTTAGATATTTCCTTCATGACTACATCTCGAAGGTTCAGGTTCAGCCTTCGCTAGAACTCATGCGAGGGCTTGGCGTCATCTTCAAGATATATGGGGTGAGAGCACAGGGCCGGACTTATCCCCAGGAGATCAGCTACGCTCCATCCGATTATCTTGCAGTTTCTCTCAAGAACCTCCATCAAACGAGATTCTTGGTCTTCAGTCAAATCCGTTGAGATCATAACTGGGAACATGTCAGGCTCACCCATAAAGAATATGTACTTCATATTCTGCGGTAAGGTCTTCAATTTAGGACAAGTGGGAGCTGGCAAATCTGACTTCTAAAAGTCTGCGTGAAAGCTACCAAATCTACATGTGAGAACTCTCGTTGAATGTTTAAATCTAACGAAGATGACCCTACTGGTGTATCTGTCAACTATACTGGCTCGCTCTCCGACCTAGTTGTGGGCTCTATGGTAATCAGACACGGTAAATAATCATCAAAGTCCTGCCAATCAAAATCAATGTCTGAGTCCGAGGGATTTTAATCACAAGAAATATAATCTGCTTCGCTACCCTAATTGCAATCATCAACCTCTAAAGTGTTTTGTGCCATGAATGTGTTCTCCGAACTCTCATCAACTATCATCTGTGGCTCGCCAGTTTGTGAGGGTGTGATAAGAGGTCATGAAACAAGATCTGTCCATACTGCTTCAACATCATTAATCACAAAATCACATTCCTGGTGGACGTCTGGCTCTGCATCTATCATCTGCTCTAAATTGGTGGTCTGCTCTAAACAAGCTGGGTCTTTGGCTCTGATCTCCTCAGTCGTATATATTTGTATACTCTCTCCCTCGACGCGATAGTATACCTTCCCACTATCATGATCGGATACTGCCTTGGCACTGACCAAGAATGGTCATCCTAAAATGATGGGGGTATTGATCATCGATTTAAGGATCTCCATGTCCCACACAACGAAGTCCACAAGGAATTTCAGGTCTTGAATTGTGATGGCAACATCTTTTAACATCCCCTTTAGCTTCTTAACAGACTGATCTGCAAACTGAAGAACTGTCCTGCTCTGTTTAAGAGGGCCAAACTCGAAATGGTTAAGAAAGGCAGCCGAGAGGAGGATAATCGGGGAACCACTGTCTAATAGAGTGTGATCGAACCGCTGCTCGTGAATATGGCATCTGACATAGGGAGCTCCTGCATCCGGATTTCTTGGCTGGCAATCGATTCTGAATGGCAAAGCAAGTGGCACGGGTGAGCACATGGATTTCTGCATTGTGATTCCTCTTCTTCCTATGGATTGTGGTCTTCTCTCTCAAGTTCTTCTGCAATAGAGGGTTGTGCTCAAGTGCCTCATGAAGAGTCAAGTGGATCTGAAATATGTCTATCATCTGCTCGTTAAACTCTAACTTGTGCCTCTTTTTTGGATTTTCTATTTTTGGGCCCTTCCCTAGGCGGAGTGCTTGAGGGAAGTGGACGAGGGGAACCTCTTCAGGAAGACGATGGTCAGGAATAGGCTCATGTTCATGAAACAGACTAGAATCCATACAAAGATCATCAAGCATAGTAGATGAACTCATAGGAGATACAAAAACCTTTCCTTTATTCATATTTTTTATTTCTGAAGTTTTTCATTTTTTGTATTTTTCTAAATAAATCCTCATACAAAAGAAGTCAACACGACTGAAGATATCTTGATGGCATTAATACCACAGACAACATCTGATCTTATGGTATTAGCATCGCGCTCTGGCCTATCAAATGGTGGCTTCGGCACCACCATCTGTAATTGGAATCTCAACGGCCTCAACATCGTTGTCTGAGTCAACATCCTTGGTGGATTTAGTGCCACCATCATCGTCATGGTGAGTGGCATCAATATCGCTCCTGACCTTGTATGATGCCTTAGTATATGCAGTGGTCTATCGCCTAGACAAGTCGTTGTTGATTGGCTTCCTACCGCTCCTAAGTATCACAAAATCAGCATCAAATACAGAATAAGTGTTATCCAAAATAGCACTAGGAGAGGCGGTCTCTGTAGATTGTACCTGCTCAGACTTTCTCTTCAGATTGTTTGGCTTAGGTTCAATCTGAGAAGGTATGGCGGCCCTGTCCTTGATTATTTACCTCATTTCTTACCGGAACTCATCCATCTCTCGTCGGAAGGTAGCATCTGGGCTGTCAGCATGCGAGAGAGATCATCATGCGTTCTCATACTAGTGTCGATGAGAACCAGATGGGTTGCCTCGCTAGAAATGAGGCTGGCTCTGCTGGTAGTGAGGGGGAGGTTGGGAGTACTGCTGATGAGGTTGATGTTGCCTCCATTGTTGTCCCTGATATTGGGGACGAGGATTGTGTTGATGTTGGTGGTGGGAGTATTGGGGTTGTTGTGGTTGGTTGCCCTTCCCTTCCTGTGTTGGGGCTGCTTCTAGGATGAGGTACCTCCAGTAAACCATCGGAAGTCGGGGTGGTTATAAAGGATCTCGGGTTGTGGTTGGTACTAGGAGTACCAAATCCCGTTGACTTCCATCAATGGCTCGTGCTGCTCGTGGAGTGGTGGGGGAAGGGTTGCCAAGGGTTGATCCAGATGCTATAACACCATCTGAGTGTCTGAAGCGGACGGTGGTAGCTAGTACTGCTGGAGCTGTTGAATAGATTCCGCCTGAATATGATGAACCTAGCGGTATGAGGCGGAAGGCTGTGAAGTGTTGCTCCTTGGATCAGTCTGTGACCTGGGATGGGGCTGAGAAGCCTTTTGTGCCTCTTAGAGACACATATTTGGGTCTTCAGATCACTCAATGTTTGGGCCAACTCATCAATCTTATTGAGCTTTTCTAGGCCCTGGCACTGCTTCTTCTCAATGATTTCTATCTGGTCCAACTTCTGGCTAATAATACTGATGAATCCACGATTCATCGCCTTTATTCTTTTATTTTAGCCTCTTTTCCTTAGTCAAATACTTGTAAATGACCACTAATTTCATAAAATTACCATTTTGCATACATTTGTTAATTTTGCATTTTTAACACTTTTTGTACATAAATAAAAGAATAAAGAAGAAAAGAAAAAGAAAAGGATGAATTTATGCAATAAATACAGACTGACCCAAACCCCGAGAGAAGGTCAAGACTTGACTTGATCGACCAGGAATAAAGTAGGGGGAGATAGGGTCTTCTGTCAGAAAAACCAAAAATATATTGTAAATATTTTTTAGGTATATTTATACAAAACTTAAATTATTTTATTTGTACATAATTTGACCTCAAACTAATTATTTTTGTAAATAAAAGTTGTAAATAAAACTGTGTTGTAAATAATAAAAATATTTGTAAAATAAAATATTGTATATATTGCAAATAAATAAACCTAGAAAAAGCTGCAAAGTATAATTGAAACATCAATTCCGGCTCCATACAAGCTCAAATTGAACCAAACTCACTTCCATCATACTATAAATTAAATTATCTTTCAAATGGCTATGGTTTCATATTTTTGGGGGTTACGGTTAAAAAGTCGGTTTTCTGGGGTGTGTTGTGCAGTTTACCCATATATTTGTTGTATATAATTATTAATATTTATTTTTATATAATGTATATATTGTAAATATTGTTTTCAATAAAAATAAAAATTAAAAAAATTAAAAATTAAAAAAATCTTTTATAAAAATTATTTCCTTATTTGAACCTATGTATATTGTATTATATGTATATAATATATGTAACTAACTAACTTCCTTTTATAAAAACCACCAAAAATTTTAATTATCTAACATTAATTAATTTAATTTAATTTAATTCCGAATTTTATATTCAATTATTTGATTTTATTTAATTTATTTGATTTTATAACATACTATATATATTAGATTTGATTTCATGCATTCAATGGCCACCATTGAGGTGGCTAATTAATTTCCAATTAATTAATTTATTTATTTAATTTATTTATTCCGAATTTCGTAATTAATTATTTAATTAATTTATTAATGTAATTATTTTATTAATCCACCCAATAAACACCTTCCTTATTTGTAGATTTTTCCATTTTTAACTTTCGTCTTCTTTTAATGGGCTCCTCCTCCCTCATTTCTTCTTTGATCGATCTTTGGCAGAGAGGAGCCCGATTTCCGAGAGGTTTCTTGTTGAAGAGGGTCCTAGCCTCCGATCCAGTCGGTGACAGCAACTTGAGCTTCGTCGAGGCCATCATGGCGTGTCCGAACCCCAAGGTGAGATCCACTTTTATTCCTTATCTTTTTCTCGTAGTTAAATCGTAGGTTTAATTTTTGCGTAGATATAGTGAGTAGTTTTTAGATTAAAAATCCCAAAATTTTCACCGCACTTTGATCCGCCTCCGACACCGATTTACCGTCTCATCTCATGATCTCCACATTTCACCTTCTACCTTGCACAAACTATCACCTCCGACCACGTATGGTGGTCGGAGACTCGAATCCATTCCTCACATTTCCACCGGATCCCCATCCATGCCTCCTATTATTGTGTATAAATAAAAAAATAAAAAAATCATATAAGGGTTTTTCCTGTTCATTTTACATTTGTTTTTGCATGGAAAACTTTTTTAAAAAAAATATTTTTCTTTTCTCTCTAATCTCTGTTTTGCAGGAAAATAATAAAAAACAATAAAAAAAATTTTAAGTATTTACATTTCCTGTTTATAAAAAAACACAAAAGAAATTCTCTTTTCATTTCTGTTTTTTTATTACAGTGCATATATATATATATAAGAAAAAAAACAAAAACAAAAAAAAATAAACAGGTCTGTAGCAGGTCGGCCGGCCGACCCCCACCGCTCAACAGCCGACTTGCACTGTGGGGTCACCCCCTCCGTCGTCACCCCAGCGGCGCGGCCAGCGCAGCCGCTCCTCCTGCCCATTGCCATCACGCACCGACCCCGCGCCCAGTCCGTCGGCCCCGCCATCTCCAGGTCCGCGCACCCCCGCGCGCGGCCTTCCACGGCTCCAGCCTGACCAGCACGCCCTGCGTCCCCTCCAGCCTCCGCAGGCGGCGGTGCCGCCCCAGCGTCTCTAGCGCCGTGCCACCCTCTGATGCGCGGCCCTTCACATTCCGTGCGGGCGGAGCTCCACATTCCCGCGCACGCCCAGCGATCCGCGTGGCCCCCGTGCTCCACCAACCGCCGCGCCGACCTCCGCCTGGCCCTCCTCCTCGCGTCGCCCGCACTCCAGCTCCAGATCATCCGCTGCCCGCGACCTCGCGCGCGTGGCGCGCGGCCGCGCAGCCCCGCGCCTCCACTGTGCCGTCCGCGCCTCCTCTAGGTGGTGGGTGGCGGCTGTAACTTTGCTTTGTGAAGAAACAACGAAGGGTTCATTAGTTGAATAAAATAAAGGAGATCTTTTGGAAAATTACATGTACATCTTTATAGCTTTTCAGGATTGCAGAAAAACCCCCGCCAGTCCAGATTATTTGCCACTCACATGTCTATCTTCGGTAATTTGCATCTTTTTACCCTGATTTTATTTCTTGTTATTCTATGGTGCAATAACTTTGTATAATTGCTTTTAAGCCCCTGTATAGCAGATTTTAACATTGCTTGCTCTTTGTAATGAAATTAATGTTTTAATCATTGCAAAAATTCTGAAAAAAATCACACATGCTTCTCCTATAGTGTTTGTCATTGTGTAAAATTTTCATCAATTTTCGTTATCATTTATTATATTTAAAAAATCAAAAACAATATCTTTTTGCTTGTCAGACTTTAACAATACATAAAAATTCACAAAATAGTCTAAAAATTCCACAAAAAGTAGTGTAGGTGTATTTTTGTGTCTTCTAATTTGTGACCAATTTTTGTCCATTTCCCATTTATAAAAACCAAAAAAAATTATAAAAAACAAAAGATCTTAAAAAATTGTAAAAAATTGTAGAAAAATCCAAAAATAGTGATTTTGGTCTCTTTTTATAGATATTGCTTTGTACTTTGTCTTAAAAATAACTTCAAGAATTTTGGACATTCAAAGGATTTTTAAATTGAGAAATACTCCTGGTTGTGAATAGTCTCTTTATTTTCCACTGTTTTATTTTTATAAAATTCCAAAAACATCAGAAAATTGCAAAAAAATTATCAAAAATATTTTAACATATAAAAAACACAAAAGCATTTTCTTTTTAATTTTATGTACATTTTTGGTCATTTTGAAAAATACAAAAAAGGTTGCATGTGATTTTTTTATCACTTGTGAATATTGTTCGTCTTTTAAAAAATCAAAAAATTAAAAAATTCAAAAAATTCAAAAGCCACTAAAAATTAACTTTCGAAATCTGACTACTTAGTTTTTAAATCGTGCTCCTTGTGTTTGACCATGGTCGCTATAACAGGTAAAAAGAATAGCGAAAAGTCGCTTACATTGTTTTTCTTAGTTTATCTTCTCTTAAGTGGTAAAATTTATTTTTCTCGTTGACCGAATCCCGTGGTTGAGAACGACGACATCATTGTGATATTATTTACACCTCTCTCGACCGTCGGATTTCGCATCATCAAAATGGTGCCGTTGCCGGGGAGCACGGCTTTGTAGTCATTTTTCTATTTTTGTCTCTCTATATTATAATTATTTTCTGACCTTCTCTCTTATTTTTGTGCGAGGTACTGCGTAGATGACTTGGAGTTTATATTTTGAGGACCCGCATAGGAAGAAGAGCAGGGAATTGAAGAAGATTTTTTGAGATAGAACAATAAATTTTGTAATAATTTAGGACTTTGGACCTTTGGACTTGAACTATTATTCGGGGTCTATTTCTCCAAGTGCCGGTGCACTTGGGGGACCTCACCGCTGTTTTTCGTCAGTTTTGTTTTCTTGTATTTTTTTTATTTTTTGATTCACACAGGATTTGAGCCCCTAGCCTTAGGAATTTTGCTTGACTGTGACGTAATAAATAGGGTCCCCAAACCTTAATAATTCTGCATGTACCTATAGATCGGTAATTGGACCAAGAATAAAAAGCTAATAAAATAGTCGATCCACTACCTTCGAGCCTACGCGCCACAGCCCACCCTGCCAAATGCTGCTCCTGAACTCGATTTGTCGAGAGGAGGAGGGGTGAGCCTAGACCGGACCTTTGGATCGGAGGTTGGTGGTCGACTAGACGTTCTTTCGAGTAGAACTGCTGCTTAGGGCTCGGATTTCCGCTTGCATCATTTAGGTAGTTTTATTTCAGTCTTTAATTTCTGCGCGGATCATATTGCATGTAGAGTGCTGGAGTAAGGTACGCATTTTCTATCTCTGCATGCATCATTGTTTTTGACCGTGCATTGGCTTTCTCGATCCCTCCTCCTGTTTTTGGACTCAAATTAATCAAAGAGGAAATCAAAAAGCTCGTTAGGCGTTTATTTTTGAAAAAATCCAAAAAATTAGAAAATTAAAAATTAAAAAAAATGGGTCTGCTAATTGAACTTGACTCTAAAATTAAACGTAATTGACCACTTCATTGTATTGTGAGAGCAATCCCCTCATTGTTTGCGCTTTTAATTGCTCGCGTACACACTAAGGAGTAGTGCGCAAATCCCATTCAAGCCTCCTAAGTGTTTGTACAACTTTGTCTTATCACCTAACTCTTAAAATTGAAAAGATAAAGACCGAATCTCACGGTCTTCACTTTGTGTTGAGTTGGTGAACTAGGGGTTTGCTTTGTCTTTTGTATGCCTTTGGTGTGAGTCAGTTACAATCATCTTCGTGAATCATTAGCAGTCACCTTTCCTCCCTCCCTTCTATCTCTTCTATCCACCATCTCTCACCCTCTCTCTTCATTCCCACCTTCTATCTATCTCTCTTTCTACTCTCCCACCCTCCCGCCCTTCATTTCTCTCTTCATGATGGGTCACTTTCCATTCTAACCGAATACTGCGGCTTCTTATCTTCATGCCCATCATTCTCGCCCACTCTCTTGGGAGATTGGAACTCCATCCGATTTCCCATCTTCTCTCTATCCACCCTCCCATTTGGGACATGCTGTGAGTGAAGCCCGAAGAGTTCAGATTGACCATACACGAGATACGGGTGTTCACATTACTGAGATGAGAGTACATCCCATAGGCGATCGAATGGGGCAGTTGCGAGCTTTAGAGAACTTTTATCCTGGGACATTGGATGAGTACACAGATCATGATGTCCAGTCCACTTCTACCTCAAGACCCTTTGTTCTGGATTTAGAGTTTATTGATCTCCTGCCCAAATTTTTAGGGGAAGTGCACGAGGAACCTTATTTGCATATCGATGAATTTGAGGATGTTTGTAGATCACGATCATATTCGGATATAACTTCTGAGGAAATGATGATGATTACCTTCCCATTTACACTTCAGAGTAGATCCAAGACTTGGCACAGACGATTGGGAAGGAAGATTACTACATGGGGAGATTTACGATCATTATTTTTGAAGAAATTTTACCCCCAGTGTAGAGCAGAGATGATGCGGTCGTGTATTCGTGATTTTCAGTTAACCCCCAGAAGCCATTGGTAGATTCATGGTTGAGGTTACGAGAACTTGTGAGGCGATTTCCGGATCATGGATTTTCGATGACTGACCTTATCCATATCACCATGAGGGGGAGGACCGTAGAGCAGATTACATATGTTATTTCCTCGTGTGGTGGTTCACACCACAGTCCCGACTTGGATTTTGTTGAGATTATCTTGGATACACTTTCTAATCTTGCATATACACCAGATGATTTATTCGGGACAACACATGAGGGAAAGATGACACCGGTTGAGTGTGTGACAAACCATGCCAATCTTGATAGCACACACAAATTAGAGGATATGGATGCTACTACTTCTCATTTGATGGATGCGTTGCCTATTGCTGTGAGTTCCGAGAGCCGGACATTGGTTGAGGACCAATTGGATTTACAATCAGATTTTGAGCCAGTCCAGCTATGTCACATAGAAGATTCTTCGATTCTAGATCTACTAGGATCCCAAGAGATACAAGAAGAGCCCACATTTCAACCATCCTTAGAGTCATTTCAGTGTCCATGTCCAGTTGATTCAGTATCTTCTCTTCAGGAGATCTTCTCAGATTCAGAGATATACTTGGATTCATCTCATCAGAGAGAGCTTGATGAGGGACTAATTTTGGATTTTATAGATCTTGATAGTCCCGTTTTTGAGTCATGTGTCCTCCCATTTGATGAGGTTGATACATTTTTGGAGGACATAACATTTGACAGCATTGATCCCAAGTTCCCTGATGATTCGGCATTACTCCCCGAGGATTATCTGCGGGAGGATGCCATGGACCATACGTACTCGGTTTCACTTTCTGGGAGTGCATCCGGTCTGTCGGATCACGAGACCGAGTATTTTGATATTTGTGATAATGAGTTTGATGATTCTCTCCTCGACAACCCTCGCGAGGATGACCCGATCTTTGAGGTATTCGATGATTTCATTTATTTGTCTACATTATATACATTGGATATCACCCTTTATACTGAGTCTCTTGATCATGAACTTCCATATCTATTCGAGATGGTGATTGACGTGGAGGATTCACTGCTAGATCATTCATTCTCCATGTTCGACTTCTTCGGCTCTGCCCTTTCACTCTATACAGATCTTGAGCCGACGATTTCTTTTGTGCTACCGGAGCCCGACTTCATCTGCCCATATCTTTACCCGGTAGCAAACGACCGCCTGACTGTTTATCTGGGTGTTATCTTCTACTCTGTTGAACTCGTTGTTGTTCTCCCACCGAGACTGCAATGACAGTACGGTATTCGCCTGACAGATGTCGTCCTGAACCTCGATACGGTGTTATCCTAACATTTGCGCCCAGCTAGGGGCGTAAACTCTAGCGCTTGTTGAGAGGCACCTCAACATTGATCGACTCACATCTGTATAGACCATCTGTCCATATCATACATTATTTCTGTCTCACACCTCATATCCATCTCATGATCATTCCATACTTAGGGTGTATTTTACCCTAAGTATAGGGGGTGTCAGATGTTTGATTATTCTTTTGATACTTTTTACCTCTATTTTGCTTCCTATACTTAGGGATATTTTACTCTAAGTATAGGGGAGGTAGAATCTGTACATTCTACTCATCGGTCTTCCCTTTGTGTATAGTCTGCTATACTTAGGATTACTTGATCCTAAGTATAGGGGGATCACCGACTTCTATTGTTTATTCGTCGTTGTAGTATATTATTCTTTTCACTTTTCTATACGCGGTACGAGTTATGTCTTACTTTCCAGCTCTTTGATCACTATGAGGACATAGTTCGAGCTAAGTATAGGGGGTGTCGTATATATTGTATATATACTTTAGCCATAACTCGTATTTTCAGATATATATATTTTTATGGCTAAAACACTGTGTAAATACTCAAAAAAAACTTGTAAAAAAAACCAACTCTGTATATACTTGTATAAATTACTCAAGTTGCAAATCCTTGACTCTTATTCTTGTAAAATAATCAAAACACTCTTGTGTCAATATGAATCTCATTCCAAAAAAAATCTCGTGTATATATTTGTATATATTACTAACTAATTGCAGTAAAAAAAACTTGTTGCATGTGCATCATCATTTTTCAAAAAAAATCCATAAAAATTTCAAAATTTTGAAAATTGTTTCACAAAAAGATTTTTGTTTTCTTTTCCTTGCATGTACATATCATTTTTCAGGATGATTTTGACATTCAGACTAAGACTGGAATAAACTTGAAGAATGGAGCTTAGTTGGACTTTAATGCACTTAATTTCAGAGGAACCTTATAAGATTTGGAGTTAAGACTTTTCAGGTCTTAATGACTTAATTCTTTGAGTCCATAAAACTATGTTCACATGTCATCTTGATGAGTCTAAGTAGAATATTTAACAACACACACATGATTCTTTCAGACCGTGGCTTACCTTGGACTCTGCATCTTACACGTAGCTCTTCACGGATGAGGTAGTGAGGGGGCAGAATCTTTTGGCTTGGGGTAGCATACGAGGGTAGTACATCTAGGCGGAACCTCTCATCCTCCTCTAGGGAGGGAAGTGCGTCTCAACCTGGTTTGGTGATGTTGAGGTCTAAAGACAGGAGTTGTGGGGTTGCAATAATGCTTCAAAAGAGGGATAGTCTACTGGCTCAGGAGGAAAACTCCTTATGTACATGCTGCACCTTGTATATATTTCAAAAAAGAAAGAAAAAGAAAAAGAATGCAAAATCTCCAAAAAGTGGACAGGCCTGAAAGAAAAATAAAATGCTTGCCGGAGTGTATATACAAGTTAAAAAAAAAGAGAATAAGAGCTTCAAAGTCATAAAATTGTGAGCTTGCAGCGGGTGACATAGCTGCACTGGTCATGCATCCAAGGATAGGTAACTACACTGGTTACCGTCCATTCTCTTCTCCATCCCCTCTTCTTGAGCTGGTTGTACTTGAACTTAGAAGGGAATATCCCCGCTCCTCGAGGAAAGAGTTGCCAGACCGGGTTATTTGAGTTACCTTGCTGAGAGAGGCTGAATCTTTGTTGCTTCTAAGATGAGGAGCTATATTTCACTTACACGTACAAGAAAAGATTCATAGTCACAAGAATTTGTGTATGTAGAGACTTGTTCTGATCTGACTGTTGAGGAGACCTGAATAGGAGTCTTGTGGAACTTAGAGGCTGTTAGGTTTTAATTTCATGTCCCACTAAGGTTCCGACACACTAATAATCCAAAGGACCGACAGAGCTCCAGACTACATTTTTATGAAGATAAGTTTGAAAGTCAACATTGTTCTAACTTCTTTCCTTTTTCTTTTCTTTATTTTTATTTTCACTTATTTTTCAAATAAGTGTTTGCTAAGGGACTAGCAAAGGTAAAGTATAGGGGAATGATGAATCCACGATTCATCGCCTTTATTCTTTTATTTTAGCCTCTTTTCCTTAGTCAAATACCTGTAAATGACCACTAATTTCATAAAATTACCATTTTGCATACATTTGTTAATTTTGCATTTTTAACACTTTTTGTACATAAATAAAAGAATAAAGAAGAAAAGAAAAAGAAAAGGATGGATTTATGCAATAAATACAGATTGACCCAAACCCCGAGAGAAGGTCAAGACTTGACCTGATTGACCAGGAATAAAGTAGGGGGAGATAGGGTCTTCTGTCAGAAAAAACAAAAATATCTTGTAAATATTTTTTAGGTATATTTATACAAAACTTAAATTATTTTATTTGTACATAATTTGACCTCAAACTAATTATTTTTGTAAATAAAAGTTGTAAATAAAACTGTGTTGTAAATAATAAAAATATTTGTAAAATAAAATATTTTATATATTGCAAATAAATAAACCCAGAAAAAGCCGCAAAGTGATAATTGAAACATCAATTCCGGCTCAATACAAGCTCAAATTGAGCCAAACTCACTTCCATCATACTATAAATTAAATTATCTTTCAAATGGCTGTGGTTTCGTATTTTTTGGGGTTACGGTTAAGAAGTCAGTTTTCTGGGGTGTATTGTGCAGTTTACCCATATATTTGTTGTATATAATTATTAATATTTATTTTTACATAACGTATATATTGTAAATATTGTTTTCAATAAAAATAAAAATTAAAAAAAATAAAAATTAAAAAAAAAATCTTTTATAAAAATTATTTCCTTATTTGAACCTATGTATATTGTATTATATGTATATAATATATGTAACTAACTAACTTCCTTTTATAAAAACCACCAAAAATTTTAATTATCTAACATTAATTAATTAATTTAATTTAATTCCGAATTTTGTATTCAATTATTTGATTTTATTTAATTTATTTGATTTTTATAACATACCATATATATTAGATTTGATTTCATGCCTTTAATGGCCACCATTAAGGTAGCTAATTAATTTCCAATTAAGTAATTTATTTATTTAATTTATTTATTCCGAATTTCGTAATTAATTATTTAATTAATTTACTAATTTAATTATTTTATTAATCCACCCAATAAACACCTTCCTTATTTGTAGATTTTTCCATTTTTAACTTTCGTCTTCTTTTTAATGAGCTCCTCCTCCCTCATTTCTTCTTTGATCGATCTTTGGCAGAGAGGAGCCCGATTTCCGAGAGGTTTCTTGTTGAAGAGGGTTCTAGCCTCCGATCCAGTCGGTGACAGCAACTTGAGCTTCGTCGAGGCCATCATGGCGTGTCCGAACTCCGAGGTGAGATCCACTTTTATTCCTTGTCTTTTTCTCGTAGTTAAATCGTAGGTTTAATTTTTGCGTAGATATAGTGAGTAGTTTTTAGATTAAAAATCCCAAAATTTTCACCGCACTTTGATCCGCCTCCGACACCGATTTACCATCTCATCTCGTGATCTCCACATTTCACCTTCTACCTTGCACAAACTATCACCTCCGACCATGTACGGTGGTCGGAGACTCGGATCCATTCTTCACATTTCCACCGGATCCCTATCCACGCCTCCTATTATTGTGCATAAATAAAAAAATAAAAAAAATAAAAATATCATATAAGGGTTTTTCCTGTTCATCTTACATTTGTTTTTGCAGGGAAAACTTAAAAAAATATTTTTCTTTTCTCTCTAATCTTTGTTTTGTAGGAGAATAATAAAAAAACAATAAAAAAATAATTTTTTTAGTATTTACATTTCCTGTTTATAAAAAAACACAAAAGAAATTCTCTTTTCATTTCCGTTTTAGTGCATATATATAAGAAAAAAACAAAAATAAAAAAAAATAAACAGGTCTGTAGCAGGTCGGCCGGCCGACCCCCACCGCTCAACAGCCGACTTGCGCCGCGGGGTCACCCCCTCCGTCGTCACCCCAGCGGCGCGGCCAGCGCAGCCGCTCCTCCTGCCCACTACCATCATGCGCCTACCCCGCGCCCAGTCCGTCGGCCCCGCCATCTCCAGGTCCGCGCACCCCCGTGCGCGGCCCTCCACGGCTCCAGCCCGACCAGCACGCCCTGCGTCCCCTCCAGCCTCCGCAGGCAGCGGTGCCGCCCCAGCGTCTCCAGCGCCACGCCGTCCTCTGACGCGCGGCCCTCCCCATTCCGTGCGGGCGGAGCTCCACCTTCCCGCGCATGCCCAGCGACCCGTGTGGCCCCCGTGCTCCACCAACCGCTACGCCGACCTCCGCCTGGCCCTCCTCCTCACGCCGCCCGTACTCCAGCTCCAGATCATCTGCCGCCCGCGACCTCGCGCGCACGTGGCACGCGGTCGCGCCGCCCCGCGCCTCCACTGTGCCGTCTGCGCCTCCTCTAGGTGGTGGGTGGCTGTCGTAACTTTGATTTGTGAAGAAACAACGAAGGGTTGAAGAAGAACCCTAGGGTCCATTAGTTGAATAAAATAAAGGGGATCTTTTGGAAAAATTACACGTACATCTTTATAACTTTTCAGAATTGCAGAAACACCCCCGCCAGTCCAGATCATGTGCCACTCACATATCCATCTTCGGTAATTTGCATCTTTTCACCCTGATTTTATTTCTTGTTATTCTATGGTGCAACAACTTTGTATAATTGCTTTTAAGCCCCTGTATAGCAGATTTTAACATTTCTTGCTCTTTGTAATGAAATAAATGTTTTAATCATTACAAAAATTCCGAAAACAATCACACATGTTTCTCCTATAGTGTTTGTCATTGTGTAAAATTTTCATCAATTTTAGTTGTCATTTGTTATATTTAAAAAATAAAAAACAATATCTTTTTGCTTGTCAGACTTTAAAAATTCATAAAAATTCACAAAATAGGCTCAAAAATTCCACAAAAATTAGTGTAGGTGTATTTTTGTGTCTTCTAATTTTTGACCAATTTTATCCATTTCTTATTTATAAAAACTAAAAAAAATTACAAAAAATAAAAGATCTTAAAAAATTGTAGAAAATTGTAGAAAAATCCAAAAATAATGATTTTGGTCTCTTTTTGTAGATATTGCTTTGTACTTTGTCTTAAAAATAATTCAGGAATTTTGGACATTCAAAGGATTTTTAAATTGAAAAATACTCCTGACTTTGAATAGTCTCTTTATTTTCCACTGTTTTATTTTTATAAAATTCCAAAAACATCAGAAAATTGCGAAAAAAATACCAAAAATATTTTAACATATAAAAACACAAAAACATTTTGTTTTTAATTTTATGTACATTTTTGGTTATTTTGAAAAATACAAAAAAGGTTGCGTGTGCTTTTTTTATCACTTGTGAATATTGTTCATCTTTTAAAAAACCAAAAAAATAAAAAAATAAAAAAAAATCAAAAGCCACTAAAAATTAACTTTCGAAATGTGACTACTTAGTTTTTAAATCGTGCTCCTTGTGTTCGACCCTGGTCGCTATACCAGGTAAAAAGAATAGCGAAAAATCGCTTACATTGTTTTTCTTGATTTATCTTCTCTTAAGTGGTAAAATTTATTTTTCTCGTTGACCGAATCTCGTGGTTGAGAACGACGACATCATTGTGATATTATTTACACCTCTCTTGACCGTCGGATTTCGTGTCATCAAATACCCATATCGACAGCCGAAGACTCTACTAGTGTTGTTGTCGATGAGATATAGAAGGATCGGCCTCAATGCATGCAATCCTATGATAAGAAAACGCCTGTGGGAGAGGATTCCCCTGAGTAAAGACACGGGTCTGGGACATCACTGTGTAGTTTTCTACCATCTCCTCATAGATGGCCCAGACCTGGTCTTCGTCCTTGGAGAAGTAGGAACCTCCACATGAGACATTCACCAGCCCCTGCAGCTCAGGTGTCAGCCCACAAAAGAAACTCTGGATGAGGTTGGGCTTGCTGATCTCATGGTGGAGACACCTATCGATGAGCTCTCTAAAACGATCCCAAGCTTCATGGAACTGCTCATTTGGGATCATGGTGAAATTGTCGATCATGGCACTAGATGCATTGGCCCATCCGAGTGGATAATAGTTGTTCAAGTACTCGATCCGGAACTGATCCTAAGTGGTGATCACCTTCCCTAGGTGCTTTAGCCTGTAGGCTGCTCTATCAACCAAGGAGAATAGAAAGGCGATAAGTTTGATAGTTTCCTCATCCACTAGTCTGTCGTGGACGATGCTGCGGATCATCTCGAACTCATACAGATGTAGATGGGGTTCCTCGGTGGCTAGCCCATGAAACTTGGGCAATAGATGGATGGTCTGAGGGCGAAGCTCAAAGTCGCCTAGGATCTCGGCAGCTGGATCCATCTATGGGTGAGAGTTGCACCAGGATTGTGTAACTGTCCTCATATTGCGGGTTAGTCTGGCTGGATCATGTGGCTCTTCCTGGCATCCTCCCTCAGCTCTTGGTATTTCTCCACCGGCTGCTCGTCCTGGTTCATCTCGCTCAGCTCGCATCTGTGCAATTGCCCTCCTCACTTTAGCCATAAATGCTCCTTGTCCCTGATCTATCTCTGCATAGTCTCCAAGGAGGCTAACAGCGTGTTGTTGATGGAAGCCTGATCTAATATTAATGAGGAAGCTTGTGGCTGCTCACCAGTCCTTCCCTCACTGCTGGTCATGTCACTGGTCTCTGTAAAGGCAAATGACCCTAGCTCAGGTGCTGTAAAGTGAATGTATAATTGTGCTGGCCTCTCAGGTGGTACCTCAGGAGTGGAAGCAGGGTGGTTAAGGTGGGATAGGGTAGAGGCAAATTCAACTTCAGAGAGCGGGTCTGAGCTCTATGAAGCCACCCTAGATGGATGGGCATGAGTGATGGAGAGTGATGCTGCTAGAGGCAGCCTAAGGGACCTCCTACCCATCATCATGAATTGAGAATTGATGAAGAGTAGATCTGGGATGCTAGCAAGATGAGAAATCAAAACCCTAATTCACCAACGCAACAGAATGAAGAGCGTAAAGGTTTGGTCGTTTATCTTGCCAGATTTTATTTTTGGTGACAATCCAATCTATCAATGTGGGTTAGTGAGCTGTTAGGAACCTGATTCTCCCTAGAGACTGGCCCGGGTCTTAAGACTAGTTGCGCCTATTTCCAGCCAGTATGGGTGTAAGTACGGACCATTTCCGACTACCCGTTGCTTGAGGACCGAGCTTTCGTGGTGTCCTCTAAACCACCCACTCTGCTAAGGAAGTTCGGACCATTTACTGACTACCCGAAAGTCCTCACTAGAGAATAGCTTATTGTTTTTAGAACCAGTAGTCTGAAGAAAGTTCAGGCATGGCTTTATCCTAGTGTGCAGGTCGCTCAACTCTCTACAGATAAATCAGACAATGAGGGGGTTACTCTCCCCAAAAACAAGAATTTTTAAGTGAAGCTTAGTTTTAGGTCAAGTTTACTTTAGCAATCCCAAATTTTTTTGTTATCTCTTTTTATGTAATTTTTTGAATAATGCAACAACAAACAAATTTTCCGATTTCTTTTTTTATTTAAGTTCAAGAAAATAGTGGGCGAAATACGGAAAAGTCGATGTGTGATTAAACACAATGATGCATGCAGAGATAGAAATGTGTACCTTGCTCCAGCACTCTACATGCAGGGTGATCCATGCATAAATTTAAAGACAGAAATAAAACTAATCTATATGATGCACGAGGAAAAATCGTCCCTAAGATGAGCAACTTCTATTAGCGGAAGAGCTGGTTAGTTAATTAATCAGAGAGGAGGCCTGAGTCTGGTCTTAGATGTTGATCGATGCCCACCATAGTGGGTTTTGCAAGCATTGTATACGGCCTCTCTCGGTGTGTGGTCTCTTAACTAAGTAAATTAACTTTTTCTTTATTTAACTAAGTTCAAATATGTTCTATAGGAGCAGATAGTCTTATAGGGTGTTTGGACCTTAGATAATTACCGATCTCAAGCAATAAAAGTCCTAAATCTAGGGGCCAAATCTTCAGGAATAAAATAGAAAATAAAAGTCGAAAAACAACGAAAAACTCGATGAGGTCCCCTGAGTGCACTGGCACTCGTTGAAATAGACCATGAATAATGTTCAAGTGTCTCAGAATGTCCAAATGTTCTAGGTTATTACAAGATTTTTTCCCAAATAAACTCTATATGAAATAACCACTCCTACTATCTCATGCTCCTCCTCCTCCTGTACCGGTCCCTCCAAAGTGGACCGAGTCATACTCCAGCAGTCCCTCGCATAAAAAGCCAAGCAAAATAATATTAGAAAGTAGTTATACTAAATAGAGACAAAATAGGCAAAAAATGAAATCAAACTACTAAGTCGTGCTCCTCGGCAACGGCGTCATTCTGATGATCAGGGATTATGATCGACTAAGGTGGAATAAATAAATCAATTATCATTGTCCTCAATCAATCAAATCGATCAACTAGAAAATTAAACCACTAAGAGATGAAACAGTCAATGTAAGCAGTTTTGCTACTTTTATTTACCTGGTAAAGCAACCAAGATCAAACACAAGGAGCATAATTGGAAGCTAAGCAGTGAGATTTCAGGAATAAAAAGGCTTTTTAGTGGTTTTTAGTTTTTCAATTTTTTTGTTTTGCAATAAGAGAGAAACAAGTACAAGTGATAAAAACACATACAACACGTTTTTTGTATTTTTCTAATAAGTTAAAAATACTCAGAAAATTTCAATAAAAATATTTTTGGTTTTTATATGTTTTATATTATTTTTGTTAATTTTTATATACTTTTTGAATGTTTTTGTAATTTTCTAAAAATCAAAAAGTGATAAATAACAAATAGTGCACAACCAGGACTAAATTGTAAGTTAAAAATAATTAAAATATTCAAAAGTCCTAGGAGTGATTTTTATGATAAAATATAGGTAAATATATGCAGATAGAGACTAAGATTACTATTTTTAGTTTTTTTCTACAATTTTATAGATTTTTTATAAGTTTTAGAGTATTTTGTATTTTTATGGTTTTTATAAGGTATTTTTAAGCAAAATTAATATTGGACTAAAAGACACTAAAAGACAACTACCCTAATTTTAATGGATTTTTTTGGGTATTTTTTCAAACTTTTATGATTTTACAAAGGCAAATAAAATAGTTTTTAAGGGTTTTTGAATTTTTAATAATATAAAATGTAAGTAATTCAATAGGCAAAAATTACTAGAAAATTTAATACATGCAATCAAGGACTACGGGTAATTTTTAGATATTTTTTGGAGTTGATTTAGTATTTATTGCATAAAATAAAAGTGAAATAATAATAAAAACAGTTCATAGGGACCTTTTCGTAAATAAGTTAAGTTCTATGGCTGCGCAAATAACAAATATTAAAAAACCAAGGCCAATTGTGCAAATAATCCAAGCAGTTCACATGCAACACGTGACTCACAGCTCACAGGGGTATAAGTGCAAATGCTTAAAATATAAACTTCATTCCATAACAAGCAAAAAGTTCAAGGTGCGATCTGCAAATATCCGAAAATACTCGTGTGTGTGCACATGACTCACTCGACTGGACTAAAGTGTAAATAAATAAACTAGAGGGTCCAAATTGTAAAAGTTCTTAACTACTTATTACAATTATTAGATTGAACGTGAATAGCATAAAAGATAGGGTAAAAGGTGAAATTTACCCTTGCAGACATGTGGCGCCCATATAGAGGCTATGACGTAAAGCTCTGATGATATATGCGGAAAGGTTCTGACGGCTCTAATAAGGATAGATTATGCATGTCAGATTCGCCCCAGATTTGATCAGATCGTTAGAATTTGGGTGTACTTGTATGGTCCAAATCAGATCTTCGACTCCCGCTTCAGATCGGATGGTAATTGAAGGTGATGGATGAACTGGGCTCAAGCGAGCTTCAACCGATCATGGAGGAAGATCCACTACTCTGATGAAGATGCTGAGGGCTCTAGCATAGTCGTAGCAGTGCTCCGCGTCAAATGGACAGCTCCAATGGATGAAATGATTGTCGGATGGTTGGCACGGTGGATCTCCATTGGGATCATCGAAGGGCAAAATGATGATCTCGCATACGTCTAAACCTACAAGGAACTCCGGGCTCAGAGATAAAGCTCCGGCCGAGGTTATTTTACGAAAGAAGTAAGGGAAACGATGGTGGATGATGTCCAACCTCTGGCGGAAATGGGAGAAGGAGGTCTCGCCCTAATCCAGCTCTAATGAGATGGTCAAGGATGGTCAGGTTGCGCTAGGAGATGAGGGGTGAGTCGGCGTAGCAATATGTATGGGTAGAGGTGTGTAACGGAGCTCCAGACCCAGCGGTCAGAGCAGGCGGAGTTGCAGCGGAGGATATAGCTAAATCAAAGTGAAGCGAGGAAATGGAAGCGAAGAGGGGATACCTAAAGGTGATGATGAGATCAAGGGCTTTAGGCGAGGTGGAGGATGAGGTTATAGCCTCAACCGAGTTGCGAAAGGCAGGAAGTTTATCGCAACCGAAGAGTACGACCACCAGCTGAGCTACGCTCATGGACCACCAAACAAGGCTCCAAAGGGCGCTCCAGATTCTGTCAACTCAGCTAGAGGTCGCTAGGGGGCAAGAGGGTGGTGAGGATCGAGCTCTTGAGCTCGGTAGGCGGAAGAGATGATTTATAGGAGTGCCCCCAGGGTCCAGAAGATTCGAGGAGAGTGTGAAACCCTAGGATGATCCAGCTGCGCCTAGGGATCTACGAGGATCATGGATCATAGAGCATAATCTGGCCCAAGAATCAATGCAAATGGATGCCTGACCTGATCGGGAGAAAGGGGAGAAAACGGGTCTGGTGAAGGTGGATCGAGTTGGCTCAGCTAGGAGGCAGACTTCTCAATGATAATGTTATGTGCATAATGGAGTTGATTTTAAAGTTAGCATGAATTTATTTAAAATATGGGAAGTTGGAACTCATATACGTGTGAATGGTGATTGGACTTCTTATTTTTTTATCATTTATGTGATTTTATTTTTTTTTAGTATATTTACATGTTAATAATATACGATTATCTCATTTTTATTGTAAGAGGTATTGTTGTTATTTCCTCATTTTATGTGTATTTTGTGTGCTTTTGTTCAATTAATTTTTGTCAAAATTCAACAATAAAGTGGATGAATCATAGATTCATCATGTCCACAATTTCCAGTCATTTAGGGACGCTCATTCATATGCATATGTATCCCTATCTATTTTTCAGATTAGTGTAATGTGAATCAGAGAAGAAGGATCTTATTATGCGGAACTTTGAGGTTAGTGGAAAATTTTTTGTATTGATATTAAACATTGGAGATATTTACTTTACAATGTCTAACTATAACAAAGTTTTTTGTCGAGGAACTAATCGCCTAGTCTGTGATGGCATCTCTCCTCTGTGGCAGAGATTCACAAAGATTGGAGAGAGATATCAATAGATAGGTAACTACTCGGTTATAATTTTATATCATCGATTTTTTAACTTAATCTTTTGATAATATCAAATAATTGTTTTATTTGAAGAATCTCTTGAAGAAGCATTCCTTCTTCATCCTCCTAACATTCCTCCGAAGGATTGCGTTCAAGCATGTAACTTTTAATCTCTTAAAGTATTTCAAGTAATAATATCATTTAAATTCAAATTTTAATTTTATTATTTGACTGTTATAATAAAATTTAATATCATAGGTCAGTTCCTTGAAAAATAAATCCAATAAGGATAAATAACTCAATACCATAGATGGACAGGGGAGAAGGATTCCCGACTAGATAAGGCTCAATTGAGTAATTAACATATTGTAGTTATAAGATTATAATTAAAATTATAACAAATTATTTTTTAAAGAGTTGAGAAAATGAGGGTATTATTTTTGATTGAATACATACCTTTGAACTCTTGAAAAGAAGAGCGGGGTCGATGATTCTCATGTTTCGTGTCACAAGAATTACATAAAAGCCCATTTAAATTTTTTAGTAAAGTTTATTGCATATTTAAATATAATATTATTCATTATTATTATTATTAATTTAAAATCAGAGGAGAAGGCTCAATGGATGTAGTCTGGACAATTGTCTAATGGTACATCCGATCTGACACTATTAATGACATATGAGGATACATTTCTGTATGTTTACTCTAACGAGTATCATGACACGTTCATTGTGGTGGTGCATCGAGTATTTATCACCAATTGGAATGGAGAAGGGCATGGACTAATCCAGGAAAATAAATGATTACAGACCGAGCGAGATGAAAGATACAATATTACAATACGATGCCAAACCTCAAAAAAATAAGAGATTTTTACCTGACAGACCCTATAATCTTTTTAAATTACCTCTACGACCTTTAAAACGTCGATATTCCTCCCTCAATTCCGTAAACTTGCTAACCTTTACCCTACAGACCTTGTGGTTAACCCCCATCCATTTACCCATTAAAACTAACCGGATTCCATTATGTTCTTTTACATTTACCCATTTTGTTTATCAAATTTGCATTCAATGCCATTCCCCCTCTCCATCCTTCTTATCTCTGTTTCCCACCCTCTCGCCCTCGACCCTAGCCCTCTTTGTCGTCCGCCTCCCACCCTTCGCCCTCTCGCCCCTAGCCCTCCCTACCCTCTCCCGCCCTCCGCCCCCTCCGCCCCTCGCCCTCGTGCCCTCCCTACCCTCCTACCCTCGCCCTCCGCCCCTCGCCCCCTGTGCCCCTCGCCCCCTCCACCCCTTGCCCTCGTGCCCTCCCGCCCTCCGCCCCTCACTCCCTGTACCCCTCATCCCTTCTGCCCCTCACTCTCGTGCCCTCCCGCCCTCCACCCCTTGCCGTCCTCGCATTCTTCCTCCCTGACCTCTGCCTCTTCCTCCAGGAGGCAGAGCGATCGATCTTGGTGAGGCAGGCGAGGTCGTTGTCCCCGTCGATCCTACGGATGAACCTCTCCTCTGGAAAAAGTTGGTGGCTTTATGTCATAAATGTATTTTTTTATTGTAATTTCGAAATTAACTATATATTAAACAAGCCCGAACCAACATGTTTGGATTTGATTTTTATTTTTAAAATTTAACATTGCAGCTAGTAAACAGTTGTTAATGAATAGATGTGTGTAAGGGACGAGTAAAGATGTATGGCGACGATCTACCAACTACAGTAAAGATGTTCAACATTTGCCGACGTTGGACTTAACACTGTTGACTAAGAGCAGCATAGGATAACGATCTTTTGAGATGTCCATAAAAGACAAATAGGTGGTTAAAATAAGGCAGCCAACTATGCCGAGCATCATCGTAGGTGCGTGGATATCTTCTGTGGCATCCCCTGCTGTAACGTAGGTATTGCTTCCGACGGAGAATGGACGACTCGGATAGGAGGCCGACTATCCCCACCCTTATCCTGACTGTCCATTCTCCTTGGACGCATCCCCTGCGTTAGAACTGGAAAATGCTACAGCAGATGACCCATCGGTAGTCGTGAAAGCTGTCAATGTTGAGCCAAAAACCGTCTAGAATACTTTAGTCAGTGGAATTTTATCAGCGGTTAATGGGGATAATAAGGGCAGTTTTTTGGGGGCTTTTGTCGACGGTTATCATCGGTCGACAATGACATGGGCCAATGTACTCACACCAGCGATATTATTTATTACAGAATTATTTTTTACACTTGAAATAAGTCACGGATATACTCATTATTATATCATTAATGATGATGCATATAACATTACTTGTAGGTTGGTATTTTTCAAAATTTTAACTAATCATTGTCTTAGTTTTATTTCAAAATTTAGCAATGGTTCATTAAAATTTTGAAAAATGGCAATAAATAAGCATTTTTATATGGACCGTCGCTGATTATATGTAACAGATGTGGCAATTACCATTAATTTCAAGTATAAAAATAATTTTCAGTAATGAATAATATCATCATTATATATTTAAGAACAAATAATATAGCAACGAATGTTAATAAAATGTCACTACATATCCATTTTTTTGTGTATAGGAAAAAACTGATTGTAGCATGTCAAGCTTAATTAGATATTCGAACTCTTGTCCAGGAAGATCGGTCCTGACAACTTGTTGGGCTCTAGTCCGAATGAACGTGTTGAATACCACTCAAAATGCTTAAGCCAAAGTTGTGATGTAGCAACATTTGCCACTTGTAACTCACCTTCACACTTTATGATGGACGATATTTGGAGGTGCCAATCTCACTTATATCCGTCATGTCCGAGTTGTGGTATAATCTATCACTTATTCTGAGTAATAGTGGTGGTCTCATGCTCCATGAAATTTTTTTCTCTTATCTCTTTATAGGGGTGGCTTCATCTTTCAAGCAGTTATATCCTATCAGAGGGAACTCACTCTTATATCATTGATTCCATGTGATAGTGGAAAGAGCTACCCAAAGGGATCTAAGACTAGAGTGTGCAAGTGCTACCATTATTATTATTGGAAATAAGTGATTAGTCATATGGGGATTGCGAAGATAAGTGGAGTAGGTTGTAATAATATAAATATAGTCTCAGATCTAAAACTCGCAAAGCGTGAGAATGGGTTGCAAGAGCATGGGATTACTACTTGATAATTGTAGCTCAAACGTTTTATATGATTGTCAACATATCCACTTAAGCCTAAATTCAATAAATTGTCAAGACATATTTTCCTCGATAGTAGTCTACATGCCTATGCTCGGGACATTTACAACAATAATAACTTTTTGTATGGTCACAAATGAGTTAGCTACCACTTAAAATATCTAAGACTGTAATTCCCATCATGTGTATTTCGTTCTCACATTTTGTAAATATCCTATTTGAGAGTATGTTTGGAATGTTCTATATGGTAAATGATAAAATAAGTCAAAAATCTACTGATCATAATAAGTCGATCTCAATTTTCAAAATTTCATTTTCTTTGGTCAGCAATATATGAGGCGTTTAACGACCAGTACCACAGGTAATCATCAAACCTTACTGTGGTACATCCACCTTTCTTTTCCTTTTTCTCCATAATCACAAATTGTGCCTGATTTGCATTTTCCCTTCCTTTTTCATTGCCTTTCTTTATCAGGATTTGCAATTCTTACATAGGAAGCTGCGACAAGTGCCGTTATTCTTCTTAATTATGTTTCCATAACGGATATTCATTCCTTAACTGTGAAATAAGAAATTATCAAAAAGATATAATTCAAAATAGCATCGCCAATACGATCTACATTTCTCTAGAAGGTTTTACTAACTATTATCATCTAAGATTAAGACCCTATCCGATTTTTGAAAATCTGTAAAATATTCGAGTGGTTCAAAATGGTTCGCATTATTCGAGTAGTTCATAATATCTTATAATTGTTTAACGTTATGAGATAGATCATATAAATATCTAATGATATAAGCATTTACTCTTGAATTCGCATGTACGCACGTGCAGCTGTTCTTGTTCTATATATGCCAATTGCATAAACCCTACACCCCTTGTCACCAAAACATGGGGAAATCTCTCGTCCTCCTCTTGTTGTTCCTATGCAGAGCATCATCGGCCTTCTCCGGCGACGTTCAAACGTACATCGTGGCCGTGCGCCGTCCGGAGAACACAAGCACGGCAAACAACGCCGAATCTCTGAAGGATTACTACACCTCCTTCCTTCCCGGAACCACTGACGCCGCGGTCCAGGGCAACCGTCTCGTTTTTTCTTACGAGCATGTCTTCAGCGGATTCGCCGCTCGGCTCACGCCGAAGGAGCTCGAGGATCAGGTGGCCACCAAGGAAGGCTTCCTCCACGCATACCCCGACCGCATGGTCCCTCTCCTCACCACGCGCACACCGGATTTCATGGGCCTGCGCCTCGGCCATGGCCTATGGGGTAAGAGAGGAGGCAGCAACCTCGGGCGAGGAGTCGTCATAGGCGTGGTAGACACTGGCTTTACGCCCGGGCATCCGTCGTTATCCGATAACGGCATGCCCCCACCGCCACCCAAGTGGAAGGGTGGCTGCCCAGAGAAGAAGACGCTGTGCAACAACAAGGTAATCGGCGCGATTTCGTTCATGGAGGGAGACAAGGAACCGGTAGATCCTACCGGTCACGGCACCCACACCTCCAGCACCGCAGCCGGTGCATTCGTAGCAGGCGTCAATGTCAGGGGCAACGCCAACGGTACTGCCGCGGGGATGGCCCCTCGTGCCCACCTTGCAATCTATAGAGTCTGCAACGCTACTCGGTGCCCATGGAGTAGCTTGGCCGCGGCGCTCGACGCCGCCGTGAAGGACGGAGTCGATGTCATTTCGATGTCCATCGGTGCAGGGTCGATTCCTTTCTATAATGATCCTGTTGCCGTGGGTGTGCTGGCCGCTGTCGAGAAGGGAATCACGGTCTGCCTTGCGGCGGGCAATTTTGGCCCTTATGAGGCCACTCTTTCCAACGAGGCGCCGTGGATGCTCACTGTGGGTGCGAGCTCTCACGATCGTTCCATCATGGCTATTCTGCGGCTCTCCAATGGAGAGGATGTCATCGGAGAGACGCTCACAGATCCCAAACACTCATCAAATGGTTCGGTGGTTGAACTAATATACAAAGATTCATGTATGTTCGGAAATCTGACCGGTGTGAAAGGCAAATATGTAGTTTGCCTAGATGATTACCCGCAGATTTTTGACAGGCTCAAGAGAGCCGGTGCCGTGGGCGCCGCCCTCATAGGCTTGGAGATAATGGGCGCTACGGTCGAGTTCACCGAGCGTGACGCCAACGCCAGCATCCCCTTCGCACGCCTCTCCTTCTCCGCGGGAATGCGACTTCGCGGTTATGTGGAATCCGCAAAGGGAGCTCCCACGGCAACCCTAGTGTTTAATGGAACAGTGCTAGGAGCTTTCCCTGCTCCTGTTGTGGCGGGCTTCTCTTCCAGAGGGCCCAGCTTCCAGAGCCACCATGTGTTGAAGCCGGATATCACTGGCCCTGGTGTTAACATCCTCGCGGCTTGGTCCTCTCCTGATATATTGTTTAACATGGCAACCGGGACGTCCATGTCGACCCCGCATCTCTCCGGCGTCGCAGCGCTAGTAAAGGCCGCGCATCCGGAGTGGTCTCCCTCCGCGATCAAATCCGCGATCATGACAACCTCCGACATCTTCGACAACGAGAAGAGGCCTATAAGGAACGAGAAGTTCCAGCCTGCCGGCTTCTACGAGATGGGTGCCGGCCACGTGAATCCCCGGCGTGTGGCCGACCCTGGCCTCGTCTACGAGACGGCCCCGACGTCCTACATTCCTTTCCTATGCGGACTGGGCTACACCAACAAGCATGTCAGCGTCATTGCGCGCCGTGACGTCGATTGCGCGGTCGTTGGGAAGATCTCGCAGTGGGATCTTAATTATCCGTCTATATCCGTGTTCTTGCCACTTGGTAGAACCTCCGTGAGCGTGAACAGGACGGTGACGAATGTTGGTCCCTTGGGGAAGATAAGCTACACCTCTGTGGTCGACAAGTTGCCCGGCATCGCCATAACGGTGACACCGGGGACTTTGGAGTTTGCGGAGGTGAAAGAAAGCAAGAGCTTTACTGTTACGTTTGAGCGTACCGGTGAGACGATCGGAGCTCGGGCGTTCGTTGAGGGGAACCTGAGGTGGGTTTCTGGAGAGTATGATGTGAGGAGTCCTTTGCATGTGGATTTGATAGCCGCTTAGAGAAGTTTCATTCATTGTTGGTTCCAGGAATCGAGTTAGATGGTTCCCATGTAATCGGAGGTGGGCTCAAGTAGCGATGTTAATGATCAAACGAGGAGTTTTGGGATTGATAAATATATCAGTGGACGTTTGATTTTATTTGTTGGGTTTTTATCACACGCGCTCTTTCTAACTTCTGCAATATCAGTTATATCTCTTGTTTTTTTGCAATATCAGTTGTATTCTTACCTTATTACAAAATTCACAGTTTTACTATTACGCTAAGGTAACATTTTTTTTGAGAAGCAATAGGGTGAAGTCCCAATGGGGGACCCACCACAAAAATTATATTAAAACCAGATCAAGAAAGATACATTATCTAGAAGACCAGAGCCGATAGAGGGAGAGGCATACGGCAATTACATTTTCAAAGTAAAATCTCTGGTTGCTAAAAACAAGATCATTCCTTCCTTCCCAGATAGACCACAAAGCCGCAAAAGGAAGAGCGCAGTCATCCATCGAGTTGCCCCCAAGCGATCTTGCCAGCTGCCAGAAATCAGATTCGCCACTGATAGTGGCCCACGGTGTCCCGAGCTCCTGCCAAACCTTAAGCGAAAAAGGACACTTAAAGAAAATATGTTCAGCGTCCTCCAGATTCTCACCACATCTATCACAGCTCGTGTCATCAACTCCAAATAATCTTCCCCTTCTCGCCTTGTCACAAATCCTACCCCTCCTGAGACACCATAGAAAGACTTTGACTCTGCTAGGGATCTTGCTAGCCCATATTAACTTCATGTCCTGAACCACATCTGAATCGACGACATCCGGGCTTTCTCTGAACAAGTCATAGGCCCTTTTCACTGAGAACATGCCTCCCTCCCAAAGAAAATGGTCCCTCCCATGCGTAATACAAGATGGGGATGGCAATTCCGCTCTCATCCTCGATAAATCCTCCATCCTTCTCTCTGGGATGGTAGAAAAGAAACGAGGAGCCCACGATCCAGAATTGCCAGCATCCGCCACAGAACACCCCTTGTCAGCCGCCAAAGCAAAAAGCCTGGGGAATCTAGCACTCAGGGCCCCCTCGCCAGTCCAGTCATCCTGCCAGAATCTGAATACCTCCCCGGATCCTACCTCAGGCCTCAATTTCTCCCGTAACGTCGGCAAGATGTCTCGAATACCGCTCCAAAGCGACGATTCAAATCTTATTCTCCTAGCCTCAAGAGAGCCACCAACTCCGTAGATATTGCGAAGTAACTTGATGACCAAACTGTCATTTCTGCCCCAGATCTGTACCACCCACTTTGCCAGAAGGGCTTTATTCATACTGCAAATATCTCTAACACCCAACCCTCCCTTGCTTTTTTTCTGCGTGATCTCCTCCCATCTGACTAGGTGAATGCCAGACCTGCGTTGCCTCCCATCTGACCAGAAAAATCTTCGCATCATTTTCTCTATCTTTTTTCTTATACCTGTCGGCATTAGACGAGTTGATATGAAAAATACCGGTATCGCTGATAAGACATGCTTCAACAACGTCAATTTCCCACCCTTTGAAAGCATCACTGCCTTCCAACCAGCCAATCTTTGTTCAATCTTTTGGAGAACCACGTCCCAATCTGATTTTCTGAGTCTACCTGCCACCAACAGGAGTCCCAGGTATGTAATAGGTAAGTTTCCCAATGGGCAAGCCAAGCACTCCGCCCTATTTCTGCCCTCCACTTCATCCATCCCGAACTTGATGACAACAGATTTGTTTCTATTTATGTTGAGACCAGAGATACTACTGAAGATGCTAACTATCTGTCTGGCCCTTCTGTCCATCTCTTCGGACCCTCCTAAGAATATCACTGTGTCGTCAGCATATTGTAATAAGGGCACCGAAAAAGAACCTACCCGGAAGCCCTCACACCATCCGCCATCTACCGCTCTCTTAAACATGACCGCCAAAGCATCAGCTACCAAAACAAAGAGCATCGGTGCGAGCGGGCACCCCTGCCTTACCCCCCTCTGAGGCTGGAAGAATCCCCCATCTGGCTTCCCATTCACGAGGATCGTGAAGGAAGCGGTTGTGACGCACCTCTTCATCCAGGAAATCCACGGCTCAGGAAAACCGCGACATCTAAAAGACCTCCAAAGAAAACTCAATTCCACACAGTCATAAGCTTTCTCGAAATCGATCTTCCATAGCATAGCCTTCTTGCCCTCCCGCCGCCACTGTAGACAGATTTCCGAAGCCGTAATTAAACCGTCTGACATCTGCTGACCCGGGATAAACGCCGTTTGATTCTGCAGAATAATCGTATCCATCACCTTCTTCAACCTGTTAGCAAGAACCTTAGCGATAATAAGATAGATTGCATTGGACAATGCAATCGGCCTGAAATCTTCCACTCTTGAGGGAGTATTCTTCTTCGGAATAAGGAGAAGCAACGCCCGATTAATCTTCTCAAAACCCCTGTTGGCGTCTCTAAACTCATTAAGCACCCCCAATAAATCTTCCTTCAACATGCCCCAAAATTCCTTGTAGAAACAAACCGGAAAACCATTTGGCCCAGGGGACCCATCCGAGTTCAGCCCCAAGATAGCCCTTCTGACCTCCTCCTCTTCAAAGTCCGACACCAGCTCTTGCGCTTGTACCCCTGAAATGGACTCAACTCCCTCCCCCCGCCAACCCCAACCAGTACCCTGCTCCTTTCTTGACAACCTAACAAAGTGATCTCTTAGAGCGTGTCCTAATGCACGCCCCGCCACTCTTTCCCCTCCCACTTCGAGGCTCTGAATGAGGTTCCTCCTTCTTCTGGCTGACGCCACTGAATGGAAGAACCTTGTGTTAGCATCCCCCTCCTGTAACCATTTTTGTCTAGACCTCTGCTTCCACTCCACCTCCTCCTTCATGTCCTCCTGCAAATTAACATCAAGCAGCCTCGACCGCTCCTCTACCTCCTCCAGGCCGAGCCCTCTCTCGTCGTCCAAGCCATCCAATCTGACCACCCCCTGCTGAGCCGCATGACGACGCTCCCTTCTTTGCATCTTCAAACCCCGGCCATACACAATGAGGAACTCCTTAAGCATAACTAGCTTCTTGGCTAGGCTTATCACCGCTGAACCATCTACCTGCCAACCTCTCCATTGAGCTTCCACCTCCTCCCTGAAACCAGGTTCTAACAGCCATGCCTTCTCAAATCTAAAAAAGGATCTGGATCGAGCGCCCTCTTCTGACGACCAAAGCAACGGCGTGTGATCAGAATGAGCCCGTGGCAAAGCCCAAGCCTTGGATAACGGAAAGAGTTCCAGCCCCTCATGGGAGAGGAGGAATTTGTCAAGCCTCGATCTCGATCTCGAATTTTGCCATGTGTAAGAACAACCAGCAGCATCCACCACTTCCAGTCCAAGGGAATGGATCTGATTCCTGAAATCCTCCGAGCCCCCGTCTCTCCCTCCTCCCAGCCTCGGCCTGTCTTCTGGGAACAATGTCAGATTAAGGTCCCCACGTATAAGCCAAACACCAACATCTCTCTCCATAGTAACCCTCGCCAAATCCTCTGCCAGCGAAACCGGACCCGGAGAAGATGGTCCGTATACGTTGGACACAGTAAAGATAGCCCCGTCAAATCTTCTCTTTAGAGTCACAGAAATAGAAAACACAGTTCTCCATTCGTCCAGCAAATCGAAATCATCAAGCTTCCAGCCAGAGAGGAGGCCGCCTGCCGCGCTTTGAGATTCCACCTCCACAAAGTCATATATTGAGCCTCCGCCCAGCTCCCGCCATCCATTCCCCCTAAGTGTCGAACACTTCGTTTCTTGTAACAACACAATATCAGCATGAGCCTCCAACATCAACTTCTTCACCCCCAGCTGTTTCTCAGGGCGGCCCAACCCTCTAACATTCCATGATAGGATCTTCATATATAAACATCTCCTGACCTCCCACGGGGCGGAACGACGCCTAGACTCTCCGCAAAGTTCCCGTCAAGCAAGCTGAAATAGCTAGGTCTCCCGATTGGCGAGCCCAACACAGGCTCCTTCCCTTTGGGAACGGCCTCGCCACCAATATTGGAAATCAAACCCGCACGTAGCAGACGACGATCTTTCTTCTTAGCACCGCCTTGTTGCTTCTTCTCGTCCTCCCAAGTACGATACCGCCTTCTCCCACTTTCGGCACCTCCCACCTTGTCAAGCTGCTCCTCTTCTAGCAACACCACCAAACCGTCACAGTTGCCACTTCCTTCCGCACATACTCCAGCAGCGACCTCGGACCCCTCCCCTGTCAACCTCAATGCTTCTCTTTGGTAAAAATTTCCCTCCTGCCCTCCCAATGCCAAAGTAGCTTCCACCCCACACCCCGACTCACCCCTGGATCCATCTACTGCCAATCTCCGGGAGAGAGAGTCCTCCAAAGGAACTATTCCAGATAACTCCGACCCTGCAAACCTCCGAAGATCCACGACCAAATTTATGCCTTGGACTTCCAACGGCGTTTCAGCTCGCACTTCCTGCGAAACCAGCGCTAATGAAATCGCATCACTCCCACTACAAGAAAACAGGTTTTAGGTGTCGGATCTATGGTGACAGATTTATGGGTTCAGGCGACAGATTCATGCATGGCAACAGCTTTTCTGTCACCACATAGCCGTCACCAAAACCATCGTCGCCAAAGACTTTGGTGACAGATAATCCGTCACCATATTATTATGCGACAGACAAACTGTCACCAAAAAAATTGTTTTGTATTATACATTTTAACAAGCAAACTGGCGTCATCTGTTTTTAAAAGTTGGCAGGGGTATTTCAATACATTGCTTCAGAACAATTAAAATACATTTATAAGGGCCTGTTTGGTTGCAGGGTTGGGCAGGGTTGGCCCAACCCTGGTTACTATTCACAGGGGGTACTTCCTCCTCACAGATTACTATTCACGCAGCCCCTCCCAACCCAATCCAACCCAACCCAACCCTGCAACCAAACATGCCCTAAGAGGCAATGGATATGTAAAAGTGATCATGTACAATACAAAGATGTCGGTAAATGGTACATTGAACAATCACTTTCAAACTAAATGGTGAGAACATCCAAATTGAAACAAAAATGGGTATTCTATCTATCTTCAAACTTTCATGACTTTGTAAGCGTCAACTGTAACCTCCGATAACCACTCATCAGGCGATGATCTGCAGGGAAAAAAATCAAGTTAAAAACAGAGTACAATATACTTGAAGTTAAAAATCAAGCTTACAAATATTAGTGCATTGGTTTCTAAGTAAAACAAACATCAACAACTAGATATGTATTGATAATCATTCGACTAAGGTAGAATTAGTGGATTAGTCCCCACAAATATTAGATCAATGGCAGAACTCCCTCTACAAATCATACATATACTCCAACAAGCAATCCAAATGTCCAAGATTATTCATCTCATAACTATATCATTGCTAAAAGAATATATTAAAATGACGATCGCACACCGATATAATTAGAATCAACTTTCGGTAAAAATATTTCACCAACATCCATGCCTTGAGCCATCAAGGAAGAAGTTAATATTAGAATTCAAAAATTCATGTGCAAAACTATAACCGAAGTGTGTGTATTTACATGTAGGAGTTAGATATCGATACAAGCTCTCAAACAAATGCAAGACTAATTGTAGACAATGGATTGTGCATGTTACCTCTGGTGGTATATCAAGATAAATTACAAGGTTCGGTGCTATTGACCTTGACTCTGGTGCCTGCAATGAGTGTTTGAATTAGCATTTCTGAGATGGCAATTAGTTCATGGAAATAGTTTACTTGGATAAAGACTATGATCGCACCTTGCACCATTCAATATCTAGACCTTTAGCAGATGAGAAGGCAACACCAGAATATGAATACCGATCAACAACAAGGAAGGTTCCACTCCTTAGCTTGGCCTCCATCAGCATACTGCAAACATGGAGCAATATATAGTTACTGAAAAAAAAACATATCCAACATCTAAGAGAAACTACTCAAAACTTAACAAAAAATGCTATTTTTCAGAAGGGATCATAATCAGTCACAAAATTAACTCATGGAAGACTTTTTCTTCCCACTTCTCATGTAGACATTACTCCCAAAAAAGTGGAGGAGGAAATTAGTATATTATGCTATAAAGCAAATTGTGGGACTTCTACCCTATAAGAAAAGGGTTAAGTGAGTCCCTCCTCTGAAGCATTAAAGAGAACAACACGAATAGATTGTATAGTCTGAAATGCTATGGCATGGCTGCATAAAATCCTCAGAAGGAATTTTGTCTTACTCACTTTTTTCTTAAATCCGATGCATCATGAATGGTTAAGGACAACCCATGACTTGATTTAGCAAATGAAAGCATGTGTTAACAACGATGGTTAAGAACTATTTTGAGCAACTTTGACTTGGTACATCTCCAAGTTGAACAATCAAGTTGATGTTCCATTAATAGCCTATGCATCTCCATGCATAAGAAATCTCAATTCGGATACTAATCTCCAGATGCAATTTTGACTTGATGCATCTTCTCTTTTACTAGATAAGAACTATACGACCTTCAATATGTTCATCGAACACTTCAAGTTGATCAATAGACACACGACGAAGAAATAGATTGTAAGGCATTAATCAAACTTGGATGCCTCATCCTACCAAAATACATGACCTTTAATATGTTCATCAAACACTTCAAGTTGATCAATAATGTATCATAGACGACATGTATGAATCAAGAAGCATGCATATATGAATCAAGAAGTATGATGTAAAGTATACGAGTGTGCCTTTACAATTTCATGATTATTAATATTATTTACACAAGTTGAGTGAAGCATGCATATATATGAATCAAGAAGTTACAAAATGCAAACATAAAAACCAATTAGAAATGCATAAAACCAATGCATAAACCTAGGTTCCTTCTTAGAAAGAAGGCCAATAAAAGATAATCAGGAGCAAAAAAAGATGCATCTTCCCTTCCCCTATAAAGGGAGAATCTCAGTGCACCTTCCAGATACAGAAGGCAGCAAGATATAAAAACAATTGCTGCTATGTCAGATATAGATGGTACTTTGGTTATGATCAAGATGCAATGCATAACAATTACTTGATAAAAGATACTTTTAGTTGCAATATATGTTTGTTTCTACATAAGTGTTTAAGAAACAAGATGAGAAGAACAAATTATTTGTAAAACTCATGCTTGGGAATAAAAATACCAAAAGGAATATAAGCTGATTCTTTAAATCTTAGTATCGTCTACTTCATTGCCTCCCTCGATCATTTTTTTAGGAACGGTGGAGTGGGCCTCCTTTAAAGGGCCATCGCCTCCCTCGATCATATTCTTTGTCTCAAACTACTCCATCAAAGATCTGTCGAATGTAAACAAACTAAATAAATATTGACATAGGAATAATGGGATGTACAAAGAAATCATAATCTACAAAACTAAGAATAAAAGTAGTAAAAAACACCAAATATGCTAAGTTAAATAAGCAGTTATAACAGTCAAATTATTAGAATCCATCCAAAAAAACAAGTGATTTCACATTCTTCAATTATATATTATCAATGAACCATTTATATAGAAAATTAGGAACTCATTTATAATTTCATGAAGGTCTGTTGAAGACTTCTAGCGAAGTTGGAGAGGTTGATGACGAGTTCAACTTGATGGTTTAGAAGATATAAAGACTCAAATGCAATGGATAAGTGCTACATCTGTATGTAGAATACTACTGTAATGTGTATATTCAGAGGAGGTTTGGAGAATGGTGATTGTAATTCTAATCACTCAAAAAGATATGAGATTCACCGCATCAGAGCTTTGGTTAAGCATAGGGATGTTACCCTCTAGTCCATCTCAAACAGATCCATCCGACAACTGCAATTAGATTGGAGTTTAGGTTTACATTGTTGCAAATTGTATATGAGCCTAAGAACCGGAAATACCGATTGCACCTGGACCAAAAATACCGATTGCAACTGGATATAGCCTATGAAATATCATTTACACATGCCAGAATTCAATTTGTGCATCTAATAACTTAAATGAGACAACAAACACCAACTGCCATAGATATAAGCTCCTTATATTGATCAAATCATATCTGGGCCAAAGAAATCCACGGGTACTTGAAGGATAACCCAAGAAATTCACAGAAACTGAGTTGAATCTTGTTCTTTCAACTTTAATTTGTATCCCACTATACAAGTTTAAAATAAATTGAACTTACATAATATAGTAATGGCCCAAAAGAAATGGATATTAACTCGTATTTGTATACAATACCCCATTAAAAATCAACGGATGTGTATAACATTGTATAATAATTAACACAAATTTAGAGAAAAAAGGTCAAGTCGACATACGATCAGAATTATGTAAACCATTAATAGTAAACTAGCAGTAAATATTACTATACTGTGAATTTCAACTAAATATAAGGTCCTAGCATATAATATTCATTATTATATATATAACATTAGATGACTGTGTGTAAAATGATTGTGGCAGTAATTTAATGTTAGTGAAATATATAGTAACCAATGGTTTGAACTCCAATCTATAAAATCCCAAAAGGCTTACAACAGCAATGCTCTCGATGTCGCGGTTGCTAAAATGTCGATGCAAGATACGATCCCTTTACATGCTGCTTCCACACTGGTCTTGATGGAAACGATCACCAAGAACTGTTACAAGCAAAGGTTGGGGATGACATTCTTCTCCCTGTCATCGAGGAGGATCAACGCATCACAATCCTGCAAATCACGGTTGTCTTCACAAACACTGTCATTGTAAATGGAGATCCGAACATGTTCCTCAACTTGGTTCGATAGCGGCATGATGCAAGACACGGCAAAGCTATGAAGAATAACATAGCACTGCAAAGCAGACCACCTGTAGCACAAGTTGCATCACAGCATGAGTTATTCATTAATTAGAAAGGGAGTTTATTAGAAAAAAAATGGTCTTTAACATGAGAATTTAGCCGATGCGTTTATAAATACATGTTCATCCCTCGTCGATGATCTCCGCGATCTGTTCGATAGTGACACAGGGGAAACATAAGGTGATCAGTGCTGCACAATTACACAAATCAAAGGAATATGCGTTGAATGAATTAATTACCCGTTCACTTGAAAATAAAAAATAAAATAAAAATGTGCTCATATGAATAACTACAGATGAAGTTGGATCTTTTCCCAAGTGAAAAAATGTGTTTGAGTATTTCTCATTTTGTCTGTTCGAAGTCTATCTTTATTTTTCTTACTCAATATATCGTCCATGAAACAAATTAAGGAGGCGAGCAAAATATTGTAAAGATCGTTTTATAAGTCCTTGATTCATTATTTCACATATTGAGATTTTTTTATTTTACACAGATAGCTGCATATTTTATTTGATAATGTTATGAATTTAAATAATTTTATCATGAAAGTTCTATCGGATCTCCATTCACATGCCAAGTTTTTCGTTTCATCGATACATGAGGAGTCCATTGTATTTACAAAATTGATAAAATGTACACAAACGATGGATCTGTGGATCTGACAATGAGGAAATGGAGTTGGAGTACCTGTCGATCTGGTGGTGCATAGCCGTAGATCTCCTTAATGGAGAAGCACCGACGGCGGATCTTCTCGATGGTGGTGACCAACCGACTGTGGAAATCGCTACCAATCGCCGTTGCGTCGAGCATCAGAGACAAAGGATCACCGATGGGATCGATCTCAACCTCGAGTAAGGGGTGAGAAGGGGAGAAGATGATGGCGGCGGCAGAGAAAAAGGTTGGAAAAGAGATTAGGGTTTTGGAAAGAAGGGGAAATGGGTTTTTTTTAAAGTGCGATCTTTATAGTCGTGTCCAGGCGGGCTTTACGTGACGGCTTTAGGTGGCGAATATCCGTCACAGAAAAATCCGTCATTTAAATGCCGTCATCAAAACATAATTCTGTTGTAGTGTCCCCTCGATAGGATCTCCCAGAGGAAGGATCTGCGGTTGTGTAGCCGTTGTAGTTTGAACAGGCAACTCGGCAGGATGCATCAGATTGCAATGCTCTGGATGGTCACTAGTCCCACTCCTTTCAAACTCGCCTACTCCCAAAAGCACCCGTGGACCCCAGCCCTCGGGTCCCACTCCTAATTGGCTCCCCTCCTCATCAATTCCTCGCACTGAAATTTCCTCCATTCCAATTCCAACGGATGGTCCCACCACAATTGGTCCCCACCTCTCTAACGTATCCTTCTCTCCCATATTTGCGTCCAGATGCCCTCCCATTAATCTCCGTGAATCCCTCCCTCCAGCTAACAACTCAATCTCCATGGCGTTACGTATCCCATGCATTGAATCGGCACCCGATTCATGCGCACTTCCAACCACCACCGGCTCCAATACAGCTGGTCCCATCGATTCATGCACATTCTCCGCATGCTGCATAGCTGAAATTGATCTCCCTACCGGATCCAGCGAACCAAAATTTATTGCGCATCCTCCGCAATTACGCACAATCTCCTCCACTGAACTAGGAAACCGAACGGATGCCGGACGCCCAACCTCCCTGGCAACCACCACCGCTGCCGGAGGGACGGCCCCGGCCACCCCAACATTGATCGAATCGGTGAAGCACGTCCTTCCTCCTCCCTGGACTGTCGTCTCGCGAGACAACCGCCCCTGTCGCACGTTCCTCGGACAAGAGGTCGAGGAAATCTCCAGATACAGCCGATGACCTTCTGCCACCACGGACCATCTTCCCAACAAACGTGGGTGAAACCGACGGACCCGCACAACAACGTCGACGTCCTCTCCCGGAAAGTAACCAGTGGAGACCAAACCCTCTACCACAGCAATGCTGGACAACAGCCCCCGCACTCGGTGAATATTTCTCCAAAGAAAAGGAATTCCCTTAACCTTCACCACGCTCAGTAAATCCTGGGACAACGATCCGTCTCCGCCGAGCGCCCTCCTCCATTTGAGCGAGGACTTTCCCGATCGTGACAGGGACAAAAGAGCATCTGCCTCCCCCGCTGAAAGCCCACGAGCTAGCACTTTCCATGAAGACACCGCCGCAACATCCCCCCCGAAGCCACCATCCGTCACCAGGCCAACGTCCGAGGATCCCTTGAAGAGGGCGTCCCTGCCTCCTCCTTCACCAATCAACAAACACCCTGCAGCCCCTACCTTGGGCAAGTTCCTTCCCGCGCGACAGTTCTTGCTCCGATGCGCCAACCCCAAGCACCTAAAGCAACGCAGGGCGTCCCTTAGGAACCATGCACGAACCCTCGAGGACGTCCGAACCTCCCGAAGCCTTTCCTGGGTGGCGTCGAGCACCGACAACCACCCACTCCCCACCGCTGCTCATGGTCTCCCTCATCTCCTAAATGGATAAGGATAAGGAAACACCAGTTAACCAAGTCATGTAGGGTGTTCGATCACGCTAAGGTAACATAGAGGCACAACTGATGTTACAAAAGGGTAGTGTTGGAATTTATCCCATATATGATACATATAAAATATTTATGAGATGATAAGTATTGAGTTTTACCAAGTCAATGGATAAATCGTAACTACATTATCTTGATTCACGTTGATGGTTAGTGGATTATCAGTAGTTGGTTACGATAGGATTTAGTATCCTTTTGAACCCTCCAACCTTTATAAAAGAGACATGATGGATCATTATGCAAAACATTGAATCAAGAGATTCAGAGAGCCACCATCAAAACTCTCCACCATCTGAGAGAGTCTTAACGATTGGGGTCAAGGGAAGGAGAAAAGGAGGAAGAAAAGATCACTATCAGTTTCTTCATCATCTCCGTTACAAGTTTCTATTTGATTTGCGATGGAAGGAGGTAACTCGTGAACCATTGTTTTGATTGATTCTTTAATGTTGTGCCTCATTTTCCTACAATCTGGTATCAGAGCCAGGTTACTGTACCTTGACTTTAATGGAGTTTAAATTACTTTAGATTGATGGTTGCTCATATTACTATTGTCTATATTCCATGATTATTAATAGTGCCCAAACGCTAATAATACATTGATCCGATCACATTAATCTCATTATCGTTTAAAAAAAGGGAGGTACGGTTATTCTTTTTTCAACATCACGTTTTTCTTAGGTTGAATATGTTGGAATTTAACCATCTCTATCAAAGGTTAGTATTAATTAGCATTAACTATGAAAATTATAGATTCAGACTTAGGTTAGAACTTAATGGGGTTACTTTTGACCAATTACTTAGATGATAAAATGCAACATTAAAAAAAGGTAAAATGGGGTTGCCCCCATGGGGGGAGCTAACTTGGCTCCCCCGCCCCATTTCATCGGTGTTTTTTTTTTAATTTCTTTCGTACATTTTCATCAATATATCCCTATACTATGTCATTCAAATTTCACGTGAAACAGAGACTCCTACAGCCTCCATCCAGGAGGGTTGTTTCTAGCAATTCTTTACCGTTAAAAAATGACTGTCTGGATGAAGGCCGTAGGAGTCTCTGTTTCGCACAAATTTTGAATACCATAATATAAGGATATAGTGATGAATATTCACGGAAGAAATTTTCAAAAAAAAAAAACACAGGCGAAATTGTACGAGGAGCCAAGTTAGCTCCCTACAAGGGCAGCCCTAAAAAAATACTCCTCGTATTTTTTTTAAACGGTGGTTGTGCCTGGATTCGACGATTATTATTATTTTGTAATCCTTATCCAATGAGATTAATGAATAACACGTATGGTTTAATGTTATGGCCGTTATCTTTTGAATTGGTCAACATTGGCATGGGTTAAATAAGAGATCGGCTATTTTAAATTTTTTTACCAATATTAGATTTTAAACAATTATCTAAGTATGGATAATTGGCTTTAGCATTTTTTTGGGATCATATCCACGCTATTGAATTGAATGGATCCTTTGGTGAGCACGTCAAAATATCCATTAAGGTGATATTACTCTTTACAATTAGAGAGCGGTGTGTTTTTATTAAAGGATTAATAATAATTGTTATTATCATGGTTGATTCTTACAGTTAAAGATATGTATGCCTTGTAAAGGCATATTGTGCATGATGCATTGATCAAATAATATTATTGTGTTCGATTAGTGGTTAATCACCAAAGTGATTTAACTACATATGGAGTTGAACACATAATCTGATTATCATAGATTTGATGCAAATTAAATTTAACGACGTCATGTTATCTCGATAATCAGAATAGTATAATAATGGACTGGGAGATCACCCAAAGGTGGATCATTGTCCATGATTATGCACATCAAGCGGTTAACTGATGAATCATGGGTTTTACATCCAAAGATGGAAAATATGAATTAGACATGATTTATTTAATTACCTATTAAAGTATATCTAATTGCATCACTTATGCATTTATTGATATGTTAATATTTGCCCAAAGATGATTATTAACATATTGTGAAAGAAATTTTAATATGTATTTCTCACGTATAGATTATTAATTTATTTCTCATAGCATTATTGTGAGCATATATATTATTGTTTACAGTTTCAGCAGCTATGAACTTGTTTGCATTGGACAACTCTATGGTTAGGTTCAATGAGCTCAACTATGCAGATTGATCAGAACATATTCAATTCCATCTGGGAGTGATGAATTTAGACCATGCATTAGTTGAAGATCAAAAACTCAAGCCATAACAGAAAACAGTACTGACGATGAAAAGTTGTATTATGAGGCTTGGGAAAGATCGAATCGATTTTGTTTGAGCCTAATGAAAATTATGATGGTGGAAAATGTTAAACCGTTAATGCCTATGACAAACAATGCTAAGGAATTTATGAAGAAAATCAAGGAATACTCCCAGTCCAACAATGCTATGGAATTTATGAAGAAAATTAAGGAGTACTTCCAGTCCGATATATCTCATAAGTACTTTGTTGGGACTTTAATGAGCGAGTTGACCATGAAGAAATTCAACTGATCCAACTCGATGATGGATCATGTAACTGAAATGTCTAATCTCGCAGCGAAACTGAAAACCATGAGGATGGATGTCAACGAGACGTTCTACAATTTATCATAAGCTCTCTTCCTATTGAATTTGGGCAATTCCAGTAAGCTACAATACATTAAAGAATAAGTGGAGTTTCATGGAATTGAAGGCTATGCTCATTCAAGAAGAAGAGAGATTAAAGAAGATAAAAGAACACTCGGTGAACATCATGGCTACTGAAAAGACTATGGTAGGGGCTAGCAGCAATAAAAGCCACACAAGCAAACAGAACAAAGAAAATACTCCCATGAAAGTTAAAGGGAGTAATTCCAAAGAAATCAAATGCTTCTTTTGCAAGAAGTTCGGGCATATGAAGAAAGATTGCCTTAAACGGAAAGCATGCTTCGAAAAGAAATGTATGCATTATGTTTCTGTTTGCTTCAAAGCAAATATTATAGATGTTCCTAATAATACTTGGTGGTTAGATTCTGGTCCAAATACTCATGTATCTCACATATTACAGGGATTCCTTACAATCCAGAACATAAAAGAAAATGAGCAGTATTTGCTCATGGGAAATTGGATGAAGGCACAGATAGAGAGAATTGGGACTTACATATTGATCATGGACACTGGATGTCAAGATGATTTAGAAGGATGTCTCTACGTTCCTTAATGTGCTAGAAATCTTGTTTCTATTTGCATACTAGATATTTAGGGGTTTCTTTCAAGATTTTTGATGGATCATTCTCTATGTTTAGAAATAAATACTTTTATGGTTCTTGTACTTTGAAGAATTATATTTATCGTTTTAATCTTGATAATAAATTTATGAATTCCATATTTTATGTTGAATGCAACGTGGGTATGAAAAGAAATGCATCTGATGAATACTCTGCTCTTTTATGGCATCAAAGACTAGGTCATATATCTAAGGACAGAATGAGACTTATTAAGAATGAAATATTACCTCAATTATATTTTATTGACCTAGTGTTATGCATAGATTGCATTAAAGAAAAACAATCCAAACACACATCAAAGAATCCAGCTACAAGGGCTACCCAGCTCCTAGAATTGGTACATACTGATATTTGTGGTCCTTTTGATGTCTCATCATGGGGAGAAGAAATATATTTTATCACTTTTATAGTTGATTTCTCACGATATGGATATATTTATCTATTGCATGAAAGCACTCAATCGGTAAATATCCTTGAGACATTTATTAATGAGGTGGAAAGGTAATTGGATAGGAAAATAAAAGTTGTGACATCTGATCAAGGTGGTGAATATTTCGGAAGGCATGATGAGACAGGTCAACATCCTGATCCATTTACAAAATTCCTTGAAAGTAAGGGTATTTGTGCACTACACAAAAAACACAACAAAATGGTGTCATAGAAAGGCGAAATCGTACATTAATGGAAATGGTTAGGAGCATGATAAATATTAGTACTTTACCTCTTTCATTGTGGACATATGTATTAAGGACTTCCGCATATTTACTCAATAGGGTTCCTAGTAAAGCAGTTCAAAAGACACCTTTTGAATTATGGACAGGTAGGAAACCTAACTTGAGACATCTACATGTTTGGGGATGTCAAGCGTAAGTCGGAGTATACAATTCGCATGAAAAGAAATGAGATCCAAGGACAGTTAGTGGATTTTTCATTGGTTATCTTGAAAAGACAAAGGGGTATAGATTTTATTGTCCTAACCATAGTACAAGAATTGTTGAGAGTGGCAATGCTCGCTTCATTGAGAATGGCAACATCATTGGGAGCCAAGAATCACGAATGTGAAAATCAAACAAGATAGGTATAAAGCGTCGCTTTCATAATTTCTCAAATCTTTTGGAATAGACATTCCACCTGTGGATTCATCTCCACATGATATCTTGGAACATCAAGAATGGCACCCACATTAAGTGATGATGTCATTATTAATGAACAAGTTGTAAATGAGCCAAGTGTACCACAATTATAAGAAGTTGCATTAAGATGCTCTGAAAGACAAAGGATACCTACAAATTTTGATGATTATATAGTATATGCACTTGAGAATGAATGTGACTTGAGCATTGATAAAGATCCAAGTTCATTCCATCAGGCCATTGAATGTAATGATTCTAAAAAATGGTTGAATGCTATGAAAGAAAAACTCGAGTAATGGCCAATAACAATGCCTGGGATCTTGTTGAGTTATCTGCATGTTCTAAAAGAGTCAGGTGCAAATTTGTATTTAAGAACAAACGTGAGTCTAAAGGTAACATCGAACGATATAAAGCTAGACTTGTTGCAAAGAGCTTTACTAAAAAAGATGGCATCGATTATAAGGAGACCTTGGCTCCAGTTTCAAAAAAATGACTCCTTAAGAATCATTTTGATTTTGGTGGCTCATTATGATTTGAAGCTTCACCAAATTGATGTAAAGACTGCTTTTCTAAATGGAGAGTTAGAGGAAGATGTCTATATGGACCAACCAGAAGGTTTTAGTATCACATGAAATGAAAATTTAGTATGTAAATTAAATAAATCAATATATGGACTAAAACAAGATTTCCATCAATGGTATATTAAGTTTAACAATACCTTTACATCATATAGTTTTATAGAAAACATTATAGATAGGTGTATCTACATGAAAGTTAGTGAGAGCAAGTTTATTATATTAGTACTAAATGATGATGACATATTATTGGCTGTGAATGATTTAGGTTTATTACATGAAGCAAAGAAGTATCTTTCCAAGAACTTTGAAATGAAAGATATGGGTGAGGCATCCTATGTGATTGGAATAGAAATATTCTGTGATAGACCACAAGGACTATTAGGATTGTCTCAGAAAGCATATATTGAGAAGGTCTTGGAAAGATTCAGGATGGATGAGTGCTCTACAGGGGTTGTTCCTATTCAGAAAGGGGATATATTCAGTTTGGATCAATGTCCAAAGAATGAATTGGAACGCAATGAGATGAAAGGAATTCCTTATGCATCAGTGGTTGGGAGTATCTGATGAATCCCTGATTCTCACTCTTTATACTTTTATTTTAGCTATTTATCTTAGCAATACATCATGTGAATATGTGTAAATATAATAAGTTAGCATTTGGCATGCAGATGTTAACAGTATATATTTAGCATGTATTTATGTAAAAATAAAAGAATAAAGAAGAATAAAAATGAAGGAGGTATTTAGAATAAATACATAGTGACTCGAACCCCAAGAGAAGGTCAAACATTGACCTGATCGTCAAACAAAATAAGTAGAGAGAGATAGGGTCTACTCTATAATGTATATATCATTTATATCTATAAATAATTATTTTTGGATAAAATAAAAATAAAATGTTCTTTTTACCTCCTTGTATATAGTCCCAAAATAAAACAAAATCAGAAATACAAAGTAAAAATTTAAATTAAATCATCTCTCACTTGTACAAAATACATGTAAACACACATCATTCTCTATTTATTAGACACTTGTAAATAAATAATAAAAATAAAATAAAAATTATTTTATACTCCAAAATTATGTCGTAAATAAATAAAAACAAAATAGAGGTATTTCTTTAAAAATAACAAAATAAAAATAATTGTACAAAATACATAGGTATATTATACCTATATATAATACATTATATTATATAAAGACTAATTTATTTTTCATAAAAATAAATAAAAATCACAGAAAGATAGTTTGAAAAATAATAAATATTTTTCATTTTATACACTTTTCATTTTAAAGCCATTTACTATTTTTTATTGAATTTATAAATACTATGTAAATTCCTATTTTCTGATTGGTCCAGGAGGGTTTGTTGACCCCGATCAACGCCCCCTCCTAGCTCGGGTCAGGTCGAAAATCCTCCATCGGAGCCTTTTCTCCGATTTCTCCCGCCTGAATCCGAGCTCCTCCCTCCTCGAATCTTGGACCCTGGATTCCTTGGACCTCCGTGATCCTTGCGGATTCCTTTGATTATTTGAATCGCTCTCGGGTCTCGCGCTTCTCGCTGATTCTTCTAGACCCTCGAGCTGCCTATATAATCTCTCTTCCGCCTCCACAGTGTCAAGCTTGTTCCTCGCCTCTTTTTCCACCCTCAGAGACCTTAGGTTGAGTGACAGCTACCGGAGGAGCCCCTCGGAGTGGAGTTTGGTGGTCAGGAGACGTAGCTCAGCCTCATGGCCAGCGTACGCCGCCACGACAAGCCTCCCAGTATTCCACAGCTTCGTCGAGGCCACAACCTCGCTTGCCACCTTCGCATGAAGCTCCAGAGTTCATCTCGAACTTTAGGTACCCCTCATTTCCCGTACATTTCCCTATTCGATCCATTCACTTCATCTCGCACCGCCGCACCGCCGCCTGCTCTGACCGGTGAGTCGGAGCACCCACATCTGAACCTATCTGTTCAGATCGATGCACCACATCGCCATCCATCTCCCCTCGCAGTCTGACCACCCTTGGGATCGACCATCAGGTCGAGATTGAGGTCCGGATCTCCTCTATCACCTTCGCTGGAGATCGAACCCCGCCCCACCATCGCTTCTTTCTGTTTTTGCTCAAATAACCCCGATCGGAGCTTCGCCCCGAGTCGAGCTTGCCTTCGCAGGTGTCTGTGTGCGTAGGGATTCCAGTTCCAGCCTCCAGAAGGTCCACCGGAGTAGTTCTAGGTCCATCTTCACCGCTATCCACATCCAACCAGTAGCTTTCTCATCGGACCCGTCCATTCAATACGGGTGTCTTCCACGACCTTGCTGGGCCCTTCTGATCGCTCATCAGAGTCGCAGAGCACCTCTGAGGCTCTGGTGAAGTTCGCCAGGGTCCAGTTCTTCCAGGCCCCCTCTCCACCGTTGGATTGGCCCACCTCTGCCAGATCTGATCCTAGCCGCCAGTCGAAGCATCCTTTGGGTCGTTGGATCTGACGCCTGACGCATCTAAACCCCTCGACCTTTACATTCCCTGAGGCGTCAGATCTGACACAGCAGAAGATCCGCACCGCACGTCCTCGTGCCACCAGAGCTCGCCACGCGTCCCCCACGCGCTTCGCACGCATCCTGCGAGGGTATATTGCACTTTCTTCCTTGCTTCTTTATGTTTTACTTTTTAGTCTGTTAAAAAAAGTTGTAGTTCAAACTTTTTTCATATCAATCCTTTAGTTTTCCAGTATTTGCACTTTAGTCCTTTGAGTCTGCATGCATGTGTCTGCTCGCGTGCTTTTGTGCATTTTTGCAAGAACTATCCTGCATTTTCTGCTTGTTATATTTTGAATGGAATGTTTCTATTAATACAAAAATACCCCTGTGCGTGATGTAATTAGCATGTGCACAGATATTGTGGACTTCTTACGCTAAGGCTCTTGGACTTTTTGAATGCGTTATTGTTTGGTCTGGAAACTTTAGGATAATCGCGATTAGCCCCTACAACCTATGTGCCTGATTTTGCATGAATTAAATGTTATTTTAATTCTAAAAAATCCACAAAAATTTCCATGAGTTCCCAGTAGCTCCTAGTATTTATTGTAATTTTTGGAGTTGATTTTGTTTTGTATTCTATTTTCTATAAATCAAAAACTCTTAAAAAAGTATCTATTTATTTTATAAAATATCAAAAAAATAAAAATTATTTAAAAAAATCTCTAAAAATTCATGCGTGTTTTTCTTTGTGTGCTTCTACTTCAGTACCATTTTTGTTGCATTATCTTCTATAAAAATCCTAAAAATAACAATAGACTAAAAATATTATAAAAATAATTAAAATTTCTACAAAAATTAAAAAAATGACATTTCAGTTCATGTAGTTAGAACTTTTAATTTACTTTATCATAACAATCGCAACCAGGACTTTTGGGCATTTTTAGCATTTTAAATTTGCCTTTTGGTCAGGGTTGTACATTCTGTTTTGCTTTTGTTTCATTTTAAAAAAATATATAAAAATCAGAAAAATACCATAAAATCACCAAAAACATCTGCATATTTGAAAAATATAAAAATATTTTTATTTCTAATTTCTGACATTTTTAGTCTTAATAAAAAATTGTTTAAGGTTGATTTTCTTTATCTTTTTATTTGTTTTCCTATTAGAAAATATAAAAAAAAATTAAATTAAAAATCACAAAAAGATGCCTTTCATTTTCTGATTATCGACTACTTCGTAGGCTTTGTTCGTGCTCCTTATGTTCAACCCTGATCGCTATACCAGGTTAAATAAATAGCGGAGACCGCTACATTGATTTTTGAGCTTGATTGTTTTAATTGTTGTCTAGAATTTTCTTGTTGAGTTCGGCTCGGGTGGTTGAGGTCGCAACGACCTTTGATATCACTTACCCTTGATCGCCCGAGCGCTCACCAGTATCATGAAAGCTCAGACATGTCTGACATTAGTTTTGCCATTGGAATGTTGGGTCGATATCAAAGTAATCCCGGTATGGACCACTGGATAGCTGCAAAGAAAGTTCTCAGGTATTTACAAGGCACCAAAGATCATATGCTTGTGTATAGACGACCTGATAATTTTGAGATTATCGGATATTCAGATTCAGATTTTGTGGGATGCATCGATACAAGAAAATCAACCTTTAGCTACATATTTCTACTCGCTGGAGGAGTTGTATCATGGAAAAGTACGAAGCAGTTTGTCATTGCTGCTTCCACTATGGAGGCTGAATTTGTAGTGTGCTTTGAGGTTACATTTCAAGGATTGTGGGTGCAAAATTTTGTTTCAGGACTTGGAATAATCGATAGTATTGCCAAGCCGTTGAAACTTTATTGTGATCATGCCACAACAATCTTCTTCTCAAAGAATGATAAGTACTCTAAGGGTACAAAGCACATGGAATTGAAGTATTTGTCAGTAAAGGAGGAAGTTCGGAAACAAAGAGTGTCAATAGAGCACATCAGTACTAATTTAATGACTGCGGATCCGTTAACTAATGGTTTTACACCTAAGATTTTTTCTGAGCATGTTGTAAGAATGGGCGTTTTAAAGAAGTCCTTATTATGAAAGGTTGATTAGTCTATTTTATTTGGTACTCATTATGATTATGACAAATCTCATTCATTTTATGTTTTCGAATCATTTAATTGTTATATTATGCATGTATGTTTGAAAATAGGTAGCATAACCGTTGAAATGAAATTAAATTAGGAGATGTTATTCTTCTAAATTACAGATGATTGGATTGAATTAATATTGATACATGGAAGGGGTCGTGTCAAGTCATATGATGTGTGACCACCATGAATTAGTTTAATTCAATTAAAGTATATGGTTCATTGACATTATATAAAATCCATGAAAAGACGTGCTTAAGGTTATTATCTCATAATTAAAGATTATATGGATCAAGTGGGAGAATGTTGGAATTTATCTTGTATGCGGTCCATATAAAATATTTATATTTACCAAGTCAATGGATAAAACATAACCACATTATCTTAATCCATGTTGATGGTTAGTGGATTATCAGGAGTCGGTTACGATAGGGTTTGTTATCCTTTTGAACCCTCCAACTCTACCCCTATAAAAGAGACACGATAGCTCATTACTAATCAAGAGATTCAGAGAGCCACCATTAAAACTCTCCACCATCTGAGAGAGTCTTAACGATTGGGGTTAAGGGAAGGAGAAAAGAGGAAGAAAAGATCACTGTCAGTTTCTTCATCATCTCCGTTACAAGTTTCTATTTGATTTGTGATGGAAGGAGGTAACTCGCGAATCATTATTTTGATTGATTCTTTAATGCTACGCCTAATTTTCCTACCGGCAGAATTGAGAGTTTTGTAGGAATGTAAAGACACAAGTGAAATTATGAAAAAGTGAGGGGCATAATTGACCTGCAAAATTTAAGAAGGGCACAATTGATAATAACTCTTATTTTTTATACAAAACTAACATTTAAAACAGAACTTTAACTTACTTTTTGAACTTGTGTATGATTTTTCTTTGATGCGTAAGATGAAATAAAGCTTTTATTACTATATATAATTTCATCGTTTAGAAGAGAGGTGTTTTTTAGTAGGATTAATATGTATATCATGGAAATTATACTTTTAATATGCAAGTGTTGGACGTCATGTAATCATGGAGGGAGATGAAATTAGATTTGGTCAAATCTCAAGATTGCACATTGATTGTTATAATAAATTTAAGATTTTATTTGGATTTATAGAAAAAATGGATGCACATCATTCACCACGACACAATACTACAAAAGGAGAGAGTTAGCGAAAAAAGGAAGACAAAAGATATTGGAGGGAGTTATACACAATCTTCTTCTTAGTGACGGTGAGAGGTTACGGGCTACCATTATATCACGTATCTTGTTCTTCACGTGCTTCTATGCTAGTAGCATTTATTAGAGATGCAATAGTTTACGGAAATTTATGCAACCATATGTTGTCATATCTAGTTTTAAACAAATACGGATATGTATATTTAAATTTTGGAAGATATGGATACTAGCTGATAAGGACATGTGTTTTCTTTTGCCAATATGAATCTACATAATGTTATCGTTTCCTACATAATGTTATCGTTTCCATTTTCAGGATTTTAAGAGGAATATGATTGTGTAGTTTTTTGTGGATACTGATATAGATTTATGTATATTGAGCTTATATGTATATATTATTTAGACATAAATGCAACATGAGTACATATATATATAAATATATCACATGCTTACATGTAATAAATTGAATTTTGGAGTCGTTTATAAATGCAAGAATAGATATAATTATTTTATTTAAATATTTGTTATATAAGTCTCATTTAACATGTATTTTTCTTTTATTTTTTTGTATCGGTAGAATTTATGTAATTTTGATTTTAGTAAATCATTAAGTTCAACTTTTATAAAATATTTATAAAATATTTCATTTAAATGTTAGTATTAAGCGACACTCATTATGGGTAGGATAATCTATATCCATATATTAAATTATTGTGTCCAAATCATGATTATCTATTTCCATAACCATAGCCATTTTTAAGGATATGGTTTGTGATTTTTCAACATCATCAATATATTCACTTATGTATCTGAATCCACTTGCTAAATAAATGAAGACTTGGAAACACATATATCCATATCGATTTGCCCTATGAAATCCCTAGTTTTGACCCAAGTTTTTAAGTATTACTTTTTATAAAAGTCGTGAATTGATTATCCATCTTTCTCGATAATGATAGAAAAAGAGTCATTTTTCTACGAAAATGATCACAATTCGTTGCATCAAAAAAAGGTATGTGAGATATCAAAGTACTAGGCATCTAAGATAACAACCTCGGACCTGGAAGCATGGTATTTAGTACAACCAAGAAAGTCTTCCAAGGCGTGAGTAAAACATACATACACACAAAAAAATATTTTTTTTAGTAAAATAAGAAAATAGAGGCTTGGGAAAGGTTGAGCCACGTTGAGCCACAAAAACATAATAAAAGGAATATTAAAAATGAATGTCATTTTTCTCAGCAAAAAATAAGTTATATTGTATGCTCAATTAGAAACATCACATCGTTTTAGATTTTCGAGGGTTGATTATTAGTAACTAGGGAGATCTTCATACATCGCTCCTTCTATGTCAACCACTACATAGATGCTTGTGTGATTTTTGTCTGCCAATAAGAGGACAAATTAGAACAATGTTTTGGAATAGAGAAAATTTTCTCCTAATACTTTTCCAAGTCAAAGATATTAAGCAAGAAAAGAACTTTTTTTGTGAGAGAGCACTTTATAAATAGATGGGAAGGGGTTTCTACATCTGATAGGCATAGGAGGCATGCATTTGTGGTGGTGATCTTAAAGAGACATAGTTCATCTTGAGTAATGAGTTTAGAGTGAAAGAATAATAAAAGGAAGAAGGAGATACAAGGATGAAAAGCTTTGGATCATATTTTTGTGTAATTTATCCACAATCCCTCCATGAGAAAGGGTAAGGTAAATTTGTTTATTGAGAAAGTTAGGGCCCATCTTGTTTGGGAAACATATAGCGTTGTTGGTGCTTTGGGTCCAGTGGACTGTAGCAGGTCAATCTCGGATTCGAATTCCAAGAAATCATAAGTAAGGTGGTTAGGAAGATGTCTAGGCTGGGCTTTAAGCCAATTTTGTCTAGTGGGAAGGGTGGGTGCTTAGTGCTTGGGAGATAGAGGTTCTTTTGTTGAGTACCAGATCCCAAATGTGAGGAAAGCGAACCTTGAAGTGTTGATTGTTATTGAGACATTCATTCCAGAGGAGGTATTGCTCCCGCCTCTCCAAGTATCTATAGTTAGCTTCCCCTAACTTTTGTACATATCATGGCATATACCAGTCTTCCTATAGCTGATGCACAAGAGAATTCAGCAATCACATTCACATCTTCAACACTTTGAGGAGCTATCCCTTTAGTTAGGTCAATACCATATCTCAATGAAATGAAGCCTTCCTTGAAATTTCCCATGTGGGCTCTGTCCAAGGTCTACCCCTAATGAGATGGTCCTAGACCCTCCTTTCTTTACTTAAAACAAATTCAGAATGAAGATCTACGAGGCAACCTTGAGATATCTCAAAGGTGTGGGATGTCCAAATTATAAAACACTTATCACCATCCTTATACCATTCCAAATGATTAAAGATTTCATCTATATTTAGCACGATGAAAACAATGGCACTCCCGTTAAGAACCACATGGTTCATCAAGATTCTCTCTGAAATCATAGCCTTTATGATTTTATCAAATATGATGTCCCAATTATAAGAAGTTTGTTTAAGCCCATAGATGGGGGTCTTTACTTTCATGCATCGATGTTTGAATGAAATGAATACAAAATTATTAACTTCGCAATGAGGAAATGTGAAATATTTTGCAAACTTTTTGCTTCATCGTATGAACTAGAAAATTCAACATAATAATTTGTACTTTGTGAAACCATTAAATTAGGGGAAACCATTTTTCTAAAACTATTTCTAATATTCTAATGAATAATTTTTGTACTATATACATAATTTTGATACAAAAATATTTACACAAGCTTTACACAAAAGATTTTTGAAACCATTTTTACAAAAATAATTTGTACACTAGCTATTTATGTGCAAACAAAAGAAGTTTATGTACATGAAAATTTTTAATTTTTGTGATTTTTAGCCATTTTATTTATTAACACACTCACACAAAGTACGAGTTATGGCTAAAGTATATATGAAATATATACACACCCCCTATACTTAGCTCGAACGATGTCCTCAGAGTCAAGAGCGATGAAGAATACATAACTCGTACCAGGTATAGGGAAGTGAAAAGAAAGGCTATATACAAAGAAGAAGAAGAAAATAGAAAAGTCAAACGGGTCTCGGGTCTTCCCCCTATACTTAGGATCAAATAATCCTAAGTATAACAGGCTGTTTACTAAGGGAAAACCGAGTGGAGAATGTACAGGGTCTACCCCCCCCCCTATACTTAGGGTGAAATATCCCTAAGTATAGGCAGCAAAACAGGGGTAGGCAGAAACAAAAGAAATACCCATAAGGTCTCACATCCCCCCTATACTTAGGGTAAGGTGCACCCTAAGTATAGCATAATCACAAGATGAAGAAAGGGATGTGGGACTAAAGACTGTAGCGATATGGACATCTGGATCTATACAAGGCGGAAGATCAGTGAAACTCAGGCGTGAGATGCATTAGATGTGAGTCAAAGACCGCATCTCACGCAAAATGAATAGGGGCGAGATCAGCGACCCGCGGCTCATGATCTAGAAATGGCTTGAGCCGCTGGCCGTTTACTCGAAAGGTGCTCTCAGAAGACAACTCCGATATATCGATGCTACCGTTGTCGTGCACCTTTCTGACCAAGTAGGGTCCCTTCCATTTGCTCTGTAGCTTCCCTGGAAATAAACGTAGCCTCGCATCAAACAGCCATACTCTCTGTCCAATCTCAAAATGCTTGTGGCTGATGTGAGAATCATGCCACTCCTTCACTTTCTCCTTATAATGTAGGCTGTTTGAGAATGTTGTATCTCTAAGCTCCTCCAGGGCAGCTAACTCTGCCCTTCTCTGGTCTCCCATACCATCTGGATCCATAAGAATATCTGTAACTGCCCAAAGTGACTTGTGCCTCAGCTCAACAGGTAAATGGCACGGCTTGCCATATACGAGGCGAAAGGGAGATGTGCCCAAAGGTGTCTTGAAAGACGTCCTATATGCCCACAAGACCGAGTCCAATAGCTGTGACCAATCCTTTCGGTCAGGGCGGACAACTTTCTGCAGTATAGTCTTGATCTCCCTATTCGACACCTCGGCTAGACCATTCGTCTGTGGATGATAAGGTGTAGCAACACGATGGTCTATGCCGAACTCGCTAGCAAGGGCCTTCACCTGGTCGTTGATGAAGTGAGATCCCCCATCAGATATCAAAACTCGTGGAACCCCGAACCGCGTGATGATGTGCTTCCTCAGAAATCTGCAAACTGTCCTCGCATCAGCGGCTCGGGCGGGGATAGCCTCCACCCAACGACTAACATAGTCCACGACCAACAGAATGTACTCAAATCCCTGACTCTTAGGGAATGGACCCATGAAATCGATGCCCCATGCGTCAAAAACCTCACAGAAGTGAATGGGCTGCATCGGCATCATATCACGCTGTCCACAAGTGCCCATCCTCTGACAGTCAGTACACCTCTTCACGAACTCATCTGAGTCCTTGAAGAGGGTAGGCCACCACAAGCCGGATTGGAGAACTTTCTGTGCCGTTCTCCTCCCAGAATGATGTCCTCCTGCCTCAAGCTTGTGGCAGTAAGTGAGGACGCTATGGTGTTCCTCCTGAGGGATACACCGACGCCAGACGCTATCCCCTCCTTCGTGGTAAAGGATGGGATCCTCCCAATGGTAGGACTTGGCCTTCGCAAGGAAGGTCTCAAGTCTCTGCCTGGGCCAATCTTGTGGGACTTTCCCAGCAACGAGAAAGTTCACAATATCGGCATACCATGGGAGCGAGGCGATAGCAAGGATCGCCTCATCTGGGAAGGTATCTCGAATGGGGTCAATCTGCTCAGTCTCCTCAGGCTGCTCTAATCGGGAGAGATGATCCGCCACCACATTCTTGACTCCAGGCTTATCCTTGATCTCAATGTCGAATTCCTGGAGTAGAAGGATCCATCTAGTCAATCTAGCCTTGGCATCCTTCTTTGCCATGAGGTACCTGATGGCAGTGTGATCTGTGTACAAAGTCACTATAGATCCAATGATATACGATCTGAACTTATCTAGGGCGAACACTACGGCTAGCATCTCCTTCTCTGTGACCGTGTAATTCCGCTGAGCGGAATCCAATGTGCGGCTAGCGTAGTGAATGGCAAATGGAACTCCATCCCTCCTCTGTCCCAGCACTGCCCCTACGGCAAAATCGGAGGCATCCGTCATAATCTCGAAGGGGAGAGACCAATCCGGCGGCTGGAGGACAGGAGCCTCAATCACGCACTGTTGGAGAGTCGCGAAGGACGAAAGACACTTGTCATCGACAATGAACTCGGTGTCTTTCGTCAAGAGGTCAGTCAACGGTCGGGCAATCCTGCTGAAATCCTGAATGAATCTCCTATAAAATCCAACGTGCCCCAGGAATGACCGAAACTGCCTCAAATTGGACGGCGGTGCGAGTTTCCTAATGACATCAACCTTGGTCGGATCCACCTCCATGCCCCTGTTGGAGATGATGTGGCCAAGCACCGTCCCTTGAGTCACCATGAAGTGACTCTTCTCCCAAGATAGCACCAAATGGTACTCATTACATCGCTGGAGTACTCGGTCTAGGCAATCAAGACAGGAGTCGAATCCGTCGCCGTAGACCGAGAAATCGTCCATGAAGACCTCTAAACACTCCCCTACCATGTCCGAAAAGATCGACAGCATGCACCTCTGAAAAGTCGCAGGGGCATTGCATAGCCCAAATGGCATGCGTCGAAAAGCATATGTGCCGAAGGGACAGGTAAAGGTGGTCTTCTCCTGATCCTCAGGAGCGATGGCCACCTGGTTGTAACCAGAGTACCCATCCAGGAAGCAATAATGGCTCTTCCCTGCCAGTCTCTCAATGATCTGGTCAATAAAAGGCAGGGGGAAATGGTCCTTCTTGGTGGCCTGGTTGAGTCTCCTGTAGTCAACGCAGACCCTCCAAGAGGTGGGTACTCGTGTAGCGATCTCCTCTCCCGACTCACTGATCACAGTCGTGATGCCCGTCTTCTTGGGCACCACATGCAAGGGGCTAACCCACTTGGAGTCGGAAATGGGATAAATAAAACCTGCACCCCACCATTTTGATATTTCCTTCATCACGACCTCTCTCAAGTTGGGGTTCAGCCGCCACTGGAACTCACGCGACGGCTTCGCCCCCTCCTCGAGATAGATATGGTGGGAGCACACTGATGGACTAATCCCATGGAGATCTGCTACGCTCCATCCGATTGCCTTGCGGTTCTTTTCAAGAACCACCATCAAACGGGATTCTTGCTCTCCAGTCAGATCGGCGGAGATGATGACTGGGTACATCTTTGGCTCGCCCGCAAGGAACCGATACTTCAGCGAAGTAGGGAGCGGCTTCAGCTCTGGAAGGCTGGGTGTTGGCAAATATGGCTGCGGAAGGAAATGAGTGAATGCTGCTAAGTCTGCCAAATCTGCCTGGGAGAAAGAAAGTGAACTCTCGCAAACTGGATCTGTAGAAGGATGCTCAACTGTGCTATCTCTGATCGGCTCTGCATCTGCCTCCTCCTCATCTGTCGGCTCAGGTGGACTCAAGTCTGGCATCTGATCATCACAATCTGCCCAATCAGACTCTGAATCCGAGGGATCTGCATCAAATACGATGGCCTCAGCACCACCATCACTGATAGTCGTGTCGCGATCAAGGACCGGCTCTGCTGCCTCTGTAGTATCCTGAACCAGGGCTGTGCTCTCCAGACTCTCCTCTGCTATCATCTCGGCATCAGCTGTATCTGAAAATGAGAGGATGGCCTGTGCTGCAGGATCTGCCCATGCTGCCTCGTCATCAGTGATCACAAAATCACAGTCCCGGTGGATGTCTGGCTCGGCGTCTGTCAGCTGCTCTGAATCGGTGCTGGCCTCTGAGCGTGCTTTCTCTCTAGCTCTGTAGTCCTCGACCGTCTCTATTTGTATACTCTCGCCCTCGACGCGAAAGTATACCTTCCTGCTATCATGATCAGTCACCGCCTTGGCTGTGGCCAAGAACGGACGACCGAGGATGATGGGGGTATCGGCCACTGAATCAGGGATCTCCATGTCCAACACTACGAAGTCCACGGGGAATTTCAGGCCCTGAATCGTGACGATAACGTCTCGCAACAACCCCTTCGGCCTCTTGACAGATCGATCAGCAAACTAAAGGACTGTCCTGCTCTGTCGAAGAGTGCCCAACTCGAAGCGGTCGAGAAGGGCTGTCGGAAGTAGGTTGATCGACGACCCGCTATCTAATAAAGTCTGATCGAACCTCTGATCACTAATCTGGCATCTGACATACGGGGCCCCTGAATCTGGCCTCTTGGCCGGCAGACGGTTCTGGATCGCGAAACACGTGGCTTTCGTCAGCACATGAATCTCTGAAGTGTAGTTCCTCCTCCTCCTCCTGACTGTGGTCCTGTCTCTCAAAGATCGCTGAAGAAGGGGGATGTGCTGCAAAGCCTCCTGGAGGGTCAGCTGGATGTGGAATCTATCGATCATGCTCTGACTGAACTCCTCCTGCTCTCTCTTTTTTGGATCATTTTCTTTTTTCTTCCTCTTCCCCATCTGAAGGGCTCTAGGGAAGGGGATCACAGGGTCCTTCGCAGATGAAGGACTAGGAAAAGGCCTAGACGGCTCGACGGCCGGATCCACACATACATCACTCACCACAGTGGGACCAGAGTAAACTAAACCTTTTCCTTTATTCAAAACAGAGTTCTGAGATACATGAATGCGAGGAAAGACAACATCTCTATCAAAACAAACACCGGTGGCCTCAGTACCACCTCGGGCTGGCTCTGCTGCTGCTGCTGCTGGACGTCTTGCGGCATCAGTACCGCGGGCTGGCTCGGCTAAACGGGTGACGTCAGCACCACCTCCTCGATCTGGTGAAGCGGCGGCCTCAGTACCGCCGGTGGAATCAACATCCTGGGTGGCTTCAGTGCTACCGTCATCATCTGGAGCGGCCTCAGTACCGCTCTCCTCCTCCTCATGTGGCGCCTCGGAAGTATCCTCGTGGTGTAGCTCAGACGAGGCGTCGCCGCCTGCTGGGGTCCTACCGCTCCTAAGTGCAACAAAATCAGCATCAAATAGATCCGACGATGTATCAACAAATGGGTCACTAGGAGTGGCAAGCTTAGTGTGTACTACCTGCTCAGACTTCCTCTTGAGGTTGTTCGGATTTGGCTCGATCTGTGCAGGGATGGCGGCCTTCCCTCTCACCAGGTCCCGCATCTCCTGGCGGAACTCGTCCATCTCCCGTCTAAATGTGGCCTGCTGATCTGTGAGGAGATGGGCGACGTCATCCAAGGTGGGGCTCTCATGGGAGCCCGACGGGTAGCCTCTCTGGTGCTGAGGCTGCTGGAACTACTGGTGGTGCTGCTGAGAGGGGTAGGAAGAGGGATGCTGCTGGTATGCTGGGTGAGCCTGCTGCTTACGTCTCCACGACTGTCCCTGCTGCTGATAGGGACGAGGGACGAAGGATGATGGCTGGTGTGACTGATAAGCTGTTGGCTGCTGCTGCGGCTGGTGATCTCTCTACTGGGAGTACTGCCCTCCCTGACCGGCTGGCTACTGCTGGGGCTGGGTACCTCCACTCCCCCACCTGAATCCGGGATGGTCTCTTCGGATCCCAGGCTGGGGGCGGTCATACCAAATCCAGTTGACATCCATCAACGGCTCTGCATCGTAGGGGGCTAGCGGGAGTACTGCAGAGGCTGATCCGGCTGGTAGACCACCATCTGCATGTCTGGAGATGGTGGGGACTGGTAGGTGGGTTGCGGCTGCTGGTACGGCTCCGCCTGTACAAGATGAACCTGTCTAGGCTGCTGTAGGGAGCTGGAGCGCTTGGACGAGCTGCTGCTGCTGCCGGTGTCGCCTCGCGACTGAAGACGGGGCTGTGAAGCCGTCTGTGCCTCCTGGAGACACATGAGCTGGGTCTTCATGTCGCTCAGAGTCTGTGCCATCTGCTCCATCTGCGTGATGCTCTGGCACTGCTTCTTCTCAATCAGCTCCATGCGGTCCAACTTCTCGCTGATGATCCCCATGTCCGCAGCGGACGACTCTGCCTGTGCTGCTGCGACTGTGGACGAACTGGAAGGACCTGCATCGACCCGTGCTATCCGCTGGTACTGCACGGGTCCTGGCTGCTGCTGGGGTCTCTGTGTGTACAACCGGGTCTGAGACATCACCATGTAATTCTCGGCCATCTCCTCGTAGATGGCCCAGACCCGGTCATGGTCCTTGGCAAAGTAGGACCCGCCGCAAGAAGCGTTCACCAGGCCCTGGAGCTCTGGTGTCAACCCGTTGAAGAAGCTCTGAACTAGGTTCGGCTTCGAGATGTCGTGGTGCGGGCATCTGTCGGTGAGCTCTCGGAACCTCTCCCATGCCTCGTGAAATTGCTCATTGGGGAGCATGGAGAAGTTGCTGATCAGGGCCCTCGCTGCATTCGTCCGCCCGAGTGGATAGTACTTGTTCAAGTACTCGGTGCGGAGCTGCTCCCAGGTGTAGAAAAACCTCCCCAAATGCTTCAGCTAGGTGGCTGCTCTGTCAGCTAAGGAGAAGGGGAAAGCGATCATCCTGATCGTGTCCTGGTCCACATGACGGTCGTGGACAGTGCTGCATATCATCAGAAACTCCTGGAGGTGGAGATGGGGCTCCTCTGTCGCGAGTCCATGGAAGCGGGGGAGTAGCTGCAAAGTGTTCGGGGGAACTTGAAGTCCCCCACGATCGCTGGAAGTACAACCCAATGGTGCGTCAGCGTCGATCCGAGGTTGTGTAACTCCCGCATCGGTCTCGGTGGTCCTCCGGCCGCTCCCGCGGCGGCTGCCGCTGCTGCGGCGGCTGCTGCATCCGCATCATCTGGGATCCTCGGTCCCTCTCTCCTCTGCTCTCGCTCTGCTCTCTCTGCTCGCATCTGCTCCATCTCTCTCCTCATGTCGAGCATAAATGCTCCCTGATCCCTCAGGTGCTGCTGGACTGTCTCCAACGAGGCGATCAGGGTGGAGTTGATCGCTCCCTGATCCAATACGAAGTGCTCAGGCTGACGGGAACGATCCTCAGAACTGTCGGCCATGTCGTCTGCTGCAAAATCAAATGAGCCCAACTCAGGTGCTGTCAAATCTATCAATCTCTCCTCGGGCTCATGTCTCTCAGGTCCGAAAGAAAGGGGGTCGAGGGGGAACAGGGTGGAGTCATACTCGGGCGCGGAGAGCTGGTCTTGGCTCTCGCGGGCCAACCTAGATGATTGGGTGGACGTGCCCGAAAGCGGTGCAGCCAGAGGCTGCCTAAGAGAGCGTCGACCCATCATCTTGATCTGGCGAGTAGGGCGGATGAGATCTGGAAAAACTATGATCACAAAACAAACCCCCGGTTCACCAACGCGACGCAAGCTGAAGACCGTGAAAGTTCGGTCAAATTATCTTGTCAATTTTATTAGGTGAACACACAAAATATTAGAGCGCTTACGTGACCTGTTAGGATACCCGATGCTACCCCAACCGACTAGCCCGCACAGAAGAGTCGGTAATCAGTCGGGACTAGCACCGGAGGGCTCTACCTATGGTGCGGGTCACTCTCTCGCGCATCCAAACCATACAATGAGGGGGTTGCTCTCCCCAAGATAAAATTTTTAGGGTGAGCGTCTTTTAAGATCAATAGAGTTAACCAGTCCCAATTTTATGGTTTCTTTTTAATATTTTTCAAATTAAAACAAAAGGCCTAACGAATTTTTCGGTTCTCCTGGTTATTTAATCCAAAACAGGGGGGAGAAGACGAAAAAGCCGATGCACGATGAAATCAATGATGCATGCTGAGTAAGAAATGCGTACCTTGTCTCCAGCACTCTACATGAAAGTGATCCGTGCAGAATTTAAAGACTGAAAATAAACTACCTATATTATGCAACGGGAAAGCCGAGTCCTAGACGGGCAATTTTTATCGCAAGAACCGTCTAACCGGTCACCGACCTCCAAGCCAAAGGGTCCGGTCTTGGCCCGTCCCTCCTCTGTCCGACAAATCGGGGGTAGGAGAAAGCGCTTTACAGGACGGGCTGCGGCACGTAGGCTACGAAGGAGATGAGTGAGTTATTTTTATTAATGATTTTTAGTAGGTCCAATTAACGCACTATAGGAGCAGGCAATCAATTAGGGGTGGGGATCCTACTAATTACGGCACAAGCAAGAGAAATTCCTAGATCTAGGGGCTCGAGCAAAAACCGCGTAAACACCGGAAAAGGCGGTAAGAAAATAAAAGAAAACCAAAACCGCGTAAAAAGCCGCGAAAATCCTAAGGGTCCCCCGAGCACACCGGTGCTCGGCGAAACAGACCCGCTAAGTCAAAAGTATCCAAGTCCTGAGAGTCCCTGTATTATTACAACAATAATGAAAAAGAAAATTCCTCTCCCACTCAACTCTCTCTCACTCTCTCCTACAGCTCCGCAAAGAAAAGAGCCGCCTCCGAATCCCGCGGTTACGTCGGCTTCTCGAAATCAACTGCCTCGGTCCTCGGGCCCTCGCAAGAAAAAGCAGAGTGGTCAGAACCAGATAATCAAATAATAAAAAGGAAAAATAAATGGAAATCAAAATGAGGGTATATATGCAAAAATACAAAATAAAATAAACACTCAAAATAATAAAAACAAAAATAAAAGAAAAAGAAAATAAAACAAAATAAAACAAAAATGAAAATATAAACAAAAGCCGCGAAAAAGCCACGAGCTTTGAAAGAGCCGCGAAAAGCCGTGAAAACAAAAACAAAGCAGAAACAAAAACTACTAAGCCGTGCTCCCCGGCAACGGCGCCATTCTGATGAGCGACCTGAAGGCTAGGGTATAGGTGCTACAGTGGTCGTTGCGACCCACGCGATCAAGTCGACTCAATCAAGAAAAATGAACCACTAAATAGAGATAAAATTAATCGAAACACGAATAGCGGTCCTGCTATGGGATTAACCTGGTATAGCACCCAGGGTCGAACTCGAGGAGCACGGATTGGCCGAGAGGCCTACGAAGTAGTAAAAATAAATAAAATAAAAGAACAAAATATTTTTAGTGGTTTTTGAATATTTTTATATTTTTTGGATTTTTAAGTGATTAAGAAATCAAGAAAAGTAAAGAAAACACACACTTCAACAATTATTAAATGCACTAAAATTCAACCAAAAATTCAAACAAAAATACTTTTATGTATTTTATATTTTTTAGTGTTTTTGGTGAATTTTTGAGAATTTTCTGATGTTTATTTTATTTTCTAAAAATCAAACAATGCCTAAAATAAAGGGTACTATCCAGCCGAGCCAAAAAGCCCTAGATAAAATATCTAAGAGCCTTAAAATGGCCTGGAGGTAATTTTCCTGTAAAGAAGATAAAACAAGGAAAATTTAGGTACCAATTTTATTATTTTTGGATTTTTAATTTATTTATTAGGATTTTTATAGGTTTTCGAGTGTTTTTAAGTTTTTAGTGATTTTTAGTAGTGAAAAATAGCCAAAATTGGCTAGAAAATCAAACTAAGCAAAATATACAGTAGACTATTTTTTTGTAATTTTTGGACACTATTTAATATTTTTTGTGATTTTTAAAGTTGGACAGTGACAAAAATGAAGGTTTTCGATTTTTTAAAAATATCAAACGAAATCAAAAATGTCCTCAAAAATCTACAAAAATTCTACACCATGGCAGGAGCCATGTGTCAAATTTTCGTTGGATTTGGAGGTGTTTTGATATTTTATTCAAAAATAAAGGAAGGGCACTGTGCACAGGGACCAAAGTGCAAATACCCGAAGTTCTGGGGGGTCTGGTGCAAAATACCCAGCAAAACACGCGCCACGCGCGTGCCTGGGGCACTCAGGGACCCAAATGTAAGAAAAATAAGTCCCGAGGACTTATTGGTAACAGGTACCAAAAGTCCAGGGGGCTTACCTGCAAATTACCCTAAATATATCGCACATGTGGAAATAAATCAAGCACAGGGGTATAAATGCAAATAAGTAAAAGATTTCATTCATTCATTAACATCCAGAACTACAGGGGTATCTACTGCAAATAACCCAAAATATCACGTGTCGAAGCACGTGTCCACAACTGGCAGGGGTATGAATGCAAATAAACTAAAGCACAGGGGCCACTATGTAAATTACCCTAAAACTAAACAACTGACTTTAATATTTACAGGACTAAAACGAAATAAAAATAAGACAGGGCCTAAGGGTAAATTACGCTCCACGTGTAGATCTGACGGCAGCGAACGGAGGGCGCTCCAGATGTCGCCTCCTCAGATCGGACGATGCTGGACGCTCCGGAGATGAACGGCTCTGATTGAAACTGGAGTGGAAGGGGCGATCGGACGGCGATGGAGGATGCTGGAAGAACAAGCCCCCGGCGAGACTCGCCGGGCTCGTGCGTGCGTGGTGCTCCTCCTGGGAGCCCTCTGAAGGTCGGAGAAGAATCGTGGAAGGCTCCCGCGTCTGCCGGTGGGCTCCGATGATCGAGCCGAGCTCCGAGGAGCTCGGGCGAGGTCGGCGGAGCTGGGTCTCCTGTCTGGATGACGAAGGGCCTCAGATGACCCTCGTTTCGACCTGAAAAGTGAACCAGAAGACTCACGGGTCGAGGGCAAATTGCCTCGACCCGGTTAGGCGAAGTGGGGGTGATTGATGTGTCGGGATGGCGAGCTCCGGCGAAGGTGGTGGGCGGAGGAGCTCGGTTCCCAGCTCCTGTGCGAGCTGGGTTGAGTGAGTGGGTGAAGAATGTGCGTCGGAAGGAGGCGGACGTAATGGACGATTCCGATGATCGAAATGGGTAACGGAGTGGTCGGAATCAAAGAAGCGCGGCGGCGGAGCGATTTGGGCGTAAACTGAAATTAAAGGAAATGGGCAGCCTAAGGGGATACCGGGGTGGTCGGAGAGACTGGGGAGGAGCTGCTGATGCTCCTGGTCCTTGCCTCGAGGATCGTCTCGCTCCGAGGCTCGGAGCTCACGCTGGTGGCGGAGCTACGGCGCCTGTGGTCGCCGGATCGATGGCGAAGCTCCCTCTCCTCGCTTCGACAGGCTCAGACACGAGCTGTCACTCTCACGGTTGCTCTGGAGCTCACAGGAGGAGGAAACAACTAGCCAAAGATGAGCAATCGAGTGGCGGAGCAGCAGCTATATACGGCTAGGGGTCCGAGAAAGATGGGTCCGGGCAAGCTCAGGAGCGCGCGGATCCTGAGGGAGCGGCTCCGGCGAGGATGTCGGATGAACGATTAAAGATTCGGACCCGGGGTTTAGGGAAATGGGTGTCGGATCAAGCGGGTATAATTGCGAGAAATCGGGTCGGGCGCTTGTATCCGCGGAAGGTGGTCCTGGGGGGGGGTAGTTGACCGGGCGGTCAACATCCCCAGGACCCAATGGAATTCAGCCACGTGGCTGGATCTTGAAAGGCAAATTAAGGGTAGCTAGGGGACGAATTTGCAAAAACTCAAAACACAAAATATTTTTATTTTATTTTTTTCTATTTTTTAGTGATTTTTAATTACTTTTTGGAAAAAAAAATAAGGTATATATATAGTATGTACAATATAGGTATATGTACACTATTAGTGTTTTTGATTTTTTTTATTTTTAATTATTATTTTTATGCAATTTTATTCCTATTTTATATTTTATTTATTTTCATTATAAAATAAAGAATAAAAGGGTATTTTTATTTTATTTTTATTATTTATATACATAGGTAAAATAAATATATATATATATATACATCTATATACATGGTATATGTACAATGTATTTTTGTATTTTTAATTTTGTTATTTTTATTTTGTTTTTGTTTTAATTGTTTTTATTTTATTTATTTACACTACATAACATAGAATATTTACAAAAAGTTTGAAAATTAATTTTATTTATTTACAAGGTTAAATAAATACATAGATGTGGTTTATGTACAAGATAAAAAGGGGTATTTTGTTCTTTTTGATTTTTCACTTTTTGTTTTTATGTTTATAAATATATATACAAGTATTTACAAGCATAATTTAAGCTCTTTTTGTTGAGGAAAATACTTTTATAATATTTACATAAATATTTACACATGAGCCCCTATCTCCCTCTACTTTGGCTTTTATGCGGTCAGGCCCATGCTGAGCCCTCCCTTGGGTTAGGTTGCTCAATATTTATTCTAAATATTTCCCTATTTTTCTTTTTAATCTTTATTCTTTTATTTTTGCACAAAAACATGCTAATTATATGTTTTTACACAATGCATGCTTTTGGTAATTATTCCTATTTACACATATCTACATGTATTTGCAAAGGTTTTGGTAGCTAAAATATAAGAATAAAGAGTGATGAATGAGTATTCATCAAGAGGAGATCATGGTTACCTCTTGAAGTGTGAATCTCTAAAGCAAGAAACCTCTCGAATAAAGTTTGATTCGTGTTTGTCTTTCTCGTGGGCACGATGATGAGTCGCATAGCTTCTCACGAACTTCGATGTCATCTTCTTGATCGTGTCCACGTAAAGGATGATCAAGCTCGTGATTTCGTTGCACGAAATTGATCCTTCTTCATATATGAGGAGCATGGAGAAGAGATGATCTTCTCCTCCACAAGGCCACACCAATGAAGAGAAGAAAGGCTTGATAAAGTGGACGTGTAGGGCTAGAAGAGTAGGCATGTGATGAATTTCTGCTTCATCATCTTTATTCTATCATTTTGGCCTTAAAAACCCTAGTAAATGTGTGTAAATGGGCTTAATTCATGCATTTTATCATCCATACATTTGTTGTGTAAATAATGTATAAAATATTATTTTTAATGCCAAAATTATAGAATAAAGAAAAGAAAAGAAAGATAATAAAATATTTAAAATATTTTATGATTCGTATCTCCCAAATAAAAACTCAAAATATATCAAAATCACTTTTAATTGTATATAACTTTTAATAAGCTATTTAATGAAGGTGGTTTCATACTTTTTGAGCTATGATGTGAAGTTGGGTTTTGGACCCTTATTGTATAGTTGTACCGATTAAAATATTCATTTTATTTATTATTCATTATTTTTATAATTTTGTATTTTATAATTTTGTAAATATTTTTATAATATATGTATATATTAAAAAGGAATAAAATACAAAAAAATCACTAAAATAAAATATGTAAAGAAAACACATAGGTAAAATATCTATATCTATACTTATATAGATAATACTCCTATTTATTTAAATGTATATATTATATCATAAAATAAAATAAAAATATCTTTAAGTCTATACAAATAAGTTATAAATATATAAAATAATAAATGAAATTAATAAAATTAAATATACAAAATAAAAATAAAACATTAAAATATATAGACAATTATACCTATATATAGCCCTCAAAAAGTAACTTGTAATTCTAAACCTTGAAAAATAAATAAAAATCATAATAAAATATTTTAGAAAATAACAAATATTTTTTATTTTACAGCCTAAAATTAATAAAATTGTTTATTATTTTAAATCTAATTTACAAATCTTTTTTGCCAGGGATTTTCTGGTTGGTCCACGTGGACCAACCAGATTGGTCTGTTGATTGACCTCGGTCAACTCTCTGACCGAGGTATGCTATGTGTCAGAACTGTGTTTTCCCCCATTTTTGCGAATTTTTCGAGGCCGCATCTTTCACCATTTCGTGTAGTGGTCTTCTTGACTTTTTCTCCCCGTTGCTCAAGGATTCACACCTTAGGCTTTCTTCGAGGATCGGATCGCTGCGCGTCTCGATTTCCCTCGTTCTTTGAGCGCTCGTCACCACCTTGAAGAAAACCTCCTCCAATTTTCCCATTTGATTTTGAACACCCTTTGATCATCCTTATCTCCTCCTTTCTTGCGCTCCAGACAGGTGGTGGTGACATCACCATCTCCAGCTTGGGGGGAGGTGTTAGGCGTGGCCGCCGGCGTGATTCCACCATCTCCGGCCAAGGTTGGACGTCGAGGTTAGCATCTATGGTATTTGACCATTGAGGTCCATAATTACTTGTTTTTCTTGCATGATTAGCTTAGTTACATCCTTAGGATTCATTCCCTGAACTCCATTTCGCGATTAGCCGCTCATGCACCCTCGTTCGTAGGTCACCGGAGTTTCATTTTGGCGAGCTTCCAACTTGTGTTTCCATGCCATCCACCCTACCACAGGGTCAAGGCACTTTGCCCTCGACCCTATTACACTTTCTTGCAGGTGCCAGGAATCAGGGGATCGCCTGGAGGGTCATTTTGTACCTCGTCAGAGCTTCTTGGAGCCTCCCCCTTGAACGCATCATCGTTGGAGAGCTCCAGGGAATGCCGACTCTTTTGGACTTTCCCTGTCGCTAGAGGGTCACTGTAGGAAGCGATATGGGCATCTTGGAGCAGCACCGCACGTCGGAGCGACCCGGGATCGCCGGTGGAAAGTCACATCAGCGTTGTCCGTGGTTGTTCATCCTCCGGACCTCTCCGTCGTTGGATCGTGTGTGGAGGCCCAGTTTTGATTAGAGGTGTTGGATCTTCGCCGTTAGATCGCCCCAGGCGATCTAATCTCAGCTGTTGGAGGCCAACCGTCATTGTTGTAGGAGGGCTCGACACGTGGCATAAGTAAAGACAGATCCGTCGTTGGCCCCTGCCCTTACTTTGGGTATTTTGCTTTTTGACCCATAGAGTTTTTGTATTTAATATTCGACACTGAAACTTTCATATGCCATTATTATAATTTTGTAATAATTACAAAACACCCCCTACACTTTCATTAATTACAAGTAGGTCCTTGCCAGCTCACCTCACGTGGCCGTCCACGTTAGGTGGGCATTTTGCAGAAAAGGGCTTGTACTTTATTACATTTTCTTTTAGTCCAGAAACTATTCTATTCAGTTATAATATTTTAGGTAATATTGCAACTTGGCCCTGAAGCTTATCGTTAATTCCAAAAATACCTCTGCAAGGAGTATAGTTTCTCTTTATTGTCTCTATTTATTTCATATACCTATAAGCCTCTGAAAATCCCCAAAAATAGACAAAGCTTCCTGTTGCATTGCTCTTTCACGCCATATTTTAAATTTGCATTTTTGAAGCTTTTTATTATTTATAAAAAATAAAAATATGCATTTTTATCCTTGTTTGCAAAAGAAAATACATAAAAATTATAAAAACCTTTTGAAAAATTATCAAAAAAATGTATTTTGTTTATTTTGGTATTTTTGACCCTCAGACCAAAAAGCACTAAAAAAATATAAAAGAAAACTCAAAAAATAGAAAAACTCTAAAAAAATCACTATAAAAACTTATAAATTTTATAGAAAATCCAAAAATCACATTTTTTGTTTCTCAATTTTATTTATTTTATTATCTTTATTTTAAAATTAATTTGGGGAATTTTTGACTTTGTTATATATTTTTAATCTCCATTTTAATTTTGGGTATATATTTAAACCCTGATTTTGGGTATTTTTGACTTTAAAAATCTATAAAAAAAAATTGGCAAAAATTCCTAAAAATCACAAAATAGTACAAAATTATCTAAAATACAAAAATATTTTATTTTATTATTTGTAAATATTTTTTATTTTTATATTAACCCTAGTTTACATTGTATATATATCCTATATATAGTCTATTTTATATTTAAAAAAATTAAAAAATATATAAAATATAAAAAGAAAATATAAATCAGAAAACTAAAAATCAAAATATAAAAATATAAAATCAAAAATAAAATATAAAATATAAAATATAAAAACCCACAAAAAGAGAGCACATATATATACAAATACATGACATTCATTTTTGTGCATCTTTGCCCGATCCATCCTGCTTGTTCCCAGTGTTAGACGCTTAATGAATCTCCCTTTCATCACCTTTATTCTATCATTTTGGCCTTAAAAACCTCAGCAAATGCATGTAAATAGCATTAATTTGTATATAATAGCATTCATTGTTTCTTGTATTTATTGTACATTAAATAAGGTTTTTAATGCCAAAATTATAGAATAAAGAGAAGAAAAGAAAAAGGAATAAAATATTGTAAATATTTTATGACCCAAACCCCGAGACCAAGTCCAGAATGGAATTGGTCGACAAGGAATAAAGTAGGGGGAGATAAGGGCCAAGAGTACAATAAATACCTCATTTTATTAATTCATCCATTTATGCATTTTTGACACTTATTTTGTACATAATTATTTATTCATCAAATAAAGAAACTTTGTACATAAAAGTTGTAGATAATAATGTTAATAAAATTACAAAATTGAGTTTGTATAAAAATAAGACTCAGTATACATTTTATACACAGAATAAAAAGCCAAAATCTCAACTTCACAGACCCATATCTTGCAAATAAAAACTCCAAATCACCCGAACTCACCTTTAATTGTATATAGCATTCCAAGAACTATTTTACAAAATTGGTTTCATGATTTTTGGAGTCCATCTGTGGAAGTTAGGTTTTTAGCCCTTCTTGTACATAATACTTGATTAAAATATTCATTTTATTCAATAATCATTATTTTTATAAATTCATACTTTTAGAATTTTGTAAATAATGTATATACTACATATACATATTGAGATTAAAAGAAAACTAAAAAGAATTTGTGAAATAAAATAAGTCTATGTATCACATAGGCAAAATACCTATGTTAAGAATGTATATAAATAAAAGAGATTTTTATTCTTTGATTCATTATTCATTTATATTTTTATACTAATGTATATATTATACATAACCTATTAAAAATACAAATCTAAAATAAAATCAAGAAAATATATTAAATAAATAAAATGTATATAATATATAGGTAAAATACCTATAAGTATACTTACATATACATAGACACATTTATTTAAAAATATAAATAAACTCATAAAAATAAAATAAAAATATATTTATACTTAAAAAAATAAGTTATAAATGTATAAAATAAGAAAATAAAATAATAAAATAAAATAAACAAAATAAAAATAAATGTATATAAATATACTTATAAATACCATATTTTAATAAAACTGTAATAAAATACTTCAAAAAAATAAATAAAAATGGTAATTAAATACTACATTAATTTAAAAACATTTTTTATTTTATATAAAAAATCTAATTAATTCATTTATTATGTTAAATAAATCGGTCAACTTCTTGTTGACATGGACCAATCAGGTCCTGGCGTTTGTTGACCGGTCAGTCAACTGCGCCCCCAGGCGCCTGACTTGACATGGACTGTCTTTTCCCCCGATTTCTTACCTTTTTTCCGCTCGATCTATCACGCCATCGACCACAGTCCCTTCACAGATCTTATTCTCTGATCATCCAAGATTCTCGCCGTCCTATTGGATCCCTTGTACATACCACCGATTCTTTAATAATCGCCGGTCACTGGGGGTCCCTTGGATTGTGTATAAATAAAACCCTCCTCCTTCTCCGCCGAATTTGGCCAATTTCACCCCCTTCTTTGTGCTTGAATGAGTTCCTGGCGAAGCCCTCGTGACAGGAGGCGCCTCCCAGCACCTCGATTCGGCCGGAGATGGATGAAGTTTTGTCGCGGTGGCACTCCAGTGGCCACCCTGCTCCCTGGCGGCCCCCAGGTATAAGAGCTGCGCATTTATCATTTCTAGGTAGATTTCCATTCCAGCATTTTATTCATGTCATTTATTTCGCATTTAGATTCATAGATTAGCTTAGTTTAGGCGATTCGAAGTTCGCCGGAGCTCCGCTCCGGCGAGCTTTTCACCATGTTCCTGACTGTTCCCCGACTCGCTTCCACCTCCATTTCGTTCCTCTCCGTGTTCTCCACCTCCCAGCCACCTTTGTCCAACCAGATCTGTTCTAGATCTACGAATCGATGCTCGCCTCTGCCACTTCACCGGAGCATCGCCACCCACCGTCGTTTTTATGCTGACAGCTTCAAACCCCAGGTCGAGGGTGACGCCCTCGAGCTGTGCGATCTTCCTGTGCAGGTTTGGTGCGCGAATAAGCACCCGGAGTCGAAATCACAGTACGCTGGAGATACCTGGAGCACCTTGTCTTCTCCGACCTCGCGAGGGCGCTCCAGTGTGTCTCTGGTCGATCCGAGAGCTCCAGCTGCTAGAGACACCTTCCAGGAAGCTTGGAGGACCTTCAGGTGCAGCGATGAACGGCGGAGGAGCGAGATCCAGGCGGAAGAAGCTTGCCCCGGCGAGGTTTCTTCCCTGTTCTTCCACGCTTGCTCTCCGCCGTCAGATGAAGACGAAGGCCCCAGTTCAAACCGCAGCCGTTCGATGGAGCGATGCCACGACCGTAGATCTCAACCCGGAGATCTAATCCTAGCGCTTCATCGGCGAAGCGGTATCGGCCGTTCGATGAGTAACGCGTGTCAAGTGACCAACATCCAGCCGTCCATCAGCGCCTACGTTGGGGGTAATTTGCATATTCCACCCCCGTTTTTTTGTATTTATTATTTAATTCTGTAAATATTTTTGCACGTTATAAAATAATTGTATATTTTGCAGTAGGACCCCTGTGTTTCTTGAAATTACATTTAGGTCCTTCCGCGCCTCACGTGCAGTCCCACGTGAGGCGCGTGAAAATTGCATGTAACCCCTGATGACTTTTGACAATTGTAAAATAGTTCTAAAAGTTTAAATAAATGTTTATTTTTGTTGTATTTTTGCACTGATGCCCCTGGAATTTATTTTAATTGCAAAAATACCCCTGCCAGGCTTAATTATTTTTGTGTCTTTTATCCATTTATTAAAAATACCTAGATGGCTTCTAAAAATCCACAAAAATTAGGATAGGTGCTCCATACCATGCTTGTTCACGCCCATATTTTATTTCACATTTTTTGCATTTTTCCTAATTATTAAAAATGAAATAGAAGCCATTTTTGCACTGTCTAAATTAGAAAATATAAAAAAAATTAGAAAATGTTTTTGAAAAATTACAAAAAAATTATATATGGTATAATTATATATGTATTGAGTCCATAAATTGAAAAACCCTAAAAATATGAAAAAGAAAAATTAAAAAAATCAGAAAGCCCCAAAATTCAACAAAAAATAGAAAAATCCTTAAAAAACCTCAAAAATGTATTTTCTCTTTATAAGTATCTATATATTATTATTAATGTATTAAAAATTAATTTGGGAATTTTTGTAGTTTATTTTGTATTTTTAAAACACAAATTATATTCGGCCATTTATTGAGTCCTATATTGTGGACATTTTTGAATTTAAAAATACATAAAAATTAGAAATATTTCAGAAAATAACAAAAAATTAGAAAAATATTAAAAAACCAAAAAAATATCTATATATATCTTTTAAGTATATATATATCTATAGACTATAGTACTCCTCTCTCTCTTCTTATATATATATATATATCTTTATATATATCTTATATATATATTTATCTATTTATATTATATAATTAAAAATATTAAAAGAAAATATAAAAAAATATAAAATATAAAAAAAAATTTTGAAAAACAAAAATATAAAAAAAATACAAAACCAAAAACCCACTAAAACAATAAAAGGACATGAACCAATGATTGAATAATTGAATGATACATTACATACAACCATTCGCCTCCCAGTGTTCGACCTCTACCTGTACTTACACCTATACACATTTGCATGTAGAGTTATAATAAATTTTAACTCCACATTTTTGGATATTTATTGCATATATTTACTGTGGGTTAATTGTTGTTTTCTTCCAGATCTTGTGTGGTCGACTCAGCGACTAAGTTCACGCCTTGTGAGGAACTTAAGACCACCGATTTCCGGAGTAAACAAATGGCGCCGTTACCGGGGACGATTTATCAAGGACTTCAACCGCATTGCCCGACCTCTAACGGAACTTTTGTGCAAAGAAACCGAGTTCATTGTTGATCAGCCAGTTCTCCTTGCTTTCAATCAGTTGAAGGAGCTTATCACTCAGGCTCCAATCTTACAGCCTCCCAACTGGACTCTTCCATTTGAGATAATGACCGATGCGTCAGATTTTGCAATCGGAGTTGTTCTTGGATAGAGGAAAGACAAGGCGCCCTATGCCATTCACTATGCCAGCAGAACATTAGATGAAGCTCAAAGAAATTATACAGTGACAGAGAAAGAACTGCTAGCTGTGGTTTTCGCCTTAGAGAAGTTCATATCCTATTTGTTGGGGTCGAAGGTCACAATTTTCACGGACCACTCTGCTATCCGGTACCTACAGCAGAAGAAGGATGCCAAGCCAAGACTGATTCGTTGGATCCTTCTCCTCCAGGAATTCAATCTGGAAATCAAAGACAAACCTGGAGTTCAGAATGTGGTAGCAGACCATCTATCCACAATAGAGCAGCATGAGTCTCATCTGAGCAATGCACCTATCACAGAAACCTTCCCTGACGAAGCCATCTTAGCTGTGGATTCTCTCCCTTGGTACGCTGATATTGTCAATTACCTCGCCTCTGGGGTACTACCGTCGGATTGGACGAAGAATCAGAAGAACAAATTCATGTCGACCACCCGCTTCTACCAATGGGAGGATCCTCTTTTATTCAGAGAAGGAGCAGATTATATTTAGCGCAGGTGCATCCCTCATACGGAGCAATCTAGTGTCCTCGAGCATTGTCATTCGCTCGAATCTGGTGGACATCATTCTGGAGATCGTACGACAGCTAAAGTATTGCAGTGTGGCTTCTGGTGGCCCACATTATTCAAGGATGCAGCAGAATTTGTTAAAAGATGTATTGACTGTCAGCGATTGAAAGGTACACTCACTGCCAAAGATTCAATGCCTCTAAAAATCATTCAGATAGCAGACGTTTTCGATGCATGGGGCATTGACTTCATGGGACCTTTCCCTAACAGTCAAGGTTTTGAGCACATCCTTCTTGCCGTAGATTACGTGAGTCGTTGGGTTGAAGCTATTCCCTCCCGAGCCGCCGACAGCAAAACAGTTTGCCAATTTCTGAAGAAGAACATCATTTCGCGGTTTGGGATACCAAAAATTCTCATCTCAGACGGGGGTAGCCATTTCATCAACAAAGAAGTCAAGAAATTAACGAAGGAATACGGCATCGATCACCGTGTCGCATCTCCTTATCATCCGCAGACCAATGGCATGGCAGAGTTATCCAACAGAGAAATCAAGACCATATTGCATAAACTTGTTAGGCCAAGCAGAAAAGACTGGTCTCAACTCTTGGACTCAGCTCTTTGGGCTTACAGAACTGCCTACAAGTCTCCCTTAGGCATGTCGCCCTACCGTCTTGTATATGGGAAACCATGCCATCTGCCCGTGGAATTAATACACAAATCTCTTTGGGCAATCAACAATTGTAATTTAGACTCACGCAGAAGTGGTCAGAAGTGAAAAGAATATCTGAACAAACTCTTGGAATTCCGAGACTGTGCATACGATAACACCTTGATGTACAAGGAGAAGGTTAAACGCTGGCATGACCGGCACATCAGACGAAAGACCTTCGACGTTGGACAGAAAGTGTGGCTGTTTGATGCAAATTTACGAATATTTCCAGGCAAATTAAAGAGTAAGTGGACAGGGCCATTCCGAGTTTGTGAGGTGCGTGACAATGGCAGTATCGCGATATCAGATTTGTCTCCTAACGCACAGCCCTTTGTCGTCAATGGCCAACTACTGAAGCCTTACCTCGAACCAGATGCATTCTTGGCCGTTGTTGACTCTATTCAGCTAATGCACCATGATGACACCTTCACAGCACCTGCGGCATCGAAAGATTCAGACTATGCCATTCAACAACTGTTTATATGATTTTCTTCTTCTTTTCTTCTTTTCATTTTCTATTTTCTTGTTCGTAACAAAAGGTGCCGCCCTTGTAGATAGTTTTCTATACTTAGGACGTACTTGGTCCTAAGTATAGGGGGGATGTGCACCCCGAGTTTTTCATTTCATTCCGATCCTCTCCATTGTCTCCTCTTCTTGTCTATACTTAGGAGTATCCTACCCTAAGTATAGGGGGAGACAATCTGAGTACGATCTGTGTATTCCCACCCTTGACCCTCCCTGCTTTTTGTACAGTCTACTATACTTACGCTTATTTGATCCTAAGTATAGGGGGGACGGTCAACTTCTCATTCATTCATTTCATTCATAGTTATTCTTTAGATCTGTCTATACTCAGTACGAGTTATGTCTTTGCTTTTCCTTTCGATCTATGAGGACATAGCTCAAGCTAAGTATAGGGGGGTCGTATATACCCTGTATATACTAAAAGCCATAACTCATACTGAAAAATAAAAGAACACCTCATCATAAAATAAAATGTAAAAAGTAGCTCTATAATAATGAAAGATGATTGTGAGTTCCTCACTCTTTATAATTATACTGATTATTGAGTCAGAAAAATATTTTGTGCGAAACATTCTCTTTTGAAAAATCTTGTGAAATTTGTTTGAAAATAGTGTGTACCAGTATACAATGTTTGAAAAATTAGTTCTGCGTGTAAAATTTATTTTCTTTGAGTGAAACCAAAAATGTATGAAAATCAGTGTGCAAATGATTGTGAAAAATTTGATTGACAAAATTGTTTTGAAAAATCTATCTATGTTGTGCAAAACATTTGTAAAAGGATTTTCAAATGCGTGAACATGTTTGCAAAATTATCTTGGACTACAGTTTTCAAAATCCTTGTGAAAATGATTCTCGAATCAGTCTGAGGAGTCCGCACAAAAATCTCTCATTTGTAAATAATAAATAAGCCCAAACAAAGCCTAAAAGAACCAAAACCATATTATACATCAAATACTATTTTTCTTCTTTTGTACATACTGATTAATAAATCAAATACCTATACAGTATGCTTTGAAAAATAGTGTGACCAGTTTTGAAAAATTTGATGTGAAATGATTTCAAATACGTGAAAACTTTTTGATTGCAAAATTTTTCTTTGTGTGAAAGAAAGGATTTGAAAAACCTATGTGCAAATATTTTGAAAAATGCTTGTCAAAACTATTGTGAAAATTATACATATATAGTGTGACAAATCTTTGCAAAAATAGATTTCAAATGTGTGTAAATGATTGCGAAAATTATTGTGTACTATAGTTTGCAAAAGTATTTTCAAAACCTAATAAGAACACTCTTACAAACTCTTGTAAATCATAAATAAGACACATACAATTCTTTCTGTACATTTCTAAATAAACTACTCCATTCAAACATGTAAGTTTGTAGAAATTCATACGTTTTGTAAAGCAGCACGCCCGTGTAAATAATTGTATATACTTTTTGTGTATGTCCAGTTCTTAGTTTATTCGCAAAAATTCTTTGTGTAAAAACATTCTTTGATTCTTTCCAAACTTTTTGTGAAAAATTTGCATCATTCATTGTGCATAGCATAAGCATACCATTCATATTCTTTTTGAGTGAGCTTGATGATTGAATCAGTCTAATAAAATCTCAAATTGGAGCTTGGTTGGACCTTACCACACCTAACTGTACTGGAACCTTATGGGAACTAGGTTTAAGGTACTTCAGGTCTATGCAGACTTAATTCTTTGAGAAATCAGGGCTGGGTTCAAGTCACCTTAGTGGACTAACTAGAACTTTTCGAGACACACGTACGACTCTTCCCGACCGTGACCTAACTTGGACACTTGCACCCTTCACTTGGCTCAACTCAGTTGGAGTGGTGAGGGGGTTGGATTTGCCAGTCTGAGATGCACACGGGTGGAAACATTCGTCCTCGTCTAGGGAGGGAAGTGCACCCCAACCTGATTCAATAGCCATGAGGTCTAAAGACAGGAGATGAAGGTTGCGATAAAGCTTCAAAAGAGGGATAGTCTACTGGCTCAAGAGGAAAAACTCCTTATGTAAATGCTGTTGTGAATAGTATGTTGAAAAAAAAATGGTCAGGCCTGTACAAAAATAAAATGCCTGCAAAGTATGTACAAAGTCAATAAGCAAGCTTATGTTCCAAAGACAAATATGTGAGCATGCAGCTGGATGACTTGACTACACTGGTCTTGCATCCCGGGATAGGTAGCTACACTGGCTACCGTCCATTCTTCTCTTCACCCCTCCTCTTGAGCTGGTTGCCACTTGAACTTAGAAGGGAATACCCTGCTCCTCGAGGAAAGAGTTGTTGGATTGGGGAATCATTGGGTTGTCATTCTGGAGAAGTCAGCTCCTTTATCATTTCAGTTGGGGAGAGCCACTATCACTTACACCGTACAAGTCAGCTTCATAGTTATAAGGGTTTGCGTATGATGTAGACTAGTTCTGACCCGGCTATTGAGGTGGGTTGAACCGAATTCTGTGACTATCGAAGGCTGTTGTATTTTAGAGTTGGTTCCCGACTAGGTTCCACACACATTCACACCCAAGGTCTGACAGGAGCTCCAAATTCAGATTTTGTAAGGACATGCATTGCACTGAAAGCACCCTTATTCAATCTATCTTTCTTTTATTCTCCTTTTTCTTTTCTTTAATCTTTTTGTACTTATTGCATAAGTGTTTGCTAGGGACTAGCAAAGGCAAGTATAGCGGGTGATGAATCTCCATTTCATCACCTTTATTCTATCATTTTGGCCTCAAAAACCCCAGCAAATGCATGTAAATAGCATCAAATTGTACATAATAGCATTCATTATTCATTGTATTTATTTTACATTAAATAAGGTTTTACTGCCAAAATTATAGAATAAAGAGGAGAAAAGAAAAAGGAATAAAATATTGTAAATATTTTATGACCCAAACCCCGAGACCAAGGCCAGCATGGTATTGGTCGACAAGGAATAAAGTAGGGGGAGATAAGGGCCAGTGTACAATAAATACCTCATTTATTCATGCATTTATTTATGCATTTTTTACACCTATTTTGTACATAATTCTTTATTCATCAAATAAAGAAACTTTGTACATGAAAGTTGTAGATAATAATATGAATAAAAATGAAAAATTGAGTTTGTACAAAAATAATCCCCAGTGTACATTTTATACACAGAATAAAAAGCCAAAATCTCAACTTCACAGACCCATATCTTGCAAATAAAAACTCCAAATCACTCAAATTCACCTTTAATTGTATATAGCATTCCATAAACTATTTAATAAAATTGGTTTCATGATTTTTGGAGTCCATCTGTGGAAGTTAGGTTTTTAGCCCTTCTTGTACATAATACCTGATTAAAATATTCATTTTATTCAATAATCATTATTTTTATAAATTCATATTTTTAGAATTTTGTAAATAATGTATATACTACAAATACATATTGAGATTAAAAGAAACTAAAAAGAATTTGTGAAATAAAATAAGTCTATGTATCACATAGGCAAAATACCTATGTTAAGAATGTATATAAATAAAAGAGATTTTTATTCTTTGATTCTTTATTCATTTATATTTTTATACTAATGTATATATTATACATAACCTATTAAAAATACAAATCTAAAATAAAATCAAGAAAATATATTAAATAAATAAAATGTATATAATATATAGGTAAAATACCTATAAGTATACTTACATATACATAGACACATTTATTTAAAAATATAAATAAACTCATAAAAATAAAATAAAAATATATTTATACTAACAAAAATAATTTATAAATTTATAAAATAAGAAAATAAAATAAAATAATAAAATAAAATAAATAAATAAATGTATATAAATATACTTATAAATACCATATTTTAATAAAACCGTAACAAAATACTTCAAAAAAATAAATAAAAATGGTAATTAAATACTACATTAATTTATAAACATTTTTTATTTTATATGAAAAATCTAATTAATTCATTTATTATGTTAAATAAATTGGTCAACTTCTTGTTGACATGGACCAATCAGGTCCTGGCGTTTGTTGACCGGTCGGTCAACTGCGCCCCCAGGCGCCTGACTTGACATGGACTGTCTTTTCCCCCGATTTCTTGCCTTTTTTTCGCTCGATCTATCACGCCATCGACCACAGTCTCTTCACAGATCTTATTCTCTGATCATCCAAGATTCTTGCCGTCCTATTGGATCCCTTGTACATACCACTGATTCTTTAATAATCGCCGGTCACTGGGGGTCCCTTGGATTGTGTATAAATAAAACCCTCCTCCTTCTCCGCCGAATTTGGCCAATTTCACCCCCTTCTTTGTGCTTGAATGAGTTCCTGGCAAAGCCCTCGTGACAGGAGGCGCCTCCCAGCACCTCGATTCGGCCGGAGATGGAGGAAGTTTTGTCGCGGTGGCGCTCCAGCGGCCACCCTGCTCCCTGGCGGCCCCCAGGTATAAGAGCTGCGCATTTATCATTTCTAGGTAGATTTCCATTCCAGCATTTTATTCCTGTCATTTATTTCGCATTTAGATTCATAGATTAGCTTAGTTTAGGCGATTCGAAGTTCGTCGGAGCTCCGCTCCGGCGAGCTTTTCACCATGTTCCCGACTGTTCCCCGACTCGCTTCCACCTCCATTTCGTTCCTCTCCGCGTTCTCCACCTCCCAGCCACCTTTGTCCAACCAGATCTGTTCCAGATCTGCGAATCGATGCTCGCCTCCGCCACTTCACCGGAGCATCGCCACCCACCGTCGTTTTTATGCTGACAGCTTCAAACCCCAGGTCGAGGGTGACGCCCTCGAGCTGTGCGATCTTCCTGTGCAGGTTTGGTGCGCGAATAAGCACCCGGAGTTGAAATCACAGTACGCCAGAGATACCTGGAGCACCTTGTCTTCTCCGACCTCGCGAGGGCGCTCCAGTGTGTCTCTGGTCGATCCGAGAGCTCCAGCAGCTAGAGACACCTTCCAGGAAGCTTGGAGGACCTTCAGGTGCAGCGATGAACGGCGGAGGAGCGAGATCCAGGTGGAAGAAGCTCGCCCCGGCGAGGTTTCTTCCCTGTTCTTCCACGCTTGCTCTCCGCCGTCAGATGAAGACGAAGGCCCCAGTTCAAACCGCAACCGTTCGATGGAGCGATGCCACGACCGTAGATCTCAACCCGGAGATCTAATCCTAGCGCTTCATCGGCGAAGCGGTATCGACTGTTCGATGAGTGACGCGTGTCAAGTGACCAACATACAGCCGTCCATCAGCGCCTACGTTGGGGGTAATTTGCATATTCTACCCCCGTTTTTTTGTATTTATTATTTAATTCTGTAAATATTTTTGCACGTTATAAAATAATTGTATATTTTGCAGTAGGACCCATGTGTTTCTTGAAATTACATTTAGGTCCTTCCGCACCTCACGTGCAGTCCCACGTGAGGCGCGTGAAAATTGCATGTAACCCCTGGTGACTTTTGATAATTGTAAAATAGTTCTAAAAGTTTAAATAAATGTTTATTCCTGTTGTATTTTTGCACTGATGCCCCTGGAATTTATTTTAATTGCAAAAATACCCCTGCTAGGCTTAATTATTTTTGTGTCTTTTATCCATTTATTAAAAATACCTAGATGGATTCTAAAAATCCACAAAAATTAGGATAGGTGCTCCATGCCATGCTTGTTCACGCCCATATTTTATTTCACATTTTTTGCATTTTTTCCTAATTATTAAAAATGAAATAGAAGCCATTTTTGCACTGTCTAAATTAGAAAATACAAAAAAATTAGAAAATGTTTTTGAAAAATTACAAAAAAAATTATATATGGTATATTTATATCTATATTGAGTCCAGAAATTAAAAAACCCTAAAAATATGAAAAAGAAAAATAAAAAAATTAGAAAGCCCCAAAATCCAACAAAAAATTAGAAAAATCCTTAAAAACCCCAAAAAATATATTTTTCTCTTTTATAATTATCTATATATTATTATTAATGTATTAAAATTAATTTGGGAATTTTTGGAGTTTATTTTATATTTTTAAAACCCAAATTATATTCGGCTATTTAATTAGTCCTCTATTGTGGACATTTTTGAAATAAAAATACATAAAAATTGGAAATATTCCAGAAAAATAAAAAAAAATAGAAAAATATTAAAAAGCAAAAAAAATTATATCTATATAGATTTTAAGTATTTATATCTATATATATCTATATATTATATTACTCTTCTCTCTCTCTTCTTATATATATATCTCTTTATGTATACATACATACATATATATATAAATATACATATCTATGTTCTATAATTAAAAATATATAAAAAATATAAAATATAAAAACTAAATAAAAATTATAAAAACAAATATATAAAAAAATATATAAAATCCAAAACCCACAAAAACAATAAAAGGACATGAACAATGAATTGAATAAATGATACATCACATACATTCCCTTCGCCTCCCAGTGTTCGACCTCTACCTGTACTTACACCTATACACATTTACATGTAGAGTTATAATAAATTTTAACTCCACATTTTTGGATATTCATTGCATACTTTTATTGTGGGTTAATTGTTGATTGATTTGGGGATTTTGTCTGAGGTCAACTCAGCGACTGTCTCTCCGCCTTGTGGAAAGATACGACCTTGGCTAATGCCCTCTCATCAAATGGCGCCGTTGCCAGGGACTTCAGCCGGCATTGCCCGACCTCTAACGGAACTTTTGTGCAAGGAAACCGAGTTCATTGCCAGGGAGAATTAGCCGGAGTAATTATACACAATCGCCAATAGGAGGAGGGGGGTTTTATTTATACACAATCCAAGGGACCCCCAATGACCGGCAATTATTAAAGAATCGGTGGTATGTACAAGGGATCTAATAGGACAGCGAGAATCTTGGATGATCAGAGAATAAGATCTGTGAAGGGACTGTGGTCGATGGCGTGATAGATCTAGCGGAAAAAAGGCAAGAAAACGGGGGAAAAGGCAGTCCATGTCAAGTCAGGTGCCTGGAGGCGCAGTTGACCGACCGGTCAACAAACGCCAGGACCTGATTGGTCCATGTCAACAAGAAGTTGACCGATTTATTTAACATAATAAATGAATTAATTAGATTTTTCATATAAAAATAAAAAATGTTTATAAATTAATGTAGTATTTAATTACCATTTTTATTTATTTTTTTGAAGTATTTTATTACGGTTTTATTAAAATATGGTATTTATAAGTATATTTATATACATTTATTTTTATTTTGTTTATTTTATTTTATTATTTTAATTTCTTATTTTATAAATTTATAACTTATTTTTGTAAGTATAAATATATTTTTATTTTATTTTTATGAGTTTATTTATATTTTTAAATAAATGTGTCTATGTATATGTAAGTATACTTATAGGTATTTTACCTATATATTTTATGCATTTTATTTATTTAATATATTTTCTTGATTTTATTTTAGATTTGTATTTTTAATAGGTTATGTATAATATATACATTAGTATAAAAATATAAATGAATAAAGAATCAAAGAATAAAAATCTCTTTTATTTATATACATTCTTAACATAGGTATTTTGCCTATATGATACATAGACTTATTTTATTTCACAAATTCTTTTTAGTTTTCTTTTAATCTCAATATGTACATGTAGTATATACATTATTTACAAAATTTTAAAAATATGAATTTATAAAAATAATGATTATTGAATAAAATGAATATTTTAATCAGGTATTATGTACAAGAAGGGCTAAATACCTAACTTCCACAGATGGACTCCAAAAATCATGAAACCAATTTTATTAAATAGTTTATGGAATGATATATACAATTAAAGGTGAGTTTGAGTGATTTGGAGTTTTTATTTGCAAGATATGGGTCTGTGAAGTTGGGATTTTGGCTTTTTATTCTGTGTATAAAATGTACACTGGGGATTATTTTTGTACAAACTCAATTTTGTATTTTTATTCATATTATTATCTACAACTTTCATGTACAAAGTTTCGTTTTTTGATGAATAAAGAATTATGTACAAAATAGGTGTCAAAAATGCATAAATAAATGCATGAATAAATGAGGTATTTATTGTACACTGGCCCTTATCTCCCCCTACTTTATTCCTTGTCGACCAATACCATGCTGGCCTTGGTCTCGGGGTTTGGGTCATAAAATATTTACAATATTTTATTCCTTTTTCTTTTCTCCTCTTTATTCTATAATTTTGGCAGTAAAACCTTATTTAATGTAAAATAAATACAATGAATAATGAATGCTATTATGTACAATTTGATGCTATTTACATGCATTTGCTGGGGTTTTTGAGGCCAAAATGATAGAAAAAAGGTGATGAAATGGAGATTCATCAACGCTCTACACATACTTGCATCTATACACATCTTGTTATAGAGTTATAATAAATTTTAACTTTGCATCTGCTTTTCATTGTTTGATCATCTTTTGTAGGTTAATTGTTTCGGATTTCGTGTGGTCGATTCGACGACTGTGTTCCCACCTGTGTGGAACATAAGACCACTCAATTTTTTTGGCTTAGATAAATGGTGTCGTTGCTGGGGAGCAACAACGCTTAGATTGGCATTGTTTGACTAATTATGATTATTTTCCTATTTTTATGCTTCATTTATTTTCTTCATTTTTTATATAATTGTTTGAGTTGTATAACCTCCTCTCTTGTTGACTTCGTGCGAGATACCATGGATCGAGGGAGGCGCTCTACTTCAGGTGCATGTGCCCCCACGTGAAGTCGGCTTCAGCTTTCCTAGCACCGAAGGAGACGTAGAGGGATTTTTGAAGACCGAGCTCCATTTTTTTGTTGTACTTATTATGTAATTTGAAGTGAGAAAGAGAGACCAACTAATTTGTAATATTCAGGACTCTGCCACACTCTACCACTTCATGAGGTCCAGTGCCCGAGGGAATGTTCCCTTGGGGGCCTCGTCGGTTTTGTAGTGGTTTTCATCGCCTTTTTTATTTTTGTTTCTCGATTTTATTTTATTTTTTTTGTGTGATTTAGCCCTTAGTTTTAGAAACTGCTTGTCTATAGCATTAGGTCCAAACACTTAATTATATTTGCATGTGCCTATAGTCTACATTTGGATCTAGTCAAATCTAATTGCTTCTTATTTAGATTAGAGACCGAGCATCGAGAGAAGTGTTATACAGTGCTTGTAGGATCCGTTGTGGAGGACACCGATGCACTTCCGAGATCGTACATTTGGATCTCTCTTCTAGATACCTAGCATCTAGTTCTTCACGCTAATAGCAGTTTCTCATCCTAGGGAGATTTCATCGGCTTGCATTACATAAAGATAGGTTTCAATTCTTCTTAGCGTCTTTGCATGTAGAGTGTTGGAGGCAAGGTGAGAATTTCTCTTTAGCATCCATCATTGATTTGCCGCTTGCATTGCTTTTCCGAATCTCCTTCTAATTTTGCCAACCTAGGTGCTAAGTAAAATTGATTCCTCGTTAGGTGCGTGCATTTCTCACTAAAAATCCAAAAAAAGTGATAATCAAATAAAATTGGGACTGCTAACATTACTCGACCCTAAAATCAATCCAAAAAAATCTTGTTTTGGGGCAAGTAATCCCCTCATTGTGTTCGCTTGTATTTGCTCGCGCACACACTAAGGATTAGTGCAAAAATCCTATCAAGCCTCCTAAGTTTTTGCGTAATTTTTGACTTCTCACCTAACTCTATGACAGACAAGATAAAAAGACCGCATTTTTGCTATCTTTACCGAGTTGAATAGGTGAATTGAGGGGTGAGTTTGCTTTGTGTGAGTTTGTTTGTGCTTGTTTGTGTGCATTCAAGACCGTCTCTGCGCATTTGCGCCTTTTTCTTCACTTCTCTTGTCTTGACCATCGTGCTCTCCCGACTATCTGATGAATCCCTGATCATCACTCTTTATTCTTTTATTTTAGCTATTTATCTTGGCAAAGCATCATGTAAATAGATATAAATACAATAATTAGCATTATGCTTGCATTTGTTAATATTACATAATTAGCATGTATTTGTGCAAAAATAAAAGAATAAAGGAAAATAAAAAGGAAGGAGGTATTTAGAATAAATACATAATGACCCGAACCCCAAGAGAAGGACAAGCATTGGCCTGATCGCCAAATAAAACAAGTAGAGAGAGATAGGGCCTACTCTATATTGTACATATTATTTTATGTAAATAAATAATTATTTTTGGAAAAAAAGAAGATTCTTTTTACCTCCTTATAAATAATCCTAAAAATAAAACAAAAATTAAAAAAATAAAATAAAAATAAGATAAAATTCTCTCTCCCCTGTACATAATACATGTATATATGCTTTCTTCTTTATTTATTATATACATGTAAATAAATAATAAAATACAATAAAAATTATTTTGTACTCCAAAAATTATGTTGTAAATAAATAAAATATAAAATTGGGGTATTTGTGTAAAAATAACAAAATAAAAATAATTGTACAAAATACATAGGTATATTATACACGTATATAATTCACTATATTGTATATAGATTAATTAATTTTTCAAAAAAAAAATAAAATCACCAAAAAATAGTTTGAAAAATAACAAGTATTTTTCATTTAATATACTTGTTGATTTAAAATCATTTATTATTTTTTATTGAATTTGTAAAGTATTTTGTAAATCCAATTTTCTGATTGGTCGGCTGGATTGTTGACCGTTAGTCAAAGACGCCTTCTTCCCGGGTCAGACCCGGATCCTCTTCGTCGGAGCTTCTTCTCTAATTTTTCCAGCCTGACTCCATTCGCCTTTGGCCTCGAAATTCGGATCCAATAATCCTCGTACCTCCGACATTCTCACAGGTTCTGTGGCCGATCCGATTCTCCCTAGGGTTTGGCGTTGCACTCCAATCTTTCCAGACCCTTGATTCACCTATAAATCATCTTTTCCACCTCCATCGACCCGTAGCCACCTCCAGTTGAGTGACAGCTGCTCAGAGCACCCTTCGGAGCTCGATTTGGTGCAGTAGAGGCGACGCTCACCCTTCGTGGCCGGACCTCCGCCGCGAGCAGCCTCCCCTGCCTTCCGCATCGAGGTTGAGGCCATCACCCCGACGGTCATCTTCTCCTGGAGCTCAGGAGCACACCCAGATCTCTCGGTATCCCTTATTCCTTCGCATTTCCTGTTTCGATCCGATCTTTCAGTCCATCACCGCCGCACTTCCATCCGCTTCGACCAGCTGGTCGGAGACCCGTTTTCCACATCTAGCTGCTTCGATCGATCAACATACTTTCCCTCCACCCTGCTCCGCAACCTGATCATCCTTAGCCTCGATCTTTAGGTCGAGATTAGGGTATAGATCTCCCCTACCACTTTTGCCGGAGATCGAACGTCGCCCCCTCCGTTTCTTTAGTTTTCAGCTCTAATAACCTGGACTGGAGCGTAGCCCCGAGTCCTGGCTTTGCATTGCAGGTACCCTTGCGCCCTGAGGAGCCCTATTGATCCTCCAGCTGCTCGGCGGAGCAGCTCCAACTGAAGCTCCACCTTCCCATCCATCCGACCATCCTCGAGACGATCAGACTCCACTGACGCAGAGTGCCTCCCCGGAGGCGCTCGACCTATCGCTCGACCTGTCGGAGGCTTGATCGACCCTAAGGATTTGCGCCATTCCTTGTTCGAAGTTCGCCAGCCCCCAGTGTAAAACCTCGTAACCCCGAACAAGGACTAAATTGCAAAAAATTCTGATATCTGGGTCTTAATTGTAAAACTCTGTACTTATCCAGAGTTCAAAAAATTCAAATTAGGAGTCCATCGTGTAGTGCTCGTCGAGTTCTTTCCAACGAGTCCAAGAACATCCAAATCCGATATCAGACGAGGAAGTTATGACCATTTTACGGCTGTAGGTCAGAAACCGGACCCAGATCCGAACCCGGATCCGTTTAACCAGATTCAGGTATAAAAGGGGGCTTGGCTAGCGTTATGTTGGCAAAACCCCATTCTCCACTCCTCCAGCCGCTGGAGCTCCGCCCCAGAGCTCGTCGGAGCGCCGCCGAGGTCGCCGGAGTGCCCGATCGTGAAACCAAAGGCACCAACGCGAAGAGCGCATCGCGGGGGACTCGTTTCTCACCTCAACAAGGTACGGGTCATCCCCTCTTGCTGCCGTTTTCCGCATTCTATTCTCTATGGGCAGGGTTTTGATTTTGTCTTCGGATCGTGTTGGAAGTTCATATTTTGCATTGTGTCAGCGAATCCGTGAAAGATCCCTTCTCATTTTCTTTGCATCGCACACATATGTAGTACTTCCAACATCAGGTACCCATCTCCGTTTCAAGTTGTCCTTCGGGTTTACACGATATAGTATCTATGATTCTAATATGTTCTATTTCATCATATCTAGGAACCTTGATACTCTTTTGAAAAAAAAAGAACGATACTGCAATAGAGGCATATAAAAAGTTAAAAAGGGCCTTAGCAGGTTGTAAGTAAGCCAAAATCTGCAGTGTCAATATCTATACACTTGCATTTGGGATTTTTTTTGTATAGTTCTGCAGTGCAACCATTACATAAGATGGCTACATACTTGTTTATTTCAAAAGTTGTCGAGCATTTCTTCAAACATACGTATATCTAGAAATGCCTGGTTGTTTTATATCATCAGATTTTATCTTATATTTTCATATCCAGTGGCTTTCTTTGTTTGGTTTGAATTCATTGTTAACATATTAGTTATCATTTGTAGTTGTATCAATCAAATAACATATTATTTAAAGAAGTAATAATCAAAGGAGAGCGTGCTAGGAACACGGAAGTAATAAGATCAGAAAAGCTGAAGCAGTTGTTAAAATCAGATCACTAGTTCTCTCTTCTAAAGGAGGCATCCGGAGTGCACACTTGTGCAAATGTTAATTTTATGATTAATCCCAAGACTCCAATCCAAATTTCTTGTTGTGGTTTTTTTTGCCATGTGAGAAGAACACCAATATAGGTATCTTGAAGATCATAATATGTAAGAGCCCAATATGTACATTTACAATATTACGTAAGCTACCAAGGGAAATTTTTATCATCTTCTACTCACTCTAGTTATCCGATAGATATATCACAGCATGTGTAGTCGGCTATGGAGAACATGCTTATTTTGAATTAAAAGCACCTCCTCTAGGTTCTAACTGGATCGGGGTGCATCACTTGTACCTGTGATCTACTAGGTTACACAATCTTCTCTTTTGCAGTTTGTGATGGATTGCACCAATCCTTATTATTATTTTTGGGTAATGCATACTATATACCTGTATTCTCTTGCAGAGCTCTAGTGCATATTGCATTTCTGAATGTTCAAGAAGCGCATTTACAATAATCCTTGCACATATTATTTCTTATCAGTCAAGTGAATTCATTTATGCTCGTGCTTGAGAATGGGTACTGGATCAATTCAAGTTTTATCATTTATTTGCACTTATTAGCATATATCTCAATTTATCAGATGGTTGTGATATTAATGACAGGAGAAGCCCTCCCAATCCTTCAATCAGGGCATAATTAGAACTTTAGAAGTTTGTGTGTTGTGATTCATGCCTCAGGGATGGCATCTTGAAAGTCTGATCCTTATCAGTCTGTTGTCATCATTCAATCTGATGAAGTCCCGTGGACTGAAATTTGGCGAAGTCCCTTGAGATGCTTAGATCTCCACTATAATATTTTGATTTGTCCAGAATCCAGATGTAGTTAGGTCTTACTTTCCTAACCAATAATAATATAAATCAACGCCTCTCTTGACCATAGATTTTATATGCTCATCGATAAAATATCTTTGATAAACTACAGACTAACCCATTATATATTGTGGTAGGACCAGTCTGAAAGTTACATGAATCTTGACACATGTATGTTAATTGTGGAATGATTTCTCCTGATCGAATCCCATCTGTTCATCAACCTTATTTATATCTATTCATCAACCTTATTTGCATTATCTATCATGTTAATATTAATGTGCATAACATGGTGAATATACAATATCTATGAATAAATTTTGTGACAGAGTGCTTAAGTGGAATTTCATGGATACATTGTGTGGATTAGTGCTTAAGTGGAACTTATGTAAGTGTTTTGTCTTAGTTCCTAAACATTCTCATATGAATCATATTGGAGTATTAACATAATAAAGAGATATTATTCACCAAGGAAAAGCATGCCTCCTTGGAAACTCGGATAGAGCCTTGGACGACCGTAAATAACCCGGTCGTGAGATTAATGCTGCTTTAACTCACTGTGTGCTTTGTGCACTGCTTAGTGCTTCTTTTGGCGTCGAGTGGGTTTGCGCCTTGTGCTTTGTGCTGCGCTTTTGTTCTATGTGTTCTCTGCCTGGCGATGAGTCCTACGGGCTCTATGTGATCCTCTTGAGATGTGTGCTACTAACAAGGGGTGTGAATGGTGACCCTAAGCAGCATTAAACTACAGTCCAAGCTCATCTTTCTTTACCGACGTGACTTCTAGGTACTTATAGGTGTTGGCCCCACGTATAAGTACCTGGATGCACCTTTGTGAGGAAAGACACCAAGACTTTTAAATAAAAAGCTGTAAAACTATGTGATTAGTACATTTATCAGAATCAAATGTATTGAATAAGATCGTGCCTTTCTGCCGGGAACTCTATTGATGGAATATGGACTTGGATTATTTTTCTAGTGTGGTCCTACTCTCTTATAAATTAGTATTGGTGTATAATACATATTCATACGTGGTTTGGAACTATAAGTCAAGTTGTTACAAGTCTTTTTGCGTGGGATGGTTGTTCTTTGTGAAGTGTCTTTTCTTAGTGGATGATGGAAATAAGGAAGTTGTTTATACTTTGTGAGTTTTCACAACTACTTCTTGTACACTTATGTTTATCTTTCTAGTTGTTGTTTTATATCCGTATTGGGCGCTTTGCTCATAAACCTATTGCGTGAATTCGGCAGGTTCACAGGAGCAGCAACCACAGCAGTAAGCGGCCGTAGTTGACTTGTTGCAGCGCTCTTTTGGGGTAAAATGTGGTCCTTCTCTTTGAGTTTTTGTACATGTAGTTATTTTTAAGAGACAAGATGATTTATCCATCCATGTTGCTACATTTCTACGACATTGTATAATCTTTTTGTGGACATGATGTACGAATGGAATGAAAATGGAATGAAAAAAAATGCATTTCTTCCTTCTCTACTATTCTCCTGCATGGTTGTTACAGCTTGGTATTTCGAATGTAGAATTCTATGTTGTGAAAGTGTATTGCTGAGTATCTGGATTCCTGGGGGCGTCACAGGATGGTATCAGAGCAATGATACTCCAATACACTTCACAAATATGATTCTTATGTGGTATTCGAAGTACAAATAGTGTATGGATCTTATGCCTACATGAGTCTCAGGAGATTAGTAGATTAAGTTGCAAGTCCACATGTCTCTCAAATGTAAAAAAATATTAATGTTATGATTCTCGTGTAGGACCATGCCTCCACGAGTCGACCCAGATGTGGCGCAGCAGTTGGCCTTGTTGGTTCAGGCTGTTCAGGGCATCCAGCAGCGCCAGGAGCAGCTAGAGCAGAGGCTTCAAGAGCAGTCTGACCCCTCATATAGACCTTCAGGGGAGGAGTCTAGCATACATCCGATGCCATCACTAGATTCAGAACAAGATGAGGATCTGGATGCTTTGCAGAAGCATCATACTACATACACTGCTTACCAGAGATCCCAAGTACCACAATTCCTTGGCACTACTACACCAATTGACGCAGAGTTGTGGATGGAGCATGTGTCCAAGGTGCTACGCATTATCTACGCTCCAGTAGATAGTTGGCTTACTTTCGCGGAATTTTCCTTGGCTGGATATGCTGAGAGATGGTGGAATGCCATCAAGGAGCACCTCACAGAGCCGATTACTTGGGAGGTATTTGTGGACGAGTTTCGCGAAGAGTTCTATCCAGACCATTGGGTTGAAGAGCGGAGGAGAGAGTTTGCATAGCTAAGACAGGGCTCCATGACAGCTCAAGAGTACCTGATCCGCTATACTGAGCTTGCACGTCACTCTCCTGCTACTACAGCCTACCCACGAGAGAACTTGCAGAAGTTCATCCGTGGTATGAGAGAGGAAGTACAGGACCGTTTGTCTACCTTGGATCTCACCTCTATCAAGGAGGTGACAGCGAAGGTGACAAAGTGGGAGGCTACCCAGAGACGACAACCTAGAGGACAGACACAGTCCCATACTGAACAATACAAAAGAACATCACATCGAGATTCTCTCCGTTCTCGCAGAAATCATCGTTTCCATCCATTTGCAGCAGCCCCAACTACCACAGGTTCTACTTCTCTCACACTTTGGGGCAAGCTTTGGCTAGACATGGTACATCATCTTCCCGACCTCCCATATACCAACAGAGCTACAACTCACGAGGGGACAATATGGTTTCTGGAGGATCGTTCTCACCACGAGTGTGTTTCCATTGCCGTCAACCTGGTCATTTCATAGCACAGTGTGCCCAACGTGCTAGTGGTTCGAATACCCCTCATCAGACATATAGTGCAGCAAAACCCGGATATTCGCACGCACAACGAGGGCAATTGAATGCCATTAGTCAAGAGCAGGCCTCTGCCTCCGTTAGTTGTCCGAGGTATGGTTATTATATATAGAATTTTATTTCACAATTTCTTCAACCTTGCTTCTTGTTTGTGTTGGGAATCCACGGACCGATATCAGAGATAATTTGCCTCGCTTGCTCACTAGTATAGAAGTCCGAAACCCCGAGTTTGGTTCTCTTTGAGATTTTTATGGGTTTCGTCCTTTTCTTTGAGATTTTTATAGACAATAAAAGAATGAGACTAGTAGGATCACACATCAAGTCTCGAGGACGAGACTTCCTTTGAGATTTTTATGATGTAAAACCTCGTAACCCCGAACAAGGACTAAATTGCAAAAAATTCTGATATCTGGGTTTTAATTGTAAAAATCTGTACTTATCCAGAGTTCAAAAAATTCAAATTAGGAGTCCATCGTGTAGTGCTCGTCGAGTTCTTTCCAACGAGTCCAAGAACGTCCAAATCCGATATCAGACGAGGAAGTTATGACCATTTTACGGCTGTAGGTCAGAAACCGGACCCAGATCCGAACCCGGATCCGTTTAACCAGATCCAGGTATAAAAGGGGGCTTGGCTAGGGTTAGGTTGACAAAACCCCATTCTCTACTCCTCCAGCCGCAGGAGCTCCGTCCCAGAGCTCGCTGGAGCGCCGCCGAGGTCGCCGGAGTGCCCGATCGTGAAACCAAAGGCACCAACGCGAAGAGCGCATCGCGGGGGACTCGTTTCTCACCTCAACAAGGTACGGGTCATCCCCTCTTGCTGCCGTTTTCCGCATTCTGTTCTCTATGGGCAGGGTTTTGATTTTGTCTTCAGATCGTGTTGGAAGTTCATATTTTGCATTGTGTCAGCGAATCCGTGAAAGATCCCTTCTCATTTTCTTTGCATCGCACACATATGTAGTACTTCCAACATCAGGTACCCATCTCCATTTCAAGTTGTCCTTCGGGTTTACACGATATAGTATCTATGATGCTAATATGTTCTATTTCATAATATCTAGGAACCTTGATACTCTTTTGAAAAAAAAAGAACGATACTGCAATAGAGGCATATAAAAAGTTAAAAAGGGCCTTAGCAGGTTGTAAGTAAGCCAAAATCTGCAGTGTCAATATCTATACACTTGCATTTGGGATTTTTTTGTATAGTTCTGCAGTGCAACCATTACATAAGATGGCTACATACTTGTTTATTTCAAAAGTTGTCGAGCATTTCTTCAAACATACGTATATCTAGAAATGCCTGGTTGTTTTATATCATCAGATTTTATCTTATATTTTCATATCCAGTGGCTTCCTTTGTTTGGTTTGAATTCATTGTTAACATATTAGTTATCATTTGTAGTTGTATCAATCAAATAACATATTATTTAAAGAAGTAATAATCAAAGGAGAGCGTGCTAGGAACACGGAAGTAATGAGATCAGAAAAGCTGAAGCAGGTGTTAAAATCAGATCACTAGTTCTCTCTTCTAAAGGAGGCATCCAGAGTGCACACTTGTGCAAATGTTAATTTTATGATTAATCCCAAGACTCCAATCCAAATTTCTTGTTGTGGTTTTTTTTTGCCATGTGAGAAGAACACCAATATAGGTATCTTGAAGATCATAATATGTAAGAGCCCAATATGTACATTTACAATATTACGTAAGCTACCAGGGGAAATTTTTATCATCTTCTACTCACTCTTGTTATCCGATAGACATATCACAGCAGGTGTAGTCGGCTATGGAGAACATGCTTATTTTGAATTAAAAGCACCTCCTCTAGGTTCTAACTGGATCGGGGTGCATCACTTGTACCTGTGATCTACTAGGTTACACAATCTTCTCTTTTGCAGTTTGTGATGGATTACACCAATCCTTATTATTATTTTTGGGTAATGCATATTATATACCTGTATTCTCTTGCAGAGCTCTAGTGCATACTGCATTTCTGAATGTTCAAGAAGCGCATTTACAATAATCCTTGCACATATTATTTCTTATCAGTCAAGTGAATTCATTTATGCTCGTGCTTGAGAATGGGTACCGGATCAATTCAGGTTTTATCATTTATTTGCACTTATTAGCATATATCTCAATTTATCAGATGGTTGTGATATTAATGACAGGAGAAGCCCTCCCAATCCTTCAATCAGGTGATGAATCTGTGATTCATCACATCAAAAGTCAAAAATAGAGCCTTGTTCCCGAGAAAATAGAGGCATATTTCCTTTTATCTTGCATAAATAACACTCATGCATGCATCCATAATTCATGCATTATAGCAGCTCATCTGCATTTAAATAAGAAGCCAAAAGTCCCCTGTAAAAGACATCTTCATCAAAATAACTTCTTCTCTATACTATATATATATTCATTAATAAAACAGGGAGGAATCACCCTTGTAAAATAGCCCAAGTATCCTGAGAACCCCTGTACATTAAAACACACATAAAGCCCGCATACAAACCCCTACTTAGGTCTACTCACTCTTAGAATATTACATATCAAAAGACCTTCAAAATGAGACTAATTTCATTGAAATTGGAGCTTGTATGAGAAACTTGGGTTTTTGGGTCATGTTGTATACTACATATGTATATTTATGTATCTTTGTATTTATGTACCATATTTGACCTCACCTCCGTCTTTGGTCAACATGAAACTTGTAGATCTCATCAAGATCTACAACTTTCATGTTTTGAGTTTTTCCAAATTCGGCTTCCTCTTCTCTCTACACGCATTTCTTCCTCCAACCATTCACAGCAGGCCACGTGGCGCCCTCTGATTGCGGCACGCGGCCCGCTGCCCTTTGTCTGATCCGCCTTCGCCCCCCACCGTTGGATCGCGCTTCAGATCCAACGGTCCCTCTGTGACCACGTGCGCTCACTCCCTCAGCCGTCCGATTATCTCCCACTTCTCATCACCACCATCCGATAGCGCAGCGCTCTCAGCCTTCCACGTGGCGTCATCTACGCCGCTCGACCGCGCCCCCGATCCTCTCATCACAGCCGCCCATCTTCCAGCGAGTCTCGACCCTCAGATCGACTCCACCCTTTCATCTGGGCCATCCATTAGCGCCTCGCCCACAGTGCGCCACGCGTCACATCTTGAGCCCTTCGATCGCATTCTCAGCCCTTTCATCTGAGCCGTTAGCTCCCCAATAATCTCAGCCGACCGATCGATCGCCAAGGACTGATCAGGACCGCCCGCCCGCGCCTCGCCACACCGCGCCACGTGGCGCTCTCATGACCCCTCATCTGGGCATTCCAGATCTAATCCTAACCGATCGCTAAGCGTTGATCTCCACCGTTGGATCCCAAGATCCAACGGTGGAGACTTCGTCTCCTACCTCGGGTGCCCCCTCTCTCCCACGATCTCTGCCTTGCGAGAGGGGCACCCCCTTCCTATTCTCGGAAGCACTCCCTCCACCCTCGCCGGCCGCTGACCTTCCCACGACACACCCCACTCATCCCTCTCCCTCGCCAGCTCCCTCAAACACCACCATCTCCGCCACACTCGCCCCACGACAGCCACCAACTTCGCCACTCACCCACTCCAGCCGTCACCTTCATCCTATAAATACCCAGCCTCCGGCCACATTCAGCCCCATCCGCCACTCCAGAGAGGAACCTAGAGCTCGGAGCCTTCGATTTGTGACAGGAATTGAGTGAATCCTTGAGCGAAGACGGCCCTTCTTCTCCGGCGAGATCCACGGTGCCACCGCCGTGTCGCAGCCGCCCTCCGCGTAGCTGCTTGAGCTCGGGGCTTTACCGACCTCTTGAGCGACGACCTGGAGCTCAAATCTGAGCCCCAATCCCCAGGTAATCACCTCCATTACTCCTCCGATCTCGTTCTTCTTTCCCCTTCATCTTCTCCGATTTTATTCCATGTCCACGATCATCTTCACGCCTCGCCTTCACTCCGCCGAGCTCCGCGTCGAAGCTCTCATCCTCGCTGACCCCTCCGCATCGTCAGACGCTTCACTCCACCGTTCATCGATCACTAGCTCCGCCACTTGGCCGGAGCAACGTCCCCCGACCACCTCACTTCTCCGTAGGCCTCGCCAACCAGTACCATTTCTCCACAATCGCACGCACGAGCCTCGGCTATACGTATAACACTTGCAGGTACTCCTTTGATCATTGGCCGGAGCCTCACCGGAGCTCTCCTCGAGCTTCATCGACTCAGAGCTCCAGCCCTCCTCCAGGGATCCAGAGACCACCGGAGCCTTCGCCGCGCACTGACGATTCTTCCGAGCGAGGTGGGGGCTGACGAAGCTCACCACCGGAGCTTGACGACCGAGGCGGAGCTCGGCTGCTTTCACCGGAGCGCAGCCCTCTCCTCCGCAGGCGGCGGAGGATCGATAGAGAAGAAGGAGCAGCAACCGTTCGATCCTCTGATCGAACGGCCATCGCCTCTCCACGTGTCCACTTCGCCGCCCTCATCAGCGACCGTTGGATTGCCCAGGATCTAACGGTGATCAGCCCGCCGCGTCATCAACATTGGGATAAGACAGGAGCCGTCAGATCATCCCAGATCTGACGTATCTTGATCGAGCCACGCGTCTTCACCGACACCCCTTGGATCCATCTTGATCCAAGGGCCTTCAGGCCGCCACATCGCCCTATCCGAGCCTCGACCTCCAAGCCTAGGCTCGGGTAACCCGAAGCTGCACCGAGGCTGGGCCGAACCTCCAGAAGGCCCGAGCCTCCCTCCGAGCCTCCGACGCCCCCCGAACCTAGGCCGCCCCACGTGAGGAGCACGTGCGGCCTGGGTTATTTGCATAGACGCCCTTGGAGCTTTCAGAAATTGCAAAAAGGCCCCTGTGAAGCAGACATCACGTGAGGAGCACGTGGTTCGTGGAGAAATTGCATAGAAGTCCTGCATAGTATCGGTAATTGCATTTTAGTCCCTGTCAGCATATTTACTTATTGAATTTTTATTTTCCAGTATTGCATTTACACCCTTATGTTTGCACGTGTCCATAGCATGCATTTTTCATCATTTTGAAATTCTAAAAATTGCAAGTTGTTGAGAATTTTGTCCTCTATTTATCTGTACACGTGTCTGATTTTTGTTGGCTTAATTGAATTATCAATGAATTAATTGGTTCATTTGTGACATATTTTGCCGAGTTATGCCTTTTGATTTTTAATTAAATATCAGTGCCTTCAAAAATCACCAAAAATTCACAGTAGCTTAAGGACATTATTTTCGACACTCCATAAAAATTTCATAGCATTTGCACGCATAACGAGGCCTAAATAAATAGTTTAGTGATTTTCTTAAATTAATTTTAATTAATTCATTTCACAGTGAATTTTAGATCTGTCAATTTTCCTAGGTCCCTGATCATTAGACCTTCCTAGGATAATTTTAGTTCTTGGAAAAATTGTGATTTGATATTTATTAAAAATTAAACACTGAAAATCACTCTGTCTGTTTATTTAATTCACAGAAAATTTATTTTGAGTCGAAAAATTCCAAAAAAATTAGTGTAGGTCATTTTCATCATAAATAACCATCTGGCCAATTTTCATTATTTTTGGACTTCGTTTGATACATCAATTAAATTTAAAGTTAAATTGGCTAAGATTTGTCTGCATATGTCTGCATAAGAAATAAAAAGACCAAAAAGATTCGACCCTCGAATATCAACACTTGAAAATTGCTGTAATCCACCTAAGGAGACAGTTGCCTCCCTGAGATCGACCTTGGACTCTACCAAGTAAAAAATATCACTGCTTAAAATTGACCAAAATCTGTCTTAAGTGGTTTTTGATCAACCTCTCGTATCCGACTGCAACGAACACTTAAAATTAATTTGGACCATTAATTTGCCCGAATTAACTAAGGGTGCGGGAGCCCACATCAAAATGGCGCCGTTGCCGGGGAGGCACGGCTTAGGTTAATTGTAGCATATTTTTGCAGTGTTTGATTTCTAATCCCCGGGTAGTCTGACCCCCGGTTTTTCTTGTAATTATTTCTCTTATTTGTTTTCTTTTTGCTTTATTTTTGTGTCACTCTCTGACCTCTATTTCATTTTTGTGCGAGGACCGCGAGGAGTCGGCGACGCTTCAAGGACTTAGCATTTAAAGTGTGTTGAGAGAAAGAGAAGCATTGTACTTTTTATTTTATTTTTCTTTTGCATTATTTCCAGCGGTTCCCGTTTGGGAGCTCGCGCGTGTAAATATAGTGGAAACTGTGTCCCGTGTGCTGTGTGGGTGATTGGTAATTTAGCTTGCACTAGCGGCTCCTCGAGCCCCTCTAGGACTTGTTTGTGCTCGTAATCAATAGGACCACACATTACACTTAATAGACGCACCTAGACCGCAGGACTTAGTTCAAATTAAACTTTTCTTCACGCTAATAGAACTGCCTGTCTAGGAGCGGCTTTCATCGCCTGCATTCGCATGTAGAATAAAGTTTTCAATTCTGTATTGCATCCTGCATCAAAAAGCGAAGGATCACTGTAAGTATTCTGTACTCAGCATACGCATCATCGATTTCAACTTGCATCGGCTTTTCTCGATTTCCCTCTCTGATTTTCTCACTTAATTTAAAAAGGAAATTGGGACTGTACGATAGGCGTGCTTTGTGGTGATTAATTACAGTGATAACCTAACTTTAAAACCGGGACTGCTAACAGTATTGACCATAAAAAGGGAATAAAAGCTGAAAAATTGTTTGCGGGAGACTAATCCCCGACCTTGTTTTCAGGCTGAGTGAGGGTACCTGAGTGTGTGTGAACACCCTAAGGTAGAGCCCAAATCCCCGTCTTCCATATCACGTTCTAACTGATCCTAGCAAATATCACGAGCCGAATATTTTCAGATTCTTTGACTAGTACCAAGTAGCCTCCGCCTGTCTCAGGTAGATAGGGGCGAAATTGCGGTACTTCGCGACAAGCTGCCAGTAACCCCCCGGGGCGAAGTTCCGGCCTTGTCAGCCTCCGCCTGCTTGCAGGTAGATAGGGGCGTGGTCACTGAGTCCATCGGCTTGGGATAGGAGCGAAGAAAGGAAGGAGCGGTGGTATCTTAGGCGACAGGATAAACAGGGAAGATGCATCCGGCTCTGAGCCGACTTCCCTTTAGGCCGCGTAATCCTTGCTAGATTTGCTTGAAAATCACACTTAAAAACTACAAGATAAATTGGACTCAACTTTGAGTCCTTCACTGTGTTGAGTGTGAATCCAGGGTCTTGGATTGATCTTGTGCTTGCTTCAGGTAGGAGTAAAATCCTATCTTCTTCTTGCTTAACCAAGATGAGTAACGGGGGAGATCTCGACGCACCGTTCACTGATCTCTCTATGAGTCCCCCAAGTAACTCGTCTTTTCCGGTCCGAGCACACCTTGGACCACCCAGGACTCATGACCCTCTTGAGTCCTGGTTCCCTCCTGCTCAGGGTGGTTACTCTCAAACCAACCCTTTTATCTCCTCTGAGATTACCGAGGAAGATCATTGCCTCGGTAATCCCTTCCTTGATTCAACCTCTAACACCGACCTTATTTTCCAATCCCCAGAACTAGAGGGAGAAATGCCGCCAAAGATGCCGCCCGATGAGGACCAGATGAGACAAATCCTTAGACGCCTTGCTGAAGCTGAACAGAAAAATGCGGATCTCACTGCACGAATGGGGCAGATAATAGTAGCTGAAGGGATCGACCGACCAATGGTCGATACCTATAACCCGGCGGAGAATGAAATCCAGAATTGGCTAGCACCTGCAGTTCCCGACCAGGCATTCGAGCTGAAGCCCCACTTCCTTAGCCCGCTGCCGAAGTTCAACGGAAACCTCAGTGAAGAGTCGTACACTTTCCTCCGTGACTTCGAACTAGTCTGCAATAATCTGAGCCATCCAAATGTTGGCCAAGATTATATCCGGCTGAAAGCCACCCCGTTTGCCTTAGGAGATAAGGTTGCACATTGGCTGAAAAACCTAGGGGTGGTATGTACTACCTGGATGCAGTTCAAGGACCTATTCTTGAAGAAGTTCTACCCACTCAGTAGAACCAATCAGATGCGGACGAAGATTGCCAGCTTTGCCCAAGGACCCTGCGAACCGTTCCACGAGGCGTGGGACAGGTTCAATGACTTAGTACAGAAATGCCCATGCCACGGCATTTCTAAGGCGATCTTAGTCCAGACCTTGTTCTGCGGCCTAACCCCAGAGATGCAGGGGTTAGTCAGCGCCGCCTGCGGAGGAAGCTATCTGAACAAGAACGAGCACGCCGTGTGGAAAATCCTAGAGCAGATGGCAGAAACCGGCAGGTCACAGGCCACAAGGGCCTATCAGTTGTCTCCCTCGATTCTATCCAATGAGACAACTAGAAGGACTGTTGCAGATCTGACAGAGGACCTCATCCCCAGCATGGGGATGATTGCAGACAAGCTTACCATGGTCGAACAGATCCACAAGAGAGTCGCGGAGATGGAGTCTCTTTCGAGCCTTCCCAAGAAGGTGGAGGAACTCTCTGAAAAGGTAGCCAAGATCAAGCTACCCACCCCTTCTGCACCACCTGTACCTGTACATCGAGTCCATCTTGTACAGGAACAGGCACCGGGGTCTCAGAGCGGCTGGGATCAGACTTACACCCAGCAGAACCATCATGCACCCCCACCAGTGGAGACAGAGTACGAGGAGCCTCCGCCCGTTTACGAGATCAACGGGCTCTGGTATAGCCGTGACCCACTTGTCCGGCAAATCGAGATGGGGAAGGACCAGGCACACCGCCCAACCCCAGTCTACCAGGAAACCAGGCCCGTCACAATCCCGCGATATCAGTCCAGGCCAGAACAGGGGTACCAGCCGCAGCAGCGCACCTACCAGCAGGGGCCAGCACCGCCCCAGCAGCAGTATCGGTACGGCCAGCAGGGCCAGTTCAGGACCGCATCCACTCAGCAGCCAGCCCAGCCCACCGAGTTGGAGTCCCTCACCTTGGCGATCCAGACCCTGTCTGATAGGGTCCAGCAGATGCAAAACGACTACCTGGACATGAGAACCGACATCAATCGGGTCTCTCGTGCTCAGGACCAACAAATGGCGCCAAGGACTCCAATTCCCGCACAGGTTCAGGCCAACCCAAATAGCATACAGCAGGGCCAGAACCGACCCCGAGATCAGGTATACTATTCAGATAACTATTTATCTGAACATGAGATCCTTTCGTACGATAATGTTAATCATATGTCCCTCAGGAGCGGAAGGACCGTGACCATACCTGATCGGGCACGGGCACAACAGGAAGGAACCTCCGAAATTCGACCTGAGGAGAATTCGGAGGAGGAAGAGGAGGAGCACCACCGTCACCGCCAGCGGAAGAAGAGGACATCTGAGTCCTCGAAGCACCAGCCCCGCAGTCATCCCGAGTCCGACGACACCGATGAGCCCGCACCTCCATCTGAGGAGGACCAGCCAAAAGAAGCGGAAGAAGCATCACCGGTTTCGCCCAAGCATTTTCCCTTTCGTCAGAGTCAGAGTCAGAGTCTGTATAAAAGTCCGAGTCAGAGTCTTGTTCAGAACTCAGTTTCAGCAGCTAATGAAGATATTTCAGTTCCAGAACCTGAGTTAATAATCCCTTTCCCCCAAGCTCTCAAGGGTGGGAAGAAGAAAAACAAAAAAATCCAAAAAGATGACCCTGAGATGGCTGAGTTTTGTAATAAACACATCAAGGTCACAATCCCCTTTGACAAGTTCGTGGAAATGACCCCTGCATTCCAAAAATATCTTAAGGTGAGATGCACACCTACTAGGGTTAGCAGGAAAACCAAAAGCCGTGTTGAGAAACACGTCCTATCAGTAGCCACGACTTGTGCAATAAAGAACTCGTTTCCTCGGAAACGAAGAGACATGGGTGCACACTATGTAGTGAGTCATGTTGATGACATCGCGTTTGCACGCACTCTCCTGGACAATGGTTCCTCGATCAATTTGATGCCCACAGCCCTCTATGAGCGGCTTAATCTCGGACCTCTTAGGAAATCTAGAGCTATTCTTCAGTTCGCGGACAAATCCACTAAGAGGTCCCAAGGAGAGTTAAGGAACATTTTGATCAAAGTCGAGGGGCAAGAATACATGGTGGACTTTACTGTCCTCGATATGGAAACCCCTCGTAATTGGAGAGATTCCCAGATCATTTTGGGTAGGCCCTTCCTCAGAACAGCAGGGGCCTTATTCGATTATAAGAATGGGAAAATTCAGTTCCAAACTCCAGGCGGAGATGAGGAATTAGAGATGAAGCAGACGAGATGGCAGAGACCAGACTCCGAATCCAGCACCGAGTACTCTTCTCTCGAAACAGACCGTGAACATGTAGACTTAGTTGGGCCATGGAGACAGAACCCAGCCAGCACCGATGTGTCCATCTCCTTTGAAGATGATCCAGTGCATGAGTCAGTCTGCGAGATCCTCAGGAACGAGTACAGCTCGGAGCCTGCATCGCCCTACATCTTCGATGACACAGAGGCCCAAGTGGGCCTGTCAGTCCTTACATCCTTAGGACAATCGGAAGATGAGGATGACGAGTCGGACGAGGCGTTTGCCGATTGCATGGAGACCTTTGACTATCCGACTCCAGAGCCGAGCTTGGTGGCAGCCACTGCAGAACAGGATCCAGCCACTTCCAACACCGAACCAGATCGGATTGAGCCAGACTTCTTAGACGATCATACCATCCCTGAGCTCAAGCCCTTACCCACAACCCTGAAATATGCCTTCCTTGCGGGCCAAGACAAGAAATTTCCGGTCATTATCAGTTCGCAATTGACCGAGGAGCAGGAATCTCGCTTGCTAGAGATCCTGGAGAAGAACCGCAAGGCAATAGGCTGGAGCATTTCCGATCTCCACGGGATAAATCCCGCTCTGTGTTCGCACCATATATATTTGGAGAACGAAGCCAAACCCTCTCGTGAATTCCAACGTCGATTGAATCCAAATCTACGAGAGGTTGTGAAGAAAGAGATAGAAAAATGGTGCGACGCGGGTTTTATTTACCCAATCTCCGATTCTAAGTGGGTGGCCCCAATCCATGTTGTCCCGAAAAAGTCGGGAATTCAGACGACCACCAATGAGGACGGAGAGGAGATCGTGACAAGAGTACCCACGTCGTGGCGCGTCTGTGTGGATTACAGACGCCTGAATGCCACGACGAAAAAGGATCATTTCCCCCTACCATTTATTGATCAGATTTTAGAAAGACTAGCGGGGAAAGAATTCTTTTGTTTTCTTGATGGGTTCTCGGGCTACAATCAAGTAGCCATAGCTCCAGAGGACTAGGAAAAGACCACGTTCACATGCCCCTTTGGTACCTATGCTTTCAGGCGCATGCCTTTTGGGCTATGCAATGCTCCAGGTACTTTTCAAAGGTGCATGATTGCTGTATTCGCCGAAATGGTCGGCGAATTCCTGGAAGTCTTCATGGATGACTTCTCGGTCCACGGCGACTCTTTTGATTCCTTCCTTAGGAATCTGGACCGAGTCCTCAAAAGATGTTGTGAGGTCAATCTGGTGCTCTCCTGGGAGAAAAGTCACTTTATGGTGACGGAGGGCATAGTGTTGGGGCATGTCATCTCCAAGAGAGGAATGGAGGTTGACCCTGCCAAGGTGGACGTGATCAGACGACTCCAGCCACCAGCCAACGTACGGCAGTTGCGGTCGTTCCTCGGGCATGTCGGATTTTATCGGAGATTTATAAAGGATTTTTCTAAGATTGCCCGACCGCTAACTGAGCTTTTAGGCAAAGACGCGGAGTTTATTGTCGATCACAAGTGTCTTGAGGCCTTTAAGCGGTTACAAGGAATGATCATGGACGCACCCATCTTACAAGCCCCAGATTGGTCTCTTCCTTTCGAGATCATGACGGACGCCTCAGATTATGCTGTTGGGGCTGTATTGGGACAAAAAAGAGATGGCGTCCCGTTTGCAATTCACTACGCAAGCAAAGTGCTTGATTCTGCTCAGCGTAACTATACAGTTACCGAAAAGGAAATGCTTGCGGTAGTGTTTGCCTTGGACAAATTCAGATCTCATTTAATCGGATCCAAGGTAACTGTGTTCACAGACCACACGGCACTACGATATTTGATGGAGAAGAAGGACGCGAAGGCGCGTCTTCTTCGTTGGATTTTACTTCTCCAGGAGTTTGATTTGGACATCCGTGATAAACCTGGAAAGAAGAACGTAGTAGCCGATCATCTCTCTCATCTCGAAGATCTTAATACTTCCGAGATTTCCCCGATTCGAGACTCCTTCCCTGACGAGTCGATTTTTGTTATCGACTCATTCCCATGGTATGCCAATATCGTGAACTATCTTGTCTCCAAGAAAGTTCCCGAGGATTGGCCCAAGAGCCAAATTGACCGACTAAGGTCGGACGCTAGACACTACCATTGGGAGGATCCGATCCTTTTCTTTGAAGGACCGGATTGTGTCTGGAGACGGTGTATTCCTCAGGAGGAATACCAGAGTGTCCTTTCTTTATGCCATAGCTTAGAGGCAGGAGGACGCCACTCCGGGAAGAGGACCGCATGGAAGGTACTTCAATGTGGCTTTTACTGGCCGACTCTGTTTCGCGATGCCACCGCCTTCGCGAAGTCGTGCCCAGTTTGCCAGAGGATGGGAGGAACCGTTGGTTCCAAGGATGAGATGCCAATGCAGCCAGTCATCATTTGTGATGTCTTTGACGCCTGGGGCATCGATTTCATGGGCCCATTCCCTGTCAGCCACGGGTTTGAATACATCCTTCTTGCGGTTGACTATCTGTCCAGATGGGTGGAGGCTATCCCGACCCGAGCCGCAGACAGCAAGACTGTCTGTAAATTTATCAGAGAGCACATAATCTCTAGGTTCGGGATCCCCAAAATGATGATATCAGATGGGGGTAGCCACTTTGTGAATCGGGAGGTGAAGAAACTCCTGAAGGACTACAGCATCGAACACCGTGTCGCTAGTCCTTACCACCCACAAACCAATGGTATGGCTGAGGTGTCGAATAGGGAGGTGAAAACCATATTGCAAAAGCTCGTCCGCCCAGACAGGAAGGACTGGTCTCAGATCTTGGATCAAGTCCTCTGGGCGTATAGGACGGCTTACAAGACTCCGTTAGGCACCTCCCCATTCCGAATGGTATTCGGAAAGCCGTGCCATTTGCCCGCAGAGTTAGTGCACAAATCAGAATGGGCAATAAAGAAAGTCAACTGGAACACACACCTAGGCCAGAAACAAAGAGACATGGATCTGAATGAGCTTGTGGAAGTCAGAAACCGAGCATACGACAACAGTGTGGTGTACAAGGACAAGGTAAAGCGTTGGCACGATAGATATATCAGACGAAAGACCTTTGTTCCTGGACAGAAGGTATGGTTGTTCAATGCCAGGCTGAAGACTTTCCAAGGCAAACTAAAGTCTAAGTGGACGGGACCATTCGTTGTCCGAACGGTGCATGATAGTGGATGTGTCGAGATCTCAGATTTCGCAGATGACGCACCAACATTCCTAGTAAATGGGCAGCTGTTGAAGCACTTCGTCGAATCCAATGAACAGTTAGTCCATGTGGAGGAGATTGTATTCATATGCGAGACAGATACAGCAGATACATCTCAAGCCGCGTATGAGACCTTGCAGCAATGAACTCCAGCCATCAGCAGCATCTTCAAAAGATTCAGACCGACTCAGCTGTATATATATCATTCTTCCTGTATATCCTATCCTTACCTTCACGATTCTAGTAACCCGTCCCCACATCATCGAATCATTATCTCGGACTGTACTTAGGATGACCAGATCCTAAGTATAGGGGGAAGGGGTCACCCGAGTCGATTCACTGTACATTCTCCAGATCACATTGGTCCTTATACTCATTTCCTACCGATACTTAGGCTGACCTAAGCCTAAGTATAGGGGGGACCGATGCCCGCACTGATACTCCTCCATTTCTCCTCTTAACCTCGTCCGCCCCATTTCTGATCTTCTTCTACACTTAGGCTGCCAGAGCCTAAGTATAGGGGGGCGAGACGACTTCTATACTTCTGTTATTTTAGCTCTCCTACGCTTAGCCCGAGCTATGTCTTTTTAGTCGCTTTCGTGCTCTGAGGACATAGCACACGCTAAGTATAGGGGGGCGTGTATATATTACATATATACTTTACCCATAGCTCGTACTTTCGCGTATTTTCGCGCATTTTTGTATATTTTACAATAATTGTGGGTGGGTAACAATCGAAAAAAAAAAAACTTTTTGTATACTTGTATAATATGTGTATAATACTTAAAATTCTTGTAAAACATACTTTTGTAAAATTTGTTGTAAAAAAATTGTTGTATACCAGAAAAATAAAACAAAAAGGCTTCTTATTTACTCTTGCACATCATCTCTGCATAAAGAGTCTTGCATCTTCATAGCATGACATCTCATCTCGTCTGCATATCTTTGCATATGCAAAGTGAAAAGCTAGTGGGTTCTGAACCAAGTCATGAGTAGATATTGAGGATGGACTTGATTTGACCTTAATCCACCTAATTTCAGAGGAACCTTATAGGGATTGGAGTTAAGATTTCTCAGGTCAAGTGACTTAATTCTTGGAGTCCACAAATCTATGTTCACATGTCATCTTAATTAGTCTAAGTAGAATATCTCGTGCATACGCAGGATTCTTTTAGATAATGACCTAACTTGGACAAGCACAATGCACATAGCTCTTCATTGATGAGGTGTTGAGGAAGTAGTTTCCTTTGGCTTGGGGTAGCATATGAGGGTAGTACTTCTAGGCGGAACCTCTCTTCTTCTTCTAGTGAAGGAAGTGCGTCTCAACTTGGTCTAGTGGTGATGAAGGCTAAGGACGGGATGCTGTGGGTTGCAATAATGCTTCAAAAGAGGGATAGTCTACTGGCTCAAGAGGAAAAACTCCTGATGTATATGCTGCACCTTGAATATAGTTCCAAAAAAAAAAATGCAAAGAAAGAACTCTAAAAAAAAAAAAAATCAGACAGGTCCAAGAAAAAGAATAATACCTGTCGGAGTATGTATATTAGCAAGGAAAATGCAGCTGGATGACTTGGCTACACTGGTCAGGCATCCCGGGATAGGTGGCTACACTGGCCACCGTCCATTCTTTTCTCTACCCCCTCCTCTTGAGTTGGTCGCACTTGAACTTAGAAGGGAATACCCCGCTCCTCGAGGAAAGAGTTACTGGACCAGGTTATTGAGTTACCTTGTTAGAGGAGGCTGGTTCCGAGTCATTTCTGATATGGAGAGCTATATCTCACTTACACAGTACAAGTAAGAATCATAGTCATCAGAAATTTGCGTTTGAGGAATTATTCTGACCTGACTGTTAAGGCGTCTTGAATAGAAGACTTGTGGAACTTGAAGTCTGTTAGGTCTTAAGTTCAGGTCCCAATAAGGTTCCGCCACACAATTAATCCAAAGGTCGAGTCAGGCTCCATTTTCAACTTTTGTTCATGACCTTGGCATGGAACCCAAAATCATTTCACTCTTGCATTTCATTTAGTTGCTCGGGGACGAGCAAGGTTTAAGTATAGGGGGTTGATGAATCTGTGATTCATCACATCAAAAGTCAAAAATAGAGCCTTGTTCCCGAGAAAATAGAGGCATATTTCCTTTTATCTTGCATAAATAACACTCATGCATGCATCCATAATTCATGCATTATAGCAGCTCATCTGCATTTAAATAAGAAGCCAAAAATCCCCTGTAAAAGACATCTTCATCAAAATAACTTCTTCTCTATACTATATATATATTCATTAATAAAACAGGGAGGAATCACCCTTGTAAAATAGCCCAAGTATCCTGAGAACCCCTGTACATTAAAACACACATAAAGCCCGCATACAAACCCCTACTTAGGTCTACTCACTCTTAGAATATTACATATCAAAAGACCTTCAAAATGAGACTAATTTCATTGAAATTGGAGCTTGTATGAGAAACTTGGGTTTTTGGGTCATGTTGTATACTACATATGTATATTTATGTATCTTTGTATTTATGTACCATATTTGACCTCACCTCCGTCTTTGGTCAACATGAAACTTGTAGATCTCATCAAGATCTACAACTTTCATGTTTTGAGTTTTTCCAAATTCGGCTTCCTCTTCTCTCTACACGCATTTCTTCCTCCAACCATTCACAGCAGGCCACGTGGCGCCCTCTGATTGCGCCACGCGGCCCGCTGCCCTTTGTCTGATCCGCCTTCGCCCCCCACCGTTGGATCGCGCTTCAGATCCAACGGTCCCTCTGTGACCACGTGCGCTCACTCCCTCAGCCGTCCGATTATCTCCCACTTCTCATCACCACCATCCGATAGCGCAGCGCTCTCAACCTTCCACGTGGCGTCATCTACGCCGCTCGACCGCGCCCCCGATCCTCTCATCACAGCCGCCCATCTTCCAGCGAGTCTCGACCCTCAGATCGACTCCACCCTTTCATCTGGGCCATCCATTAGCGCCTCGCCCACAGTGCGCCACGCGTCACATCTTGAGCCCTTCGATCGCATTCTCAGCCCTTTCATCTGAGCCGTTAGCTCCCCAATAATCTCAGCCGACCGATCGATCGCCAAGGACTGATCAGGACCGCCCGCCCGCGCCTCGCCACACCGCGCCACGTGGCGCTCTCATGACCCCTCATCTGGGCATTCCAGATCTAATCCTAACCGATCGCTAAGCGTTGATCTCCACCGTTGGATCCCAAGATCCAACGGTGGAGACTTCGTCTCCTACCTCGGGTGCCCCCTCTCTCCCACGATCTCTGCCTTGCGAGAGGGGCACCCCCTTCCTATTCTCGGAAGCACTCCCTCCACCCTCGCCGGCCGCTGACCTTCCCACGACACACCCCACTCATCCCTCTCCCTCGCCAGCTCCCTCAAACACCACCATCTCCGCCACACTCGCCCCACGACAGCCACCAACTTCGCCACTCACCCACTCCAGCCGTCACCTTCATCCTATAAATACCCAGCCTCCGGCCACATTCAGCCCCATCCGCCACTCCAGAGAGGAACCTAGAGCTCGGAGCCTTCGATTTGTGACAGGAATTGAGTGAATCCTTGAGCGAAGACGGCCCTTCTTCTCCGGCGAGATCCACGGTGCCACCGCCGTGTCGCAGCCGCCCTCCGCGTAGCTGCTTGAGCTCGGGGCTTTACCGACCTCTTGAGCGACGACCTGGAGCTCAAATCTGAGCCCCAATCCCCAGGTAATCACCTCCATTACTCCTCCGATCTCGTTCTTCTTTCCCCTTCATCTTCTCCGATTTTATTCCCTGTCCACGATCATCTTCACGCCTCGCCTTCACTCCGCCGAGCTCCGCGTCGAAGCTCTCATCCTCGCTGACCCCTCCGCATCGTCAGACGCTTCACTCCACCGTTCATCGATCACTAGCTCCGCCACTTGGCCGGAGCAACGTCCCCCGACCACCTCACTTCTCCGTAGGCCTCGCCAACCAGTACCATTTCTCCACAATCGCACGCACGAGCCTCGGCTATACGTCTAACACTTGCAGGTACTCCTTTGATCATTGGCCGGAGCCTCACCGGAGCTCTCCTCGAGCTTCATCGACTCAGAGCTCCAGCCCTCCTCCAGGGATCCAGAGACCACCGGAGCCTTCGCCGCGCACTGACGATTCTTCCGAGCGAGGTGGGGGCTGACGAAGCTCACCACCGGAGCTTGACGACCGAGGCGGAGCTCGGCTGCTTTCACCGGAGCGCAGCCCTCTCCTCCGCAGGCGGCGGAGGATCGATAGAGAAGAAGGAGCAGCAACCGTTCGATCCTCTGATCGAACGGCCATCGCCTCTCCACGTGTCCACTTCGCCGCCCTCATCAGCGACCGTTGGATTGCCCAGGATCTAACGGTGATCAGCCCGCCGCGTCATCAACATTGGGAGAAGACAGGAGCCGTCAGATCATCCCAGATCTGACGTATCTTGATCGAGCCACGCGTCTTCACCGACACCCCTTGGATCCATCTTGATCCAAGGGCCTTCAGGCCGCCACATCGCCCTATCCGAGCCTCGGCCTCCAAGCCTAGGCTCGGGTAACCCGAAGCTGCACCGAGGCTGGGCCGAACCTCCAGAAGGCCCGAGCCTCCCTCCGAGCCTCCGACGCCCCCCGAACCTAGGCCGCCCCACGTGAGGAGCACGTGCGGCCTGGGTTATTTGCATAGACGCCCTTGGAGCTTTCAGAAATTGCAAAAAGGCCCCTGTGAAGCAGACATCACGTGAGGAGCACGTGGTTCGTGGAGAAATTGCATAGAAGTCCTGCATAGTATCGGTAATTGCATTTTAGTCCCTGTCAGCATATTTACTTATTGAATTTTTATTTTCCAGTATTGCATTTACACCCTTATGTTTGCACGTGTCCATAGCATGCATTTTTCATCATTTTGAAATTCTAAAAATTGCAAGTTGTTGAGAATTTTGTCCTCTATTTGTCTGTACACGTGTCTGATTTTTGTTGGCTTAATTGAATTATCAATGAATTAATTGGTTCATTTGTGACATATTTTGCCCAGTTATGCCTTTTGATTTTTAATTAAATATCAGTGCCTTCAAAAATCACCAAAAATTCACAGTAGCTTAAGGACATTATTTTCGACACTCCATAAAAATTTCATAGCATTTGCACGCATAACGAGACCTAAATAAATAGTTTAGTGATTTTCTTAAATTAATTTTAATTAATTCATTTCACAGTGAATTTTAGATCTGTCAATTTTCCTAGGTCCCTGATCATTAGACCTTCCTAGGATAATTTTAGTTCTTGGAAAAATTGTGATTTGATATTTATTAAAAATTAAACACTGAAAATCACTCTGTCTGTTTATTTAATTCACAGAAAATTTATTTTGAGTCGAAAAATTCCAAAAAAATTAGTGTAGGTCATTTTCATCATAAATAACCATCTGGCCAATTTTCATTATTTTTGGACTTCGTTTGATACATCAATTAAATTTAAAGTTAAATTGGCTAAGATTTGTCTGCATATGTCTGCATAAGAAATAAAAAGACCAAAAAGATTCGACCCTCGAATATCAACACTTGAAAATTGCTGTAATCCACCTAAGGAGACAGTTGCCTCCCTGAGATCGACCTTGGACTCTACCAAGTAAAAAATATCACTGCTTAAAATTGACCAAAATCTGTCTTAAGTGGTTTTTGATCAACCTCTCGTATCCGACTGCAACGAACACTTAAAATTAATTTGGACCATTAATTTGCCCGAATTAACTAAGGGTGCGGGAGCCCACATCAAAATGGCGCCGTTGCCGGGGAGGCACGGCTTAGGTTAATTGTAGCATATTTTTGCAGTGTTTGATTTCTAATCCCCGGGTAGTCTGACCCCCGGTTTTTCTTGTAATTATTTCTCTTATTTGTTTTCTTTTTGCTTTATTTTTGTGTCACTCTCTGACCTCTATTTCATTTTTGTGCGAGGACCGCGAGGAGTCGGCGACGCTTCAAGGACTTAGCATTTAAAGTGTGTTGAGAGAAAGAGAGGCATTGTACTTTTTATTTTATTTTTCTTTTGCATTATTTCCAGCGGTTCCCGTTTGGGAGCTCGCGCGTGTAAATATAGTGGAAACTGTGTCCCGTGTGCTGTGTGGGTGATTGGTAATTTAGCTTGCACTAGCGGCTCCTCGAGCCCCTCTAGGACTTGTTTGTGCTCGTAATCAATAGGACCACACATTACACTTAATAGACGCACCTAGACCGCAGGACTTAGTTCAAATTAAACTTTTCTTCACGCTAATAGAACTGCCTGTCTAGGAGCGGCTTTCATCGCCTGCATTCGCATGTAGAATAAAGTTTTCAATTCTGTATTGCATCCTGCATCAAAAAGCGAAGGATCACTGTAAGTATTCTGTACTCAGCATACGCATCATCGATTTCAACTTGCATCGGCTTTTCTCGATTTCCCTCTCTGATTTTCTCACTTAATTTAAAAAGGAAATTGGGACTGTACGATAGGCGTGCTTTGTGGTGATTAATTACAGTGATAACCTAACTTTAAAACCGGGACTGCTAACAGTATTGACCATAAAAAGGGAATAAAAGCTGAAAAATTGTTTGCGGGAGACTAATCCCCGACCTTGTTTTCAGGCTGAGTGAGGGTACCTGAGTGTGTGTGAACACCCTAAGGTAGAGCCCAAATCCCCGTCTTCCATATCACGTTCTAACTGATCCTAGCAAATATCACGAGCCGAATATTTTCAGATTCTTTGACTAGTACCAAGTAGCCTCCGCCTGTCTCAGGTAGATAGGGGCGAAATTGCGGTACTTCGCGACAAGCTGCCAGTAACCCCCCGGGGCGAAGTTCCGGCCTTGTCAGCCTCCGCCTGCTTGCAGGTAGATAGGGGCGTGGTCACTGAGTCCATCGGCTTGGGATAGGAGCGAAGAAAGGAAGGAGCGGCGGTATCTTAGGCGACAGGATAAACAGGGAAGACGCATCCGGCTCTGAGCCGACTTCCCTTTAGGCCGCGTAATCCTTGCTAGATTTGCTTGAAAATCACACTTAAAAACTACAAGATAAATTGGACTCAACTTTGAGTCCTTCACTGTGTTGAGTGTGAATCCAGGGTCTTGGATTGATCTTGTGCTTGCTTCAGGTAGGAGTAAAATCCTATCTTCTTCTTGCTTAACCAAGATGAGTAACGGGGGAGATCTCGACGCACCGTTCACTGATCTCTCTATGAGTCCCCCAAGTAACTCATCTTTTCCGGTCCGAGCACACCTTGGACCACCCAGGACTCATGACCCTCTTGAGTCCTGGTTCCCTCCTGCTCAGGGTGGTTACTCTCAAACCAACCCTTTTATCTCCTCTGAGATTACCGAGGAAGATCATTGCCTCGGTAATCCCTTCCTTGATTCAACCTCTAACACCGACCTTATTTTCCAATCCCCAGAACTAGAGGGAGAAATGCCGCCAAAGATGCCGCCCGATGAGGACCAGATGAGACAAATCCTTAGACGCCTTGCTGAAGCTGAACAGAAAAATGCGGATCTCACTGCACGAATGGGGCGGATAATAGTAGCTGAAGGGATCGACCGACCAATGGTCGATACCTATAACCCGGCGGAGAATGAAATCCAGAATTGGCTAGCACCTGCAGTTCCCGACCAGGCATTCGAGCTGAAGCCCCACTTCCTTAGCCCGCTGCCGAAGTTCAACGGAAACCTCAGTCTTTATGGGTTTCGTCCTTTTCTTTGAGATTTTTATAGACAATACAAGAATGAGACTAGTAGGATCACACATCAAGTCTCGAGGACGAGACTTCCTTTGAGATTTTTATGATGTAAAACCTCGTAACCCCGAACAAGGACTAAATTGCAAAAAATTTTGATATCTGGGTCTTAATTGTAAAACTCTGTACTTATCCAGAGTTCAAAAAATTCAAATTAGGAGTCCATCGTGTAGTGCTCGTCGAGTTCTTTCCAACGAGTCCAAGAACGTCCAAATCCGATATCAGACGAGGAAGTTATGACCATTTTACGGCTGTAGGTCAGAAACCGGACCCAGATCCGAACCCGGATCCGTTTAACCAGATCCATGTATAAAAGAGGGCTTGGCTAGGGTTAGGTTGACAAAACCCCATTATCCACTCCTCCAGCCGCAGGAGCTCTGCCCCAGAGCTCGTCGGAGCGCCGCCGAGGTCGCCGGAGTGCCCGATCGTGAAACTAAAGGCACCAACGCGAAGAGCGCATTGCGGGGGACTCGTTTCTCACCTCAACAAGGAACGGGTCATCCCCTCTTGCTGCCGTTTTCCGCATTCTATTCTCTATGGGCAGGGTTTTGATTTTGTCTTCGGATCGTGTTGGAAGTTCATATTTTGCATTGTGTCAGCGAATCCGTGAAAGATCCCTTCTCATTTTCTTTGCATCGCACACATATGTAGTACTTCCAACATCAGGTACCCATCTCCGTTTCAAGTTGTCCTTCGGGTTTACACGATATAGTATCTATGATGATAATATGTTCTATTTCATCAAATCTAGGAACCTTGATACTTTTTTGAAAAAAAAAAAGAACGATACAGCAATAGAGGCATATAAAAAGTTAAAAAGGGCCTTAGCAGGTTGTAAGTAAGCCAAAATCTGCAGTGTCAATATCTATACACTTGCATTTGGGATTTTTTTGTATAGTTCTGCAGTGCAACCATTACATAAGATGGCTACATACTTGTTTATTTCAAAAGTTGTCGAGCATTTCTTCAAACATACGTACATCTAGAAATGCCTGGTTGTTTTATATCATCAGATTTTATCTTATATTTCATATCCAGTGGCTTCCTTTGTTTGGTTTGAATTCATTGTTAACATATTAGTTATCATTTGTAGTTGTATCAATCAAATAACATATTATTTAAAGAAGTAATAATCAAAGGAGAACGTGCTAGGAACACGGAAGTAATGAGATCAGAAAAGCTGAAGCAGGTGTTAAAATCAGATCACTAGTTCTCTCTTCTAAAGGAGGCATCCGGAGTGCACACTTGTGCAAATGTTAATTTTATGATTAATCCCAAGACTCCAATCCAAATTTCTTGTTGTGGTTTTTTTTGCCATGAGAAGAACACCAATATAGGTATCTTGAAGATCATAATATGTAAGAGCCCAATATGTACATTTACAATATTACGTAAGCTACCAGGGGAAATTTTTATCATCTTCTACTCACTCTTGTTATCTGATAGATATATCACAGCAGGTGTAGTCGGCTATGGAGAACATGCTTATTTTGAATTAAAAGCACCTCCTCTAGGTTCTAACTGGATCGGGGTGCATCACTTGTACCTGTGATCTACTAGGTTACACAATCTTCTCTTTTGCAGTTTGTGATGGATTGCACCAATCCTTATTATTATTTTTGGGTAATGCATATTATATACCTGTATTCTCTTGCAGAGCTCTAGTGCATACTGCATTTCTGAATGTTCAAGAAGCGCATTTACAATAATCCTTGCACATATTATTTCTTATCAGTCAAGTGAATTCATTTATGCTCGTGCTTGAGAATGGGTACTGGATCAATTCAAGTTTTATCATTTATTTGCACTTATTAGCATATATCTCAATTTATCAGATGGTTGTGATATTAATGACAGGAGAAGCCCTCCCAATCCTTCAATCAGGGCATAATTAGAACTTTAGAAGTTTGTATGTTGTGATTCATGCCTCAGGGATGGCATCTTGAAAGTCTGATCTTGATCAGTCTGTTGTCATCATTCAATCTGATGAAGTCCCGTGGACTGAAATTTGGCGAAGTCCCTTGAGATGCTTAGATCTCCACTATAATATTTTGATTTGTCCAGAATCCAGATGTAGTTAGGTCTTACTTTCCTAACCAACAATAATATAAATCAACGCCTCTCTTGACCATAGATTTTATATGCTCATCGATAAAATATCTTTGATAAACTACAGACTAACCCATTATATATTGTGGTAGGACCAGTCTGAAAGTTACATGAATCTTGACACATGTATGTTAATTGTGGAATGATTTCTCCTGATCGAATCCCATCTGTTCATCAACCTTATTTATATCTATTCATCAACCTTATTTGCATTATCTATCATGTTAATATTAATGTGCATAACACGGTGAATATACAATATCTATGAATAAATTTTGTGACAGAGTGCTTAAGTGGAATTTCATGGATACGTTGTGTGGATTAGTGCTTAAGTGGAACTTATGTAAGTAAGTGTTTTGTCTTAGTTCCTAAACATTCTCATATGAATCATATTGGAGTATTAACATAATAAAGAGATATTATTCACCAAGGAAAAGCATGCCTCCTTGGAATCTCGGATAGAGCCTTGGACAACCGTAAATAACCCGGTCGTGAGATTAATGCTGCTTTAGCTCACTGTGTGCTTTGTGCACTGCTTAGTGCTTCTTTTGGCGTCTTAGTGATTTTTCCGCCATGGCGTCGAGTGGGTTTGCGCCTTGTGCTTTGTGCTGCGCTTTTGTTCTGTGTGTTCTCCGCCTGGCGATGAGGCCTACGGGCTCTATGTGATCCTCTTGAGATGTGTGCTACTAACAAGGGGTGTGAGTGGTGACCCTAAGCAGCATTAAACTACAGTCCAAGCTCATCTTTCTTTACCGACGTGACTTCTAGGTACTTATAGGTGTTGGCCCCACGTATAAGTACCTGGATGCACCTTTGTGAGGAAAGACACCAAGACTTTTAAATAAAAAGCTGTAAAACTATGTGATTAGTACATTTATCAGAATCAAATGTATTGAATAAGATCGTGCCTTTCTGCCGGGAACTCTATTGATGGAATATGGACTTGGATTATTTTTCTAGTGTGGTCCTACTCTCTTATAAATTAGTATTGGTGTATAATACATATTCATACGTGGTTTGGAACTATAAGTCAAGTTGTTACAAGTCTTTTTGCGTGGGATGGTTGTTCTTTGTGAAGTGTCTTTTCTTAGTGGATGATGGAAATAAGGAAGTTGTTTATACTTTGTGAGTTTTCACAACTACTTCTTGTATACTTATGTTTATCTTTCTAGTTGTTGTTTTATATCCGTATTGGGCGCTTTGCTCATAAACCTATTGCGTGAATTCGGCAGGTTCACAGGAGCAGCAACCACAGCAGTAAGCGGCTGTAGTTGACTTGTTGCAGCGCTCTTTTGGGGTAAAATGTGGTCCTTCTCTTTGAGTTTTTGTACATGTAGTTATTTTTGAGAGACAAGATGATTTATCCATCCATGTTGCTACATTTCTACGACATTGTATAATCTTTTTGTGGACATGATGTATGAATGGAATGAAAATGGAATGGAAAAAAATGCATTTCTTCCTTCTCTACTATTCTCCTGCATGGTTGTTACAGCTTGGTATTTCGAATGTAGAATTGTATGTTGTGAAAGTGTATTGCTGAGTATCTGGATTCCTGGGGGCGTCACACCCAGTTCATCCACCATCCTCCTTCACCGTTGGATGAGGAGCAGAGCGCCATTTTGCATCAGAATCGTCCATTGCTGCAGCCTCTGAGCTGTCGATCTGCCATCTCCTGACACATATGCGTTGCACATAGGCTACATTCCCTGAGCGTCAGATCTGACATCGCAGAGCATCAGAGCCGCACGTCCATGCCCCCACCAGCGGCTGCTACGTGTCCCCATGCACTCCTCACGTGCCTCGAGGGTATATTACACTTTTCCCCTGCGCTTTTCATACTTTATGTTTTAGTTTATTAAATAAAGTTGTAGTTTGAACTATTTGAACTTTAGTCCCTAAGGTTTCTGGTATTTGCACTTTAGTACTCCCTGGCTGAGAACACATGCCTGATCACATGCACTGTGGTGTTTTTCCTATAGTTTCTGTTGGTTCATATTTGAATGAAATATTTTCTGGAATTGCACTTATGCCTATATGCATGGATTAATTGACACGTGCGTGTTTACGTGGGAATTTTGCACTATTACACCTGAACCTTTTGTGCATGTTATTATTTAGTCCTGAAACTTAGACTATTTGCATTTAGGTCTCTACAACCTGTGTGCTTTGTTTTTAATCAAATAAATATCAAATCTACTCCAAAAATCCCAAAAAAATTACCAGTAGCTCCTGCTACTGTGTAATATTTTTGGTAATTTTTGTGATACAATTTGATTTTATTTGAGATTTTCTAAAAATCAAAAACCTATAAAAAAGTGTCTATTTTAGAAAATACCAAAAAATATAAAAATTACCCTAAAAATTCTATAAAAATTCATGAGTTTTGTTTTGGCTTGTTTTGATTTCAGTAGCATTTTGGTTCCATTATCTTTTATAAAACTCCTAAAAATCACAAAAGACCAAAAATCTTATAAAAATAATTAAAAATTGTATAAAAATAAAAAATGAGTTTTCAATTTCTGTAGTTAGATATTTTTATCTATTTTGACATAAAATTGCAATCAGGATGTTTGGGATACTTTTGATATTTTAAAGTTGCCTCCTAGTCTCGACTATACACTGTTTTGGGATTTTGACTTTATTTCATTTTTAGAAAATTATATAAAAATCTAAAAAATCCCACAAAATACCCAAAAACATTTGCATATTTTAAAAAATATAAAAATATTTTTATTTTGACTTTTTTGTTTTTTTAGCCTTAATAAAAATTGGTGTAATGTGATTTCCTTCTCATTTTTATTCTTATTCTTATTAGAATATAAAAAATGCAAATTTAAAACCACAAAAAGATTCCCTTTTATTTTTCAAATTCTCGACTACTTCGTAGTCGCTATACCAGGTTAAATAAATAGCGGAGACCACTACATTTGATTTTGTGCTTCATTGTTTTGATTTGTGGTCATATTTTTCTTATTGAGCTCGGCTCAGGTGGTTGAGGTCGCAACGACCTTTGATATCACTTAGCCTCGATCGTCCATGTGCTCATCACTATCCTTTCCTTTTGTTTTCGAGATGGACCCATGGAGCGATTTTTATCCGGATTTTAGGATCTTTCGTACCCTCCAGTTGGTCCACCTCCCTTTTATCAAGAGGATCCTCCTCCCATTTTTTCTGATTTTTGTACATACCCGTCTCAGACAGAGTATCATCCCTCGGACTTCTATCCACATCCACCTCCACCTCCGTATTTTCCACCTTCACAACCACCCAATACTGACCTATTGGAGTCACCTCTCACAATTTCTGTACTTGAGATCTTAACCCAGTTCATGGAGCATATGAATTCGAGGATTTATGACCTCACCTGCCTAATTAGGAGCCATGTTGATGATTCACAATATGATGATTTGGACTTAATTGAGGATTCTTGTGAGAGCTTGCAATCGCCAAAAATACAAAAAAATGAGAAAATTTTTAAAACATAAAAAGAATTCAGGAGACCTTTGGTTGATTCAAACTGTGAGGAGAGGTACCATCAGTCAGACCCTATACCCACACATTCATTCACCTCCTGTCCCATCTTTGACCCTGAGGATGCCACTGTACAGATTGCTCTAGGCATTCCTCGTGTATATGATGATTCTGATCTCCTCCCTTGTATGGAGGAGATCCAAATATTCAAAAAATGTTGACTGAACCCGAAGTGGTGTCCGCTATTCATGAGATCATTGATGCCCCACTTCATCAGGTCATGTCCCATTTATCTGCTCCTCATCATAAGAAGAGGAAGCGGAGGAGCAGATCTGAGCGTCATATTCTGACCATGGCCACTGCCCATGCCATCACACACCGTCCCATTCCTAGGAAGAAGAACACATCTACCCCTGTCATTAGTTGCATTATCTCTGACCATACATGTGATCACACTCTCCTAGATGGCGGTGCTTTTATTAGTTTCATACCCTTCTCATCGGTACAGTCTCTTCACTTAGGGCCTCTCAAGAAAACCAGGATGATCGTTCAGTTTGCTGATGGATCTATCAAGAGGCCGAAAGGTATCCTTGAAAATGCCGTCATCTCGATTCATGGCATGAGGTACAATGTTGATTTTGTCGTATTGCCCACGGAGACCTCCATTGGGGAGCATCTCCAATCATCCTGGGACGACCATTCCTCACCTCTGCGAGGGTTGTTTTTTACTATGGATCAAGAGAGATTCGCTTCCGTCCTGTTGACGAAAGAGAAGTGATCATCATTGCACCCATTGTCGATCAGAGACCTGCACCTGATGTGATTTTATCGATTTTAGATGACCATGAGGATCATGACCTGGATGACTATCAGAGACTTTTGTTGTATGCTGGATTCGCCTGAGACCCGAGAATTCCTCCTTGTGGAGGAAGACCCGGAAAGCATGGACCTCGGAGTTCCTTCTTCTGGGACTTGATGTTGTGTTGATGACTTCCGCAGATTTACACGATTGACACCATTGAGCAGAGGGCAGATTTAGAGACTAAACAAGAGGGACATGACTCGACTAGTTTCATTGATGAGTCCGTTCTTGTTCACTTAGATTCAGATGAGACTGAAAAGGCCGGATTTGATCTTGTTGCTTTTATTCAGGAATTCGGGCCTTTTGATGATCATGATGATCCGGTTGAGACTGTAGAGAACAAACATGATTCGACTACTTCCACTGATGAGTTCATTCCTTTTGGTTTTGACTTAGATGAGTTCTCGCAGGACGACACTGAATACACTTCTTATGATGATGATGAGTTCGTCCCTTTTCACTTCGACATCAATGAGATGCCCAAGGCCAGATCTAGACACACTACTTCCACTGACCCGTCTGTGCCTTCGCACCCTAGGACCATAGAGGACCTTCACCATGTCGACCCTGATCGGTTTGTGTCATCTGAGGACCTCGATGCTGACCTGCACCATATCAGATGCATTCATCAATGGTCTCGTAAGAAGGTTCGCTTTCAACCTTCTTCACCTCTTTATATCCACCTTTGGTGTATACCCTCTCTCGTTTATCTCCATCCATCTTTCATATTGCTCATCCACCCCCATTCTCGTGTGTGCCTTGCTTAGGACATACTTTGTCCTAAGTATGGGGGGGTGGACGAGCTGAGTATTCAGTCTTCGTTCTATTTTATCACTCATGTATTGCCTATACTTAGGGCCTCTTTTACCCTAAGTATAAGGGGAGTGATGCGTACATACTATTCTATCTTCTTCCATCTTCATTTCTCTTTTCTTCTTTTCTTCTTTTCTTCTTTTCCTTTTCTATTTTCTTTTTCTACCGAAAAGGTGTCGCCCCTTGTTGTCAGTCTTCTATACTTAGGACGTACTTTATCCTAAGTGTGGGGGGTGCACCCCGAGTTCTTTTCATTTTTTTGATCCTCTCCGATGTCTTCTCTTCTTGTCTATACTTAAGGATATCTTACCCTAAGTATAAGGGGAGACACTCTGAATATGATTTATTCATTACCACCCTTGACACTCCTTGCTTTGTGTACATTCTACTATACTTAGGATTATTTGATCCTAAATATAGGGGGGACGGTCAAATTCTCATTCGTTCATTTCTTCGTTCCTTATTCTTTAGACTTGTCTATACTTAGTACGTGTTATGTCTTCTCTTTTTCTCACTGATCTATGAGGACATAGCTCGAGATAAGTATAGGGGGTAGTATATACCGCGTATATACTTTAGCTATAACTCTTACTTTCATATTTTTATTAATAACTATGGCTAAAAATACCTAATTCATTAAAATCGCTTAATAAAAAGATGTTATTATTCCTCAAATTCTTTTTATATTTACTTATTAATAAATCAGATAAATGTTTTTTGCAAAATATTTGAAAAATAGTTTGAAAATATTTTTGTAAAATCTTTTGAAAACTATTTGGAAAAAAATTTATTCAATATTTTCAACCATTGTAAAGACATTATGTTTAAATTCTTTTATTTGTGTTAAATTAAAATTTTTGAAAAATGATTTGCAAATGGTTTGAAAAATGGTTGCAAAAATATTTTGAAAAATCTATATATATATATAGTTTGAAAAACCTTTGCAAAATGATTTTCAAATGTGTGTACACGTTTGTAAAATTGTTTATAAAAGTTATTTTGGACTATAGCTTTCACAAATTTGTTTGTAAAAGGCTTTTCAAATAAGTTTGAGGAATATATGCATCACATGAAAATTCTTTATTAAACTGTATATAGTTATTTATAAAATTGACCACTTACCCCTTGAAAACTCTTAAAACCTAATTCTTGTAAATATAAGATGCATCCCTGTGTAAATATTTCGACCTAGTTTTTATCAAAAATCTTTTGGTTTTAAAAATCACAAAAACATTTGCAAAATTAAAAATACCAAAAACATTTGAAAAATCTTTTTGAAAATACCAAAAAATGCATATGAATCATCCTTTTCAGAAATTCATAAAAAATTTAAAATCTTTGAAAATTGCATCGCAAAAATATTTTCTGCATTCTGCATAGCATTTTCATGGCATTTGCGTTTTTCGGATTAAGTTTGATAGTTGAACAAGTTTAAGTAAAATTCAGAGATTGGAGCTTGGTTGGACCTTAAATCAACCTAATAACAGGAACCTTATAGGAGCTGGAATTGAGGTACTTCAGGTCTAGTTGACTTAATTCTTTGAGGATCACGAGACTTGGTTCAATGGATTCTTGATTGCCTAAGTAGAGTATTTCAGAGCATATGCATGACTCTTGTTGATAATGACCTAACTTGGACACATGCACCTTTCACTTGGCTCAACTCAGTTGGAGTGGTGAGGGGGTTGGATTTGTCGATATGACACGCACACAAGTGGAAATATTTGTCCTCCTCTAGGGAGGGAAGTGCACCCCAACCCATCAAAGTGATGATGAATTTTGAAGACAAGAGAGTGTAGGTTGCAATAAAGCTTCAAAAGAGAGAGAGTCTATTGGCTCAAGAGGAAAACTCCTTATGTAAATGTTGTTTTATATAGTATTGCAAAAAAAAAGAAAAAAAAAAGAAAAAAACTCCAAAAATGTGGACAGGCCCAATGATGAATACCCATTAATCACTCTTTATTCTTTTATTTTAGCTACAAAACCTATGCAAAACACATGTAGAAACTTGTAAATAGCAATAATTATCATTCAACATGCATTGTGTAAATATGCATTATTAGCATGTTTTTGTGCAAAAATAAAAAAATAAAGAAATAAAAAAAAGAGGGAGATATTTAGAATAAATATTGAGCGACCTCATCCCAAGGGAGGGCTCGGCATGGGCCTGACCGCAAAAAGAACCCAGGTAGAGAGTTATAGGGAAGCTCATGTGTGTGTATATACATGTATATAAATAAAAAAATTTTCCTCTAAATAAAAATAAAAATGCATTTTTGTGAATATGTATATATTTGTAAATATTAAATTAACATAAAAATGAGAAAAACAAAACAAAAATAAAAATAAATAAAAATACCCTCCCTCATTGTATATATGCCATGTACATAAAACCACTCATCTATTTATTTCTCTTTATTAATAAATAAATAAAAAGCTAATAAAAATATTTTCTCATTCCACATTTCATGATGTAAATAAATAAAATAAAAATCACAAAAATAAAAATAAAATAAAAAGAAAAAAAATAAAAACCAAAAGCCACCTTGTATATATACCATGTATATAGATTAATAAAAGTATTTATTTAACCCTTGTAAATAATTAATAAAAACAAAATAAAAATACCTTATTATTCCAAATTTTATTTATAAATAAATAAAATATAAAATTGGAATAAATTGTATAAAAAATAATTAAAAAAATCAAAAATGCATATTGTATATACCTATATATTAATACTATATTGTTCATACAACATTTTTATTTCAAAAAAATAAATAAAAATCACAAAAAAATAGTTTAAAAATAAAGAAATATTTTTCATGTTTTAAGTTTTTTTAAAATAAAGTCATTTGCTATTTTTTTTAATTTACAAATATTTAATAAATGGAGGCATGTGATTGGTCCACGGGGGATTGTTGACCCCCGGTCAACTCTCCCCCCTGGACCAGTCAACCCGGATCCATTCGCCCGACCCGCTTTTCTCTGAATTTTCCCCGAGTGATCCGAGACCCATTCGACTAAACCCCAGGTCCTAATCCTCCCTCCTGCATCCGAGATCCACGCCGACACATCCGCCTGGGGATCCGTGCTTCACGGAACCCTGCCCGACCCCTTCTTCTCGGACCTGCAGGTGTATAAAGCTCCAGCTCCGGCCGCCATTTCACGCCATCTTTGGCGCTATCTTTCGTCTCAGGAGCTCCACCTTACTCCCCAGAGTGACAGCTGGGCGAGAGAGGTGTTGAAGCGAGAAGAGAGAGCCTGCACCACTGATCCGACGACCTTCTTGTCACTGTGCACCGCCGTGAGCAGCGCCCGAGCCTCGGGCCTCCGACGACCCTCGAGGCGACGACCAGAGCTCCACAAGCTCATCCCTAGTCGATCCCACGCATCAGGTAGACTCGATTCTTCCCATATTTCTTGAATTTTGGATTACCCCCAAATCGACCCTTCGCCGTCGTTCATCGATTACTCCCGCTCCGATCATCCATTCCATCATCGGTTTATCCCGTCACCTCCGCGAGACCCCTCTCCACATTCTCCGCCCCTTCACTCAACTTGGCTTGCCCCGGAGCCAAGATTCGATCTCCACCGCCGTCACCTCGTCGGAGATCATCCGCCTCGCCTCGCCCGACCACCACTCCACCTCTCACTGGGTCGAGGCACTTTGCCCTCGACCCAGCAAGCTTTCTGTGTCGTTTTCCAGGTCAAAGGGACTTCATCTAGAGGTCTAAGCATCTAGGTACAGGAGCCCAGCTCCTCCTTCGTCACCAGAGCTCGTTGGAGCTCCCCGGCGTCATCGGAGGAGCTCATCAGCTGCGGAGCATCGAGGCAGAGCCACTCCACATCTCAGCAGCAGCAGCAGAGGTCCAGCGTGCCCGTGGCGCTCCGGCGAAGTTCGCCGGAGCTGTGTTCTTCTAGGATCTTCAGAAGACGTCCGTTCACCCTCGCAGCTCCAGATTTAATCAGATCCGTTCATTTGAGGAGCAGTCCATCACCGTCAGATCCGGTCGAGGGTTGATCATCACCGTCAGATCCAGCGAGGGGTGCCCCTGATCCAGAGCATCATATCAACCACGTGGCACACCCCCGTCCTTCAGATAATAAGGGGTAATTTACCCGTAGGCCCTCTCTCTTTTTGTCTTTATTAATTAGTCCTGTAGTTGTTTTTATTTTGTGAAAATTACACTTAGGACATGAACCTTTCTTGTATTTGCACTTTCATCCCTGTGTATGTGAGACACATGCTTCGTCACGTGGGTTTTGGTGAAATTGCATTATATGGGCTGAACTTTTGATGTGTTATTGAATGAAATATACTTTTTGATATTTGCATCCATACCCGTGTGAACACTTTTATTCGACATGTGCTAATTTCTTTGGGTATTTTGCAACTTCTTCCCTGGACTTTTAGCATATGTTGCTAATATGTCCCTGGAAGTAAGTTTTATTGCATTTAGGTCCCTCTGTGCCCAGACCACATGCAGCGCACGTGGGGACTTGGAATTTTTGCACGAGGGACCCCCAGCTTCCTGGTTTTATTATTTTTCAGCCCTTAGAGATACTTTTCATTGCGAATAGGTCCCTATGCACTGTGTGCTTGTTTTTGATTTAAATAAAATATCAAACTTAACCCAAATAGCGTGAAATTTGGACACGTGGCCCCTGCCACTGTGTAAAAATTTCCCTAATTTTTGGGTACATTTTTTAGACTTTTTATTATTTTTAAAAATTCAAAAACCTTTGTTTTTGCCTCTGTCCAGATTAAAAATTCATAAAAAATATAAAACTCTTTTAAAAATTCTAAAAAATCCAGTTTTGTTTATTTTTGTGTGTTTGAATTTCTGTGCATTTTTTGTATTTTTTAATTTATAAAAACCTTAAAAATTAAAAACTCTTAAAAATGCATAAAAATTCTAAAAAAATCATAGAAAATTCAAAAATTCATAAACTCTTCTTCTGAATTTTCCTTTTTGTTTCTACTTTTCATAAAAAATACCTCCAGGCTCTTCTAGGACCATTTTATATTTTAATTTGGTCCTCCAAGCCTGGCTGGACAGCTTGCTTTTATTTTTGCCTTCTTTTATTTTTAGAAAATTCCTTAAAAATTATAAAAATCTCAAAAATTCACCAAAAACAGTAAAAAACACATAAATATTTTTGTTTGAATTTTTGGACATTTTTAGAGTGATTAAATAATTTGTTGAATGTGATTGTTTTTGCCCTTTTATTATTTTCCTTCATTATTAAAAATCCAAAAAAATATAAAAATGTTAAAAACCACCAAAAAATTGTTGTTTTTATTTTCTTTTCTTTTTCGACTACTTCGTAGGCCGTGAGGCCAACTCATGCTCCTCGAGACCGACCTTGGGTGTTATACCAGGTTAATCACATAGCTAGGACTGCTATTTGGTTTTTTATTGTTTTTCTATCTTTATTTGGTGGTCCGATTTTGTTTTCTTGATTGAGCTCTGAGTCCCGAGTGGTTAAGGTCGCAACGACCTTAGTGATACACTTACCTTAGTCTATCAGGCGGCTCATCAGAATGGCGCCGTTACCGGGGAGCACGGCTTAGTAGTCCATTTTCTTTTTCCTTGATTTTTATTTTTATTTTTTTATTTTTTTTTATTTTCGCGGCTTTTCGCAGCTTTTTGTTTGTCTGCGGCTTTTCACGGCTTCTTGTTTTTCTTTTATTTTCATTTTATTTTATTTTTATTTCTTTTCCTTTATTTTTGTTTTTGGTTGCTTTGCTTGTTTACTTTTATTTTCCATTTTTGCACATATATCCTGATTTGTTTATCTGCTTTATTTACTTGGCTTGACACACTTTGTTGTTTGCTTGCGAGGGCCCGAGGACCGAGACGGCTCCTTTCGAGGAGCCAATGCAACCACGGTAATCGGAGGCGGCTCCCTTCTGCATGGAGCCGCAGGAGAGCGCGAGGAGGCAGCAGAGTGCGGGAGTAGTTTAGATTAGTTAGGTTTATTTTCTGCAATATTAGAACTGTTGTAATAATACAGGGACAGGACACTCAGACTCAGATAGGACACTTAGACTCTCGGGGTATGTTTCGTCGAGCACCGGTGTGCTCGGGGACCCCTCGGTTTTTCGTGGCTTTTCTCGCGACTTTGTCATTTATTTACTGCCTTACGGTTTCTCGCGGATTTTCAGCCCCTATCCTTAGGATTTTTTTCTTGACTGTGACGTAAATAAATAGGATCCAAACACCTTAATAACCTTGCTTGTACCTATAGACCGATTAATTGGACCAAAATAAAAAAAGATTAATAAAAAGACTATTTGGTCACCTGAGGGGTCACGCGCCGCTAGAGGTCGTATACAGCGCTAGCAGGACCCGTTGTGGAGGGCACCGATCAGCATCCGAGACTGGACACCGACCCTCTTGATTGACCACTTAGCCACTGTTCTTTCGAGTAGAACTGCTTGCTTAGGGCTCGGATTTCCGCCTGCATCATTTAGGTAGTTTTATTTCTGTCTTTCAATTCTGTGCGGATCATTTTTGCATGTAGATTGCTGGAGTCAGGTACGCATTTCTTACTCTACATGCATCATTGATTTCTCGTGCATCAGCTTTTTCGATTTCTCCCCCCGTTTTTGGACTTAGATAACCAGGAGAACCGAAAAATTCGTTAGGCGATTGTTTTTATTTGAAAAATACCTAAAAAATTCAAACCATAAAATTGGGACTGGTAACTCTATTTGACCCTAAAAGACCCTCACTGGAAAATTTGTCTTGGGGAGAGAAACCCCTTCCTTGTCTGGTTTGCATGTACGAGAGAGTGATCTGCACTATAGGATAGAGCCACATCTGGACCTCCTTCAGACTACTGCTTCTGGGCTAGTCGTTCTCCAGTGAGGATCGCTCCGGTCTCCAGTAAAGCGAGCCGCGATATCCTCAACAGAGTGAGCCGATCGGGTAGCCGGTAAACGGTCCGCGGCTTGTACTGGCTGGGAAAGATCTAGTTCGGGATCGGGCCAGTCTCCTGGGGGAACCAGATTCCCAACAGGTCACGTAATCGCTCTGCTATCTTGACTTGATCACCTAATAAAAACTAACAAGATAATTGACTGAACTCTTACGGTCTTCAGCTCGCGTTGAGTAGGTGAATCAGGGGTTTGTTTGCTGATCATTGTTGTTTCCAGACCCCATCTTCCCGACTCGCCAGATAAAGATGATGGGCAGAAGGTCCCTTAGGCAGCCTCTGGCTGCACCGCTTCCCAGCACTTCTGCCCGCTCATCTTGGTTGGTTCGCGAGAGCCGAGACCCACTCTCCGAACCTGAGTTCGACTCCACCCTGTTCCCTCTCGACCACCCTGTTGGACATGCGAGCTCACGGCGAGCCATTATGCAATAAATGTTATTGCAATTCACTCCTTAGTCTGAAATAAAGAGTACATAATTTGCATAATAGGTCTCTTAGTACAATTAGGGTTATGTACCATGGCCATCTTAATAATCATACAGTTGTTGATTCAATTATTGAACCATAGAGGCTGGTGCTTAGATGAATATCTAATGAGTTAGATTGAGGACTCATCAAGCACCGTCATATGATTATTAAGAGATGATCTCCAGCCTGAGTAGGAGATGGCAATCCTATCTCATTTAGGTTGATATCTGACCGACCTCTTGATGCAGGTCCTCTACATAGGAATAGAGATTCGGAGGTGTCGGATGAGTTAGGTCAAAGAGTTGACTTAACGAGATCGAGATAACCAAAGTCCTATATCGTATGCTGTCACGATACAGGCACACATCCTCTGACCGGAGACAGATGTGTTACTATATGTCTGAGTATGTACATTTGGCAGACCAATAGGTTGATGGCCTAATCAAGGTCTATACACCGGCGCGTTGGTGTGCATATAAGGGCATATAAGTAATGCGATCTCTCAAAGGGATCATACAGGTTCACTACTGAACCGGAAGACATGAGCTCACTCATGAGATATTGGGAAGAATCAATTTCCGTGCGTACGGTCGTCTCGCTTTGGAAGCTTGACTGAATTTGTAGGTTTGATATATACTTTTGGAAAGTATATGATCAAGACCTAGGTATGATATATGCTTTTGGAAAGTATATGATCGATACCGACTCCCAATGATCGAATGAGAAACTTACTGATAGAACCCTGAAGTAGACAGTGCAAAGTTGATCTAATACTTCGGGTTTATTCTGTGTCTTCCAGTATGCAGGATGTACAGGTATTAGGAATACCTGAGGGTGATGTGATCATAAACGATTGTATAACCATGACGCTTCCATTCCTAGGGAGTGATGAAACGGGTCTGGATTTTAGTGACTCCTCTCAGTAGAGAAGTAATCTGATATTAGTCCAAATGTTGGACATTGATCTGAATGTGATTCAGATTCAATGAGAAGATTAGATTTACGGTCTTGATTTAATCAAGCATCTATGAGAGGCCCGAGATCTGGATTTGAGATGTGATCTCAATATCCATGTCACTATACGTGGAACAATACAATCGCCCTGTCCTTATCTCCAAGTATTCGCGGAGAAAGCGCATTATCCTTGAAAGAGTTCATGGATAATTCTATTGTTGATATATGTATCCGAGCATTGAGAAAATGGATAATTAAATGTGATTTAATTATCATGAATAATATGAATTTGATTCATATTATAAGGAGAGTTATCTTAGATAATTAAATGTGATTTGATTATCAAAGATGTAGATAATGTGAATGTGATTCATATTATTTGAGTACATGAGAATAAGTTATCCAATATAATTAAATATGATTTAATTGTTATGGATAACAATAATGTAGATAGAAATATCCAATTATTCATAATATATTATAAATGTGATTCATAATGTATTAGAGAGAGTTAATTATAATTTATATGCGTTGATTAATTATAATGTGTATTGGATACACATTGTGTAATTAATTGACAATGTAAATTATATGTTGTTTTGGGTTGTGAATTTGATTCACAATTTTTCTATGGCAAGATTGCAATATTCTCAAATATAATTGTGAATTATTTTTTGAAGAATAAAAAGCCAACAAAAGTTGTTGGAAATAAATAGAGGAGATTTTCAAGGAGATATGCAATCTCATGGATTTCCATGAGATTGCTCTCTCCATGGAAAGAGGGGGGCGATACATCATTCCTATAAGCAATGTGTGGCCGTCCACTTTGGAAGGTACATGGAGATGAAATCTCCATGTATCTTCTCTCCTTATTTATTGGTTTGATTTGGATTAATTTGTATTTGATTTTGTCAAATATATTTTGATCTAAATTTGTTGGTTTTACCAACAACAATCTTAGCCATTGGATTGACATAAATCAATCTCATCCATTGACTTTATATGTCACATGGATTGAGATCCATGGATCCCAAAACCCTATAAATAGAGAGGCACTCCATGCTCTCTATTTTTACACACAACACATCTCTCTCTCTCTTTCTTACTATTGGTCAGCCCTCTCTCTCTCCCTCTCATGGTCGTCCACCATGGATGCCATGGAGAGGTTCTCCATCACCGCGGCATCGTCGTTATGCTGCCCGTTCTTCTGCTCGTGGATCTCCGTCTCCTTCGGTGCGCCTCTCTCGTGAAGAAGACGTCGGATCTCGTGTGTCGAGATCAGGAGATCCGCCGCTTGGATCATCAACATGGATTGCGAGAATCACGCGGTTCATCCCCACACTCGCAAGCGTCTCCTCCGTCGGATCGGACTTGAGACAGGAGGTCTCTTCGTTTAGAGACTCGATCGCAACCACGCTTCAAGAGGTAATCCTATTACTTGTTTGTGGTTTAGACGAAACGATCCGAGAAGTGTTTTTGGATCATGTGGTTTCGTCATAAAATTTTTAAATTCTGCTGCATCAAGCAACTAGTGCGACTAGTCGCTCCTCGTCGTATTCGATACGACGCTCACGCTTCCGTGATGCGCTTGAGGATCTAACCATATCTTTCAAGTGGTATCAGAGCCTTAGGTCGATGGTTTCGAATATGATTCGCTAATCGAGGACGACTTGGGTTCGTTAAGGTCGCGAAAGTTTTTTATCGCATTTGATTTCGCAGATCTGTTTAGTGTAATTTTTCGGCCATGTTTACATTTTTTAAACACGAAAATAGCACTTGGATTTTGTTCCCTATTAAATAAGGAAACTATAGGATCTGAGTTTTCGTAAATCGGATTTCGTATGCTCTAGATATGGTCGTTTTAATGAACATGTATGCACTGTTGCGGGAACTGTGAATCTGAACGTGATTAAAATGTTAATTACTGTTTAGACTTGCCTCGAAATGCGTGAAACATCACTTGCGAAATTGACTTTGCTTAATTTGGATTTAAATTGATTGAGATATGCTAATTTTAGTAAGTAGGGGTCACTGCTGAAATTACTTTCCTAATCAAGAACCATGTCAATTAATGAAATTAATTGTTAATTTCGAGAAATAATTATGGAAAATATTTGTGAAATATTAGAGAATGATTATTTCCTTAATTGACTTGGCCCCAATCAATTAATTGATTAGATTTGATCTAAATTATAATTGAAATCACAATCATCAAACTCTTGCTTGAATAGGACTGGGAATTTGTCTAGCAAATTTCCTTATAATCAAAATTGTTTTGATTACTATATGGTATAATTTCGGTTGCAGAACCGATGATCATCTCAAGTACAAATTAATCAATTTGGCATTATCCTTTCCCGAGGCGGATATGGTGTCTAGTCGGGGATCGCTGGGGTAGCGGGTTGCAACGTATGCGGTCCGTCCCACTCCCGCCGGTACTGGCCATGACAACGGGTAGGGCCGGGATAATGTCCGAGGGATTAAGATGTATTTTTCTAATTATTAAAATACGAATTAGCACGTACTTTGAGAATAATATCATATATTCAAGTAAAATCAAGTTTGTTGATTGAATTGGATTGAAAATTAATTTAATATGATTAAGTTAATTATATCCAATTAAGAACACTCTATTGTGAATAGAGTTATTATTTCCCTTGGAAGAATTAATCGTAATGAATGTGATTCATAATGATTAATTATAATTTGAATACGATATGGAGGATCACAAAAGTGACATCCATGGTCTCCCGTCAAGGCGAAGGGTTTCGTCGCCAGATATTATATGTGGGAGATGCCTGTCCGAAGTGACAGCTCCTGCATATGATCCATTTGGATCGGGCTCGTCGCTTCTCGAAAGAGTAAGGACGTATGCGTAGTGACCCCAATATCGGGTCCTCATATTATTGGGGCGATATTTGATTGCGCATAGTGAGTTGTATTCCTGTTGACGGTTGGTTCAATTAATGACGGGTCAACATCACCTTAGGGGTGGTGGGCCCGGGTATTAAAGACCGAATTGGGAGATGCAAGTTGGACTTGCAAGGCGGAATTTGTTCCCGCTTCTTTTTATCCGAGTTGTAGGTTCTCATATTATTGGGATGCAACAAAGATAAGGAATGAGATCCCAGATCTTGCTTGAGATATAATGGTAAGTATATCTCTTACATTGAAAGTGATTAAGGGAATGAACTTTCAGTGTTGACATGGCAAGACAACTTTGATATAAAATTCCTAATTTAAAGTAAAACATGTATATATATATAAATATATACCCTTATGCAAATTACTTATTTCAGATAATCCTTCATTAAACCCACTCAATGTTATACTCATTAATAACCAGTAGAATATCATGGATTAGACCCTTGATCCAGATATTGTAATTGCAGTTGGACACATAATGTATGTGGTTGCAATATGCAAGTTTCCTCTTAATAATGAGAAGTGATAATTAAATAGACAATAGGACAAAAACCCTAGGGTTTGTATGTCTCTATAAGTCTTGATCTTATCGAATGTACTTTTGAAGTGACATGTCGATGATGATCGTAATTATCAAATTAATCCTTATAAAATCAATAAAGATATTCTGGCATACATATGTGCTCTTGACATTTAATCATGAATGACATGGTTCTCTACATCATGTAGAATGGTAGCTCTATTAGAGATAATGTATTCAAATTGTTTGAGTACCTACCTGAACCTATGCTTTAAGAGTTTAGATGGATGTAGGTGATGAGTGTCATCATTCTACTATCTTTACTCTAGTCATTCATGAAGCTTCATAATTTTCATATTGTATGAATTTAATGAAGCATGTATAAGTGTTGAAATACTCTTATTTTGAATTCTTTTGAATTTAACATGAGAGATCCTTTAGTCTTGAGCAATGGTTGCTTAGAGATAAAGGGAGCGCAGTGGAAGCATGGGTTGGACCCAAGTAAGATGTATAGTCAAAGAGTTGACTGTACTTCTGTGACTTCCATATGACATCCAAAGAGTTGGATGAATGCCAATACTGCAATAAATTGATGTGTTGATAGTATGACTATCAAATCTATCTAGAATCCTTAGAGAAGGAATCGAATAGTACATCAGAAAAATCTATATATAATCATTGAAATTGACTTACTTATTTGATAAGATGAAGTCTAATAATTGTATCTCAATTTTCTAATAACACTTGTAATTGGTTGCATCTGTATTAGAATATTAGAAATTTGATCTTAAGGTTTAATGGTCATCCATGTTGGAATTGATGCAATTGTTGCAACAATTTCCATTGGATCAATAGACTTCATATTTTTAGTGGGAGCCCTTAGTCTTAGAGAATGTCTCTATGACCTAGATATTAGAATACACTCTTTGTTTATTTCTAATTGTTAGATATAAATATGAATTTTGTAATAAATCTATTATAAAGAGTTATGATGGAGATATTTCAGATAGTAATCTAAAATCTAGTGGACTCTACTAAATTAGAAAATTAATGAATGGTTCATTGAGATTTCTAATACTGAAAATTAAACCTTTAAAGATCAATAGGAGGATAAAGATCATTTGACAATGATCTGGCATCATGTTTTGGACATTTGTCTGTTGATGAGATCAATGGACAAGTAAGAGATGAAACTTTAGAATGTCTAAAATTTCAAAACTTGCATACTTATGAATATTGTATTCAAAGAAAGATGTCCAATACACCTTTCTTTGGGAAAGATGTAAGATGTCAAGGTATTCAGGATCTCATACATATTGATGTATGAGAATCATCTATATCATAGTAACCATTATGGATATGTGATATCTGTTGATGATTATGTATGATATGAAATTTCTTCTCTTCACCTTAGAAAACTTTGAAATGTTCAAAGATTTCACAATTTTGGTTTAGAACCAAAGTTTGAAGGAAGATGAAATGAATTTGATCTAATCAAGGTAGCTTGTACCTATTAGATGTATTCAAGGAATACCTTATGGAGATGTGAATATCATTTCTATCTCACCCCTCCTAATGAGCCTTAACTCAATAGAGTTGTAGGGAGATGCAATTGATCATGTGTGATATGATTTGATCAATGATTAATCTTAGCATAATTATCTCTTAGTTTCCAGGTATATGTGGTAGAGACTACGTTATACACTTAATAAGGTCCCAAGCTGGTAAGCTGGAATCTAGCACCAGAGAGTGCTACTTCATTAGGAAAATAAAGGATGGTATTAGATACCTACTTTATGACCTTGAGATTCTTAAAAGATCTCATCTTTGAGAATATTATTCTTATAGGATGACTCTCTTGAGAATCAAGATGAAATGAAGTAAAGGAACTCATTTAATCTTGAAAAGATAATGAGGCTCCTGAAATCGGAAACTAAACTAGATAATTAAAGATGAAACATTAATACCTCTTCAAATAAGTTTGAGGATGGATTCCATATGTCAGTTAAATCTGAAAATGATCGAACTTCATGTGATGAAGCTCCTGAGGATCATGACATGGAAAGATGGATGTTAGCAATAAAAGTCTAATGTAGACTTCATATACAAGTGTTGTATATGGACCCTCGAGGATCCACCTATATGGGTCAGACCCATTAAGGTGTAAATAGATCTTCAAGAGAAAGAGGGAACCTGATGAGAAGGTATAGACCTTCAAAGCACGGTTCGTAGCCATGAGCTACACACCGAAGAGAAGGCATCGCTTGCGATAAGACTTGCTCTCCAGTGACCTTGCTAACTATAGCTACACAATTTGTCTATAACATCTTCATGGTGTGAGTCAAGATTGCATTCCTCTATGAATACCTATCTGAGGATATTCATATGAAGTAGCCCCAGGGCTTCATGGTTGAGGAAAGCAAGGTGTGCCAGCTGAAGAACTCCATCTTTAGACTCCAATAAGTTTCTTGTAGTTGGAACATAAGATTTGATGAGATTATAAATGTTGTGATTTCAGATAAAATCTTGATGAACCATGTGAAGCTTAGTGGGAGTACTATTGTGTTCATCGTGCTAAATGTAGATATTATTCTCATCATTTAGAATGATATAGGAATAAATAATAAGTGTTTTAAAATTTGGTTGTTCCATACTTTGAGATATGATCTCAAGGATACCTCTTAGATCTTAGTTCTGAAGTCGTTCAGAAACAAAGAGAAGAGGATATTGGGACCGTCACATTAGTAATACACCTTGGACTTATTCAATTTTCTGGAAAATTCCAAGAGAGGCTTCCTTCCCTTAAGATGTGGTAGTGACCTGTCTAAAGGAATAGCACCTCAAAGAGTTGAGGAAGTGAATGCTAGAACTGCTTGCACTTGTGCATCAGTTATGAGAAGCTGGGTATATGCTAGATGTGTACAAGAGCCAGATGTCTGCCATGCAGTGGGAGTAATAAACTGTTACTGGTCCTGCTATGGAGATAAAACACTTGATTGCAGTAATAACAATATCTTCAAAGATGATAAAACTTAGAGATAGTGATCTCAAAGTCTTGTCTTCAAAAGTTTAAGATCTTGTAGATAGTGATCTATAAGGGTCTTGACTGTAGATACCTTAGGAGATAGAGATCTCCAGGAATAAAGGTATTCTAAAAGGATTATGGGAATACTGGTTATGATAATTAATAAGATGTAGTGTCAAAGACACTATAACCAACAAAATTGAGTATTGGTTGCATGAGATGCAACATTCGCATTGAATGCGAACACTGTTACTAGGAGATATGCAAGTGCCATAAAAGGACTTGGCATAGTCTCTTGGGAACGGAGTGACTGATCATCTTACCTAGCTATTTTCTAAATAGCCTATGATTGTCACATAAGTGTGGGTTTAAATGATTAGCCCATTAATGGCTCTTTGGGCTAGTGGGAGATTGTTGGACATGCGAGCCCATGGCGAGCCATTATGCAATAAATGTTATTGCAATTCACTCCTTAGTCTGAAATAAAGAGTACATAATTTGCATAATAGGTCCCTTAGTACAATTAGGGTTATGTACCATGGCCATCTTAATAATCATACAGTTGTTGATTCAATTATTGAACCATAGAGGCTGGTGCTTAGATGAATATCTAATGAGTTAGATTGAGGACTCATCAAGCACTGTCAAATGATTATTAAGAGATGATCTCAAGCCTAAGTAGGAGATGGCAATCCTATCTCATTTAGGTTAATATCTGACCGACCTCTTGATGCAGGTCCTCTACATAGGAATAGAGATTCGGAGGTGTTGGATGAGTTAGGTCAAAGAGTTGACTTAACGAGATCGAGATAACCAAAGTCCTATATCGTATGCTGTCACGATACAGGCACACATCCTCTGACCGGAGACAGATGTGTTACTATATGTCTGAGTATGTACATTTGGCAGACCAATAGGTTGATGGCCTAATCAAGGTCTATACACCGGCGCGTTGGTGTGCATATAAGGGCATATAAGTAATGCGATCTCTCAAAGGGATCATACAGGTTCACTACTGAACCGGAAGACATGAGCTCACTCATGAGATATTGGGAAGAATCAAATTCCGTGCGCACGGTCGTCTCGCTTTGGAAGCTTGACTGAATTTGTAGGTTTGATATATACTTTTGGAAAGTATATATTCAAGACCTAGGTATGATATATGCTTTTGGAAAGTATATGATCGATACCGACTCTCAATGATCGAATGAGAAACTTACTGATAGAACCCTGAAGTAGACAGTGCAAAGTTGATCTAATACTTCGGGTTTATTCTGAGTCTTCCAGTATGCAGGATGTACAGGTATTAGGAATACCTGAGGGTGATGTGATCATAAACGATTGTATAACCATGACGCTTCTATTCCTAGGGAGTGATGAAACGGGTCTGGATTTTAGTGACTCCTCTCAGTAGAGAAGTAATCTGATCTTAGTCCAAATGTTGGACATTGATCTGAATGTGATTCAGATTCAATGAGAAGATTAGATTTACGGTCTTGATTTAATCAAGCATCTATGAGAGGCCCGAGATCTAGATTTGAGATGTGATCTCAATATCCATGTCACTATACGTGGAACAATACAATCGCCCTGTCCTTATTCGCGGAGAAAGCGCATTATCCTTGAAAGAGTTCATGGATAATCCTATTGTTGATATATGTATCTGAGCATAGAGAAAATGGATAATTAAATGTGATTTAATTATCATGAATAATATGAATTTGATTCATATTATAAGGAGAGTTATCTTAGATAATTAAATGTGATTTGATTATCAAAGATGTAGATAATGTGAATGTGATTCATATTATTTGAGTACATGAGAATAAGTTATCCAATATAATTAAATATGATTTAATTGTTATGGATAAGAATAATGTAGATAGAAATATCCAATTATTCATAATATATTATAAATGTGATTTATAATGTATTAGAGAGAGTTAATTATAATTTATATGTGTTGATTAATTATTATGTGTATTGGATACACATTGTGTAATTAATTGACAATGTAAATTATATGTTGTTTTGGGTTGTGAATTTGATTCGCAATTTTTCTATGGCAAGATTGCAATATTCTCAAATATAATTGTGAATTATTTTTTGAAGAATAAAAAGCCAACAAAAGTTGTTGGAAATAAATAGAGGAGATTTTCAAGGAGATATGCAATCTCATGGATTTCCATGAGATTGCTCTCTCCATGGAAAGAGGGGGGGCGGCACATCATTCCTATAAGGAATGTGTGGCCGTCCACTTTGGAAGATACATGGAGATGAAATCTCCATGTATCTTCTCTCCTTATTTATTGGTTTGATTTGGATTAATTTGTATTTGATTTTGTCAAATATATTTTGATCTAAATTTGTTGGTTTTACCAACAACAATCTTAGCCATTGGATTGACATAAATCAATCTCATCCATTGATTTTATATGTCACATGGATTGAGATCCATGGATCCCAAAACCCTATAAATAGAGAGGCACTCCATGCTCTCTATTTTTACACACAACACATCTCTCTCTCTCTCTCTCTCTCTCTTTCTTACTAGAGGTCAGCCCTCTCTCTCCCTCTCATGGTCGTCCACCATGGATGCCATGGAGAGGTTCTCCATCGTCGCGGCATCGTCGTTATGCTGCCCGTTCTTCTGCTCGTGGATCTCCGTCTCCTTCGGTGCGCCTCGCTCGTGAAGAAGACGTCCGATCTCGTGTGTCGAGATCAGGAGATCCGCCGCTTGGATCATCAACATGGATTGCGAGAATTACGCGGTTCATCCCCGCGCTTGCAAGCGTCTCCTCCGTCGGATCGGACTTGAGACAGGAGGTCTCTTCATTTAGAGACTCGATCGCAACCACGCTTCACGAGGTAATCCTATTACTTGTTTGTGGTTTAGACGAAACGATCCGAGAAGTGTTCTTGGATCATGTGTTTCGTCATATAAAATTTTTAAATTCCGCTGCATCAAGCAACTAGTGCGACTAGTCGCTCCTCGTCGTATTCGATACGACGCTCACGCTTCCGTGATGCGCATGAGGATCTAACCATATCCTTCACACCCTTCTTCTGTTTCTGAGATACCAGTGCCATATGAGAGACCGCAGACTGATTTATCGGCACCTGAGTTTGGATCTTTTGCCTTTGCAGAGACCATGGCCGGCAGCAGTGACGATCACACCAGAGGTCCCCAGCCAGAGCAGACATTCATCTTGGACCAGGGTGCGATCAACTCCACCCTGATCACCTCCCTAGAGACAGTTCAGCAGCATTTGAGGGATCAGGGAGCCTTCATGATAGAGATGAGGCGCGAGATGGAGCAGATGAGAGCCGACCGAGCCCAGCGCGGCCCAGGAGACGGGCCGAGGATACCCGATGATGCAGCAGCAGCCGCAGCAACCGCAGCAGCAGCCGTAGATCTACCAAGACCAACGCGGGAGTTACACAACCCCGGATCGACTTTGACACATCGTTGGGTCGTTCTTCCAGCCATCGTGGGGGACTTCAAGTTCCCCCCGAACACCTTGCAGCTCCTCCCCCGGTTCCATGGGCTCGCCACTGATGAGCCTCATATCCACCTACAAGAGTTTCTGATGATCTGCAGCACAGTCCACGATAGACAGGTGGACGAGGACACCATCCGTATGATTGCCTTCCCCTTCTCACTAGCAGATAGAGCAGCCACCTGGCTGAAGCACTTGGGGAAGTTTGTCTACACCTGGGAGCAGCTCCACACCGAGAACTTTAACAAGTACTATCCATTCAGGTGGACGAACGCAGCGAGGGCCCTGATCAGCAACTTCTCCATGCTCCCCAATGAGCAATTCCACGAGGTATAGGAGAGGTTCTATGAGCTGACCGACAGATGCCCGCACCATGAGATTTCGAAGCTGAACCTTGTTCAGATCTTCTTCTGCGGGCTGACACCAGAGCTACATGGCCTGGTGAATGCTTCTTGTGGCGGATCCTACTTCGCCAAGGATCATGATCAGGTCTGGACCATCTACGAGGAGATGGCCAAGAACTATATAGTGATGTCCCAGACCCGACTCTACACACAGGGACACCCTCAGCCACAGACCATGCAGTACCAGAGGATCGCACGGGTCGACGCCGGTCCATCCACTTCGTCAGCGGCAGCAGCACAGGCCGAGTCCACAGCCGCTGACATGTGCATCATCAGCGAGAAGCTGGACCGGATGGAGATCATAGAGAAGAAGCAGTGCCAGGGTATCACGCAGATGGAGCAGATGGCACAGACGCTGAGTGACCTGAAGACACAACTCATGTGTCTCCAGGAGGCACAGACGGCTTCCCAGCCCCGTCTTCAAGCATGAGGCGATCCGAGCAGCAGCGACAGTTCGTCCCAGCGCCCCAGCTCTCAGCAGCCTAGACATGTCCATCTTGTACAGGCGGAGCCGTACCAGCAGCTGCAACCACATTACCAGTCGCCACCATCTCCAGACACGCAGATGGTGGTTTACCAGCCGGATCAGCCTCTGGCCGTACTCCCACCAGCCACCTTTGAGCCCGAGCCGTTGATGGATGTCAACGGGATTTGGTACGACCGTCCACAGCCTGGTATCCGACGAGACCATCCCGAATTCCGTTGGTCGGCCGGAGGTGCCAGTTCCCAGCAGCAGTCTCCGGGTCAGGGTGGCTAGTATGGCCATCAGCGAGATCACCAGCAGCAGCAGCCCTCAGTGTACCAGCAGCAGCAGTCAGCCCAGTATGGTCCTCGTCCCTATCAGTAGGGACAGTCTTGGAGGCGTGATCAGCCTCAACAGCAGTATCATCCCAGTCATACCCCTCTCACCCGTAGCACCAGCCACAACAGCAGCCTCACTACCAGCGAGGCCACCCGTCAGGTTCTCATGGGCCATCCTATGAGAGCCCCACCTTAGATGACATAGCTCGCCTCCTTACTGATCAGCAGGCTACTTTCAGACGGGAGATGGATGAGTTCCGCCAGGAGATGCGGGAGATTGTGAGAGGGAAGGCCGCCATACCTACCCAGATCGAGCCTAACCCGAATAACCTCAAGAGGAAGTCTGAGCAGGTAGATTTCACAGAGTATGCCGCTCCTAGTGATTCATTTGGTGATATGTCTGCATATCTTTTTGATACTAACTTTGTCACACTTAGGAGCGGTAGGATGCCAGCAGGCGGTGCCTCGTCTGAGCGACGCCCCCAGGCCACTTTCAGAGCGCCAGGCGAGGAGGAGCGCGGTACTGATGTCGCGAGAGATGATGACGGTGGTACTGATGCCACCATGGATGCTGATACCACCGACGGAACTGATGCCGTCGTTTCACCAGATGGAGGAGGTGGTACTGATGCCACCGTTGTTGTCGAGCCAGAGCGCAGTGCTGATGCCGCAAGCCGACCAGCCGAGGGTGGTGTTGATGCCACCGTTTTTACTTCTGAGAATCCTATAGTCTTTCCTTCTGTTCATGTATCTCAGGACACTTCTGGCAATAAAGGAAAGGGTTTGTTTTCTTCTGATCCACCTGTGGTGCTTGATGTATGTGTGGATTCTGCCGTCGAGCATCCTAGACCCACTCCTAGTCCTTCATCTGAGAAGGAACCTGTGATCCCCTTCCCTAGAGCACTCCACATAGGGAAGGGGAAGAAAAACCGAAAATCCCAAAAAGAAGCAGCAGGAAGAGTTCAGCCAGCAGATGATCGACAGATTTCACATTCAGCTGACTCTTCAGGAGGCCTTGCAGCACATCCCTCTACTCCAGAGATCACTCAGAGATAGGATCACAGTTAGGAGGAAGAGGAGGAACCACCAGTCAGAGATCCATGTGCTGACCAGAGCCACTTGTTTCGTGATTCAGAACCGTCTGCCGGCCAAGAGGCCAGATTCAGGAGCCCCATATGTCAGATGCCCATATCAGAGAGCATAGGTTCGACCGCACTCTATTAGACAGCAGTTCATCGATCAACCTACTTCCAGCAACCCTTCTCGACCGCTTCGAGTTGGGCACTCTGCGACAGAGCAGGACAGTCCTTCAGTTTGCTGATCGATCTGTCAAGAGGCTGAAGCGGTTGCTAAGGGACGTTGTCGTCACGATTCAGGGCCTGCAATTCCCCGTGGACTTCGTTGTGTTGGACATGGAGATCCCTGAGTCCGTGACCGATACCCCCATCATTCTAGGTCGCCCGTTCTTGGCCACAGCCAAGGCAGTGACCGACCATGATAGCGGGAAGGTATACTTTCACGTTAAGGGCAAGAGTATACAATTAGAGACGGTCGAGGACATCGGAGTCAGAGATTCAACATGCTCAGAGCTGACCACTGATTCAGAGCAGATGACAGATGCAGGGCCAGACATCCACCAGGATTGTGACTTTGTGATCACAGATGACGAAGCAGTTTGGGCAGACCCAGATGCACATGCCATCCTCTCACCTTCAGAGTCCGCTGATGCAGAGACGCCAGCAGAGGAGAACTTGGAGAACACATTCCTGGTCGAGGATACCTTACAGGCAGCAGAGCCGGTACTTGGTCGTGAGACAGAGTTGTTTTGTGATGATGATACAGATCCCTCCGAGTCAGATTTTGATTGGGCAGAGTTTGATGATTTCATACCAGATCTGACTTCCACTGAGCCTGCAGCTAGGGAGGAGGTAGATGCCATGTAGAGCAGAGACAGTCCAGCAGAGCAGCCTTCTCCAGATTCTGATTGTGAGCGAGAGTTTCAGTTCTCCCATGCGGATTTGGCAGCCTTCACTCAGAGTTTTCAGAGGCCAGATCCACCAGCACCCAGTTGTCCAAAGCTGAAGCCATTCCTGCGTCGCTGAAGTATAGGTTCCTTGCGGGTGAGCATGAGATGTACCCAGTCATTATCTCAGCGTATTTGACTGGAGAGCACGAATCCCGTCTGATGGGGGTTCTTGAAAAGAACCGCAAGGTGATAGGATGGAGTGTAGCCGATCTCCAAGGGATAAGTCCGGCCCTGTGCTCCCACCATATCTATCTTGAGGAGGAGGCGAAGCCGTCGCGTGAGTTCCAGCGGCGGCTGAACTTGAATCTGAGAGAGGTTGTCATGAAGGAGATTTCGAAATGGTGGAGCGCTGATTTTATCTACCCCATCTCCGACTCCAAGTGGGTCAGTCCGTTGCATGTGGTGCCCAAGAAGACGGGCATCACTACAGTTGTCAGTGAGTCTGGAGAGGAGATCGCTACCCGGGTACCCACTTCTTGGCGGGTCTGCATAGATTACAGACATGCCAGATCCCCCAAGAAGGATCTTTTCCCCCTGCCCTTTATAGATCATATTCATTGAAGAGACTGGCAAGGAAAAAGCCGCTACTGTTTCTTAGATGAGTACTCCGGCTACAATCAGGTGGCCATAGCTCCCGAGGACCAGGACAAGACTACCTTCACCTGTCCCCTTCGGCACATATGCTTTCAGACGCATGCCATTTGGGCTATGCAACGCCCTGCGACTTTTCAGAGATGCATGTTGTCTATCTTTTCGGACATGGTGGGGGAGTGCTTGGAGGTCTTCATGGATGATTTCTCGGTCTATGGCGATGGATTCGACTCCTATCTTGACTGCCTAGACCGAGTCCTTCAGCGATGCATTGAGGTTCACCTTGTGCTGTCTTGGGAGAAGAGTCACTTTATGGTGACTCAGGGACGGTGCTTGGCCATATCATCTCCAACAGGGGCATGGAGGTTGATCCGGCCAAGGTAGATGTCATTAGAAAACTCGCACCGCCGTCCAACTTGCGGCAGTTACGGTCTTTTCTGGGGCACGTCGGTTTCTACCGACGCTTCATTCATGATTTCAGTAGGATTGCCCGACCGTTGACTGGTCTGCTGACAAAAGACACCGAGTTCCTTGTCGATGACAAGTGTCTTTCGTCGTTCGAGACTCTCAAGAGATGTGTTGTTGAGGCTCCTGTCCTTCAGCCGCCTGATTGGTCTCTCCCATTTGAGATCATGATGGATGCCTCCGATTTTGCCGTAGGGGCAGTGCTGGGACAGAGGAGGGATGGAGTACCATTTGCCATTCACTACGCTAGCCGTACATTGGATGCCGCACAGCGGGAACTACACAGTCACTGAGAAGGAGATGCTAGCCGTAGTTTTTGCCATAGATAAGTTCAGATCTTACATCATCGGATCTAGAGTGACCATTTATACTGATCATACCGCCATCAGGTACTCATGGCAAAGAAGGATGCCAAAGCCAGATTGACCAGATGGTATCCTTCTACTCCAGGAGTTTGACATAGAGATTAAGGATAAGCCTAGAGTCAAGAATGTGGTGGCGGATCATCTCTCCCGATTAGAGCATCTTGAGGATTATGAGCAGACTGAGCCTATTTGTGAGACCTTCCCAGATGAGGTGATCCTTGCTATCTCCTCTCTCCCGTGGTACGCCGATATTGTGAACTTTCTTGTTGCTAAGAAAGTCCCACAAGATTGGCCCAGGCAGAGACTTGAGACCTTCCTCGCGAAGGCCAAGTCCTACCACTGGGAGGATCCCATCCTTTACCATGAAGGAGGGGAAAGCGTCTGGCATAGGTGCATTCCTCAGGAGGAGCACCATAGCGTCCTCACTTACTGCCACAAGCTTGAGGCAGGAGGACATCACTCTGGGAGGAGAACGGCACAGAAAGTGCTCCAATCCGGCTTATGGTGGCCTACCCTCTTTAAGGACTCTGATGAGATCTGTGAAGAGGTGTACTGACTGTCAGAGGATGGGCACTTGTGGACAGAGTGATATGATGCCGATGTAGCCCATTCACTTCTGTGAGGTTTTTGACGCATGGGGCATCGATTTCATGGTCCATTCCCTAAGAGTCAGGGATTCGAGTACATTATGTTGGCCGTGGATTATGTTAGTCATTGGGTTGAGGCCATCCCCTCCGGAACCGCAGATGCTAGGACCGTTTGCAGATTTTTGAGGAAGCATATCATTTCACGGTTCGGGGTACCTCGAGTGTTGATATCTGACGGGGGGTCTCATTTCATCAACGACCAGGTAAAGGCCCTTTCTAGCGAGTTCGGCATAGACCATCGAGTTGCACTCCATACCATCCTCAGACAAATGGTCTTGCCGAAGTGTCGAACAGGGAGATCAAGACTATATTGCAGAAAGTCGTCCGCCCTGACTGAAAGGATTGGTCACAGCTTTTGGACTCGGTCTTGTGGGCATATCGGACGTCTTTCAAGACACCTTTGGGCACATCTCCCTTTCACCTCGTTTATGGCAAGGCCGTGCCATTTACCTATTCTGTTGAGACATAGGTCACTTTGGGTTGTCACTGAGATACTTTTGGATCCAGATAGTGTAGGAGATCAGAGGAGGGCAGAGTTAGCAGCCTTGGAGGAGCTTCGTGATACCGCCTTCTCAAACAACCTACAGTACAAGGAGAGAGTGAAGGAGTGACATGATTCTCATATCAGCCACAAGCATTTTGAGCCTGGACAGAGAGTATGCTCTTTTATGCTAGGCTTCGTCTATTTCCAGGGAAGCTACAGAGCAAATGGAAGGGACCGTATTTGGTGAGAAAGGTACACGACAATGGGAGTATTGACATATCTGAGTTGTCTTCTGAGAGTACCTTTCGAGTGAACGGCCAGTGGCTCAAGCCATATCTTGATCATGTGCCGCGGGTCGTTGATGTTGCCCCGATTCACTTTGCGTGAGATGTGGTCTCTTGACTCACATCTATTGCATCTCACGCCTGATTATCACTGTTCTCCCGACTTGTATAGATCCAGTTGTCCATATCATTACATTCTTTAGTCCCACATCCCTTTTTCTCATCCTATGATTATGTTATACTTAGGGTGTACTTTACCCTAAGTATAGGGGGATGTAGGACTCTCGGGTATTTCTTTGCTTCATTTTTTACCCCTGTTTTTGCTGCCTATACTTAGGGATATTTTACCCTAAGTATAGGGGGGTAGACCCTGTACATTCTTCACTCGGTTTTCCCTTTGTGTACATCCTGCTATACTTAGGATTATTTGATCCTAAGTATAGGGGGAAAAGCCGAGATCCTCTTGATTTCTATTCCTTCATTCGTCTTTGTATATAGCCTTCCTTTTCACTTCCCTATACTAAGCACGAGTTATGTCTTCTTCATCGCTCTTGACTCTGAGGACATCGTTCGAGCTAAGTATAGGGGGGTGTGTATATATTTCATATATACTTTAGCCATAACTCGTACTTGTGTGTGTGTTAATAAATAAAAATGGCTAAAAACCCAAAAATCCAAAAAATTAAAAAAATTTCCCCTGTAAATAAACATTCTTTTATTTGCACATACATAGCTATTGTACAAATTATTTTTGTAAAAATGTTTGCAAAAACTTTTTGTGTAAATAATATGTAAATATGTGCATATCAAAATTATGTATATAGTACAAAATTTTCCAAAATGTGTTGAAAATCAAAAGTTTGCAAAAACCTTGTGTAAATTTGTGTAAGTATTTTGCAAACTTGCATTCATGCACACATTCATGATTTCAAATATTTTTCAAAAATTTTGCATGTGTGTAAATATATGTAAATAGCATCCTTGTATATACTTGTATAGTTTTTCTTGGATTATAGTTGACATTTAAACTAGCCTGGAATTAAAATTGGAAAATGGAGCTTGATTAAGATCTTAATCCACCTAATCATAAGAGGAACCTTATAAGGCTTAGGGTTAAGACTTTTCAGGTCCATGGTGACTTAATTCTTTGAGTCCACTAGGCTATGATCACATGTCATCTCAATGAGCCTAAGTAGAGCACTTAACAACACACACATGACTCATATAGACAATGGCTTGACTTGGATCCACACTTTACACCGACTCTCTACAGATGAGGTGGTGAGGAGGCAGTATTCCTTGACTTGGGGTAGCATATGAGGGTAGTATTTCTAGGCGGAACCTCTCTTCTTCTTTTAATGAAGGAAGTGCGTCTCAACTTGGTCTGGTTGCCATGAGGTCTAACGACAGGAGTTGTGGGTTGCAATAATGCTTCAAAAGAGGGAAAGTCTACTGGCTCAAGAGGAAAAACTCCTTATGTACATATGCTGCACCTTGTAAATATGTTGTATAGATATACTTAAAAAAATGCAAAAAGAAAATAACTCCAAAAAAATGGTGGGTCTGATAGAAAATGATAATCCCACAGAGTATGTGATATAGTGCCAATAAGCAAAGCTTGAGACTCATGTTCCATCTTATGTAGCTTGCAGCAGGGAGACTTAGCTACACTGTTGAGCTCCCAAGGATACATGTCTACACTGGCCATGGTCAATTCTCTTCTTCCCCCTCTTCTTGAGTCGGTTGAACTTGAACTTAGAAGGGAATACCCCGCTCCTCGAGGAAAGAGTGGCCAGATTAGGGTCGTAGAGTTACCTTGTTGGGGAGGGGTGTCAAGTTGCTACTTCTGAGGTGGGAGAGCTATACCTCAATATACACTGTACAAGGAAAGATTCATAGTCTTCAGGGTTTGTGTATGTAGACTTGTTCTAATCTGGATTGTTGAGGAGTCTTGACTATAGATTAGTGGATCTTAGAGGCTGTTGAGTTTTGAACTTAAGTCCAAATAAGGTTCCGACACATTAATAATCCAAAGATCTGATCGAGCTCCATATTTCAATTTAATGAAGGAAAGTTTAATAATCAGCATTGATCCATGCATTTTCTCCCTTTTTCTTTTTCACTTCTTTTTCAAATAAGTGTTTGCTAAGGGACTAGCAAAGTAAGTATAGGGGTGATGAATACCCATTCATCACTCTTTATTCTTTTATTTTAGCTACAAAACCTATGCAAAACACATGCAGATACTTATAAATAGCAATAATTATCATTCAGCATGCATTGTGTAAATATGCATTGTTATCATGTTTTTGTGCATAAATAAAAGAATAAAGAAATAAAAGAAAAAGAGGGAGATATTTAGAATAAATATTGAGCGACCTAATCCCAAGGGAGGGCTCAGCATGGGCCTGACCGCAAAAAGAACCCAAGTAGAGAGAGATAGGGAAGCTCATGTGTGTGTATATACATTATATAAATAAAAATATTTTCCTCTAAATAAAAATAAAAATGCATTTTTGTGAATATGTATAATATTTGTAAATATTAAATTAACATAAAAATGAGAAAAATAAAACAAAAATAAAAATAAATAAAATACCATCCCTCATTGTATATATGCCATGTACATAAAACCACTCATCTATTTATTTCTCTTTATAAATAAATAAATAAAAAGCTAATAAAAATATTTTCTCATTCTATATTTCATGGTGTAAATAAATAAAATAAAAATCACAAAAATAAAAATAAAATAAAAAGAAATAAAATAAAAACCAAAAGCCACCTTGTATATATACCATGTATATAGATAAATAAAAGTATTATTTAACCCTTGTAAATAATTAATAAAAACAAAATAAAAATACGTTATTATTACAAATTTTATTCTATAAATAAATAAAATATAAAATTGGAATAAATTGTATAAAAATAAATAATTAAAATATCAAAATCAAAAATGCATATTATATATACCTATATATATTATATTATATTGTACATACAATAGTTTTATTTCAAAAAATAAATAAAATCACAAAAAAATAGTTTAAAAATAAAGAAACATTTTTCCATGTTTTAAGTTTTTTAAAATAGAGTCATTTGCTATTTTTTATTTAATTTACAAATATTTAATAAATGGAGGCATGTGATTGGTCCAGGGACGAGATTGTTGAGCCCCGATCAACTCTCCCCCCTGAACCAGTCAACCCGGATCCACTCGCCCGACCCGCTTTTCTCTGAATTTTCCCGAGTGATCCGAGACCCATTCGACTAAACCCTGGGTCCTAATCCTCCCTCCTGTATCTGAGATCCACGCCGACACATCCGCCTGGGAATCCGGTGCTTCACGGAACCCTGCCCGACCCCTTCTTCTCGGACCTGCAGGTGTATAAAGCTCCAGCTCCGGCCGCCATTTCACACCATCTTTGGTGCTACCGTTTCGTCCCAGGAGCTCCACCTTACTCCCCAGAGTGACAGTTGTGCGAGAGAGGTGTTGAAGCGAGGAGAGAGAGCCTGCACCACTGATCTGGCGACCTTCTTGTCGCCGTGCGCCGCCGTGAGCAGCGCCCGAGCCTCGGCCTCCGACGACCCTCGAGGCGACGACCAGAGCTCCGCGAGCTTATCCCCAGTCGATCCCACGCATCAGGTAGACTCGATTCTTCCCATATTTCTTGAATTTTGGATTACCCCCAAATCGACCCTTCGTCGTCGTTCATCGATTACTCTCGCTCTGATCATCCATTCCATCATAGGTTTATCCCATCACCTCTGCGAGACCCCTCTCCACATTCTCCGCCCCTTCGCTCAACTTGGCTTGCCCCGGAGCCAAGAATCGATCTCCACCGTCGTCACCTCGCCGGAGATCATCCACCTCGCCTCGCCCGACCACCACTCCACCTCTCACCGGGTCGAGGCACTTTGCCCTCGACCCAGCAAGCTTTCTGTGTCGTTTTCCAGGTCAAAGGGACCTCATCTGGATGTCTAAGCATCCATGCACAGGAGCCCAGGTCCACCTTCGTCGCCGGAACTCCATGGAGCTCCCCGGCGTCATCGGAGGAGCTCATCAGCTGCGGAGCATCGAGGCGGAGCCATTCCACATCTCAGCAGCAGCAGCAGAGGTCCAGCGCGCCCGTGGTGCTCCGGCGAAGTTCGTCAGAGCTGTGTTCTTCCAGGACCTTGAGGAGCCGTCCGTTCATCCTCACAGCTCCAGATTCGATCAGATCCGTTCATTTGAGGAGCAGTCCATCACCGTCAGATCCGGTCGAGGGTTGATCATCACCGTCAGATCCAGCGAGGGGTGCCCTTGATCCAGAGCGTCAGATCAGCCACGTGGCACGCCCCCGTCCTTCGGATAATAAGGGGTAATTTACCCGTAGGCCCTCTCTCTTTTTGTCTTTGTTAATTAGTCATGTAAATATTAGATGTAGTTGTTTTTATTTTGTAAAAATTGCACTTAGGACCTGAACCTTTCTTGTATTTGCACTTTCATCCCTGTGTATGTGAGACACGTGCTTCGTCACGTGGGTTTTGGTGAAATTGCATTATATGGGCTGAAGTTTTGATGTGTTATTAAAATGAAATATACTTTTTGATATTTGCATCCATACCCCTGTGAACACTTTTATTCGACATGTGCTAATTTCTTTGGGTATTTTGCAACTTCTTTCCTTGGACTTTTAACACATGTTGCTAATACGTCCCTAGAAGTAAGTTTTATTGCATTTAGGTCCCTCTATGCCCAGACCACGTGCAGCACGCGTGGGGACTTGGAATTTTTGCACGAGGGACCCCCAGCTTTCTAGTTTGTTATTTTTCAGCCCTAGAGATACTTTTTATTGCGAATAGGTCCCTATGCACTATGTGCTTGTTTTTTTTTTAAATAAAATATCAAACTTAACCCAAATAGTGTGAAATTTGGACACGTGGCCCAGCCACTGTGTAAAAATTTTCCTATTTTTTGGGTACATTTTTTAGGCTTTTTATTATTTTTAAAAATTCAAAAACTTTTTTTTGTCTCTATCCATATTAAAAATTCATAAAAAATTAAAACTCTTTTAAAAATTCTAAAAAATCCAGTTTTGTTTATTTTTAGTGTTTGAATTTCTTTGCATTTTTGACTATTTTTGGATTTATAAAAAGCTTAAAAATTAAAAACTCTTAAAAATCATAAAAATTCTAAAAATCATAGAAAATTCAAAATTCATAAACTCTTCTTGTGAATTTTCCTTTTTGTTTCTACTTTTCATAAAAAATACCTCCAGGCTCTTCCAGGACATTTTATATTTTAATTTGGTCCTCCAAGCCTGGCTGGACAGCTTGCTTTTATTTTTGCCTTCTTTTATTTTTAGAAAATTCCCTAAAAATTATAAAATCGCAAAAATTCACCAAAAACAGTAAAAACACATAAAACATAAAAATATTTTTGTTTGAATTTTGGACATTTTAGAGTAATTAAATAATTTGTTGAATGTGATTGTTTTTACCCTTTTATTATTTTCCTTCATTATTAAAAATCCAAAAAAATATAAAATATTAAAAACCACCAAAAAATTGTTGTTTTTATTTTCTTTTCTTTGTCGACTACTTCGTAGGCCGTGAGGCCAACTCGTGCTCCTCGAGACCGACCCTGGGTGCTATACCAGGTTAATCACATAGCTAGGACTGCTATTTGGTTTTTATTGTTTTTCTATCTTTATTTGGTCGTCCGATTTTGTTTTCTTGATTGAGCTCTGAGTCTTGAGTGGCTAAGGTCGCAACGACCTTAGTGATACACTTACTTAGTCTATCGGGCGGCTCATCACCCGATTAAAAATAAAATGCTTGTCGCAGTGTATATATTTGTATGGAAAATAAGCGCTTGAGCTTCGAAGTCAAATCATGTGAGCATGCAGCTGGATGACTTGACTACACAGGTCTTGCATCCTAGGATAGGTAGCTACACTGGCTACTATCCATTCTTCTCTTCACCCCCTCCTCTTGAGCTGGTTGTCACTTGAACTTAGAAGGGAATATCCCGCTCCTCGAGAAAGGAGTTATTGGATTGGGGAATCATTGGGTTGTCATGCTAGAGAAGTCAGTCTCTTTGTCGTTTCAGTTGGGGAGAGCCACCATCACTTACACTGTAGGAGTCAGATTCATAGTCATAAGGGTTTGCGTATGAGTTGAAGTATTCTGACCTGACTATTGAGGAGACTTAAACGAAGAGACCTCCTGTCTCAAGTCCGATCCGACGGAGAGACACTTGCGAGCATGTTGATGGAATACGTGATTCTCACAATACATGTTGATGATCCAAGTGGCGGATCTCCTGATCTTAACACACGAGATCTGATGTCTTCTTCGTGAGCAAGGGGCACTTAAGGAGATGGAGATCCACGAGCAAACGATTGGGCAGCATAACGACGACGCTTTGGTGATGGAGATTCTCTCTAGGGCATCCATGATGGATGGCCACATAAGAGAAGGAGAGTGGGCATGTAGGGAGAAAGAGAGGGAGAGAGAGACTTATGTTCTGATTGTGTAAAGAAGAGCAAAGGGGGTGCCTCTCATTTTATAATATTTTGGGATCAATGGATCTCAATCCATGGACAACACAAATCCAATGACTCACATTGATTTGTGTTTCTTTTAATATCCATGACCTTGTTGTTAAAATCACAACAATAATATTATTAATAAAATCAAATATATATTGAATATAATTTGATATATATCAAATCTATCTCCATTGGAGAAATAGGAAGGAAGCAAGCCTCCTTCCAAAAGGAGGGTGGACGGCCACCACATTCCTTATAGGAATTGTGGTCGTTAACTCGACCTTTATGGAAGGTGGCTCTCATTTCCTTATTACATGATATTGCATTATCTTTTGATTCTCTCCAATATTTGCAACAACTTTTGTTGCAAATTATTTCACAAAAATAAATCCAATTTATTTTATGAACATTGCAACCATGCCAATAGAAATTTGTGAATCACATTCACACTACAAAATAAAATGTAAATTACATTTTCAATTAATTGTTCAATGTGAATCCAATTCACATCAACATTTAATTAATAAATGTAAATTACAAATAGCTCTCTCTTATATATTATTAATCATATTTATAATATTTATGATTGATATGGATAGTGTTATCCACATTATTCAGTATCCATGATAATTAAATCACATTTTATCATCTTGAATCTCTATTCTCATGTACCCAAATAATATGAATCACATGCACATTATTTACATCTTTGATAATTAAACCACATTTAATTATCTAAGATAACTCTCTTTATATTATGAATCGAATTCATATTAATCATGATAAATAAGTCACATCTAATTACCAATTTACTCAATGCTTGGATACATTTAACAACAAAGAAATTATCCTGAACACTTTCATCCCTGATGATCATTGATGCCCGCCGATATCTTAGAACAACATGATGCTCAATGGATTACTCAATAAACGCCGGTCAATAAGAGTGCATTCCCCTGTTTATAAATAAGAAGCTCCACCCCCTCCTCAAATTTGGCCAATTTTAATCCACCTAAAGGCCTTGATTTGCTTCCTGGAAGCATCCTTGTGAAAGGAGGAGAGATCCAGCAGCTTGCATTGGCCGGAGGAGGGGTAATTTTGTCGCGGCGGAGCTCCGGCGTCCGTCCTGCTCCCTGGAGACCCCAGGTATAAGAGTTGTGCCTTTTATGTTCTTTAGGTAGTTTTCGATTCCAGCATTTCAATTCCGTCCTTAGTTAGTCTTTAGAGCAGTAGCGTAGCGTAATTTAGCCAACTCGAAGTTCGTCGGAGCTCCGCTTCGGCGACTCCTTCACGCTGTTTCCGACCAGTTTCTAACGCCCATATACACCCCCTTTCGTTCCCCATCATCTTCTCCATCGTTCGATCCCATTTGTTCAACCGAGGACCGTCTGTCCTCGCAATCGGAGCTCCACCTCTGCCGTTCGTCGGAGTTCCTCTGCTTCCACTTCATCTTGCAGCCAAGCTTCAAAACCCAGGGTCGAGGAGATAGGCCTCGGTCCCCTCGTTCTTCCTGTGCAGGTACCACAAAGAACCAAGCCCCTTGGGACTCGATTTGATCCAGGAAGAGGCTCCTGGAGGTCCCGACCTTCATCGACCTCGCTTGCACCTCCTCGGACCTCCAGGAGCCATGCTAAGCCCACCAGCAGATGCGGGACGCCTCCAGCTACGACCAGAACACCTCAGACGCGAGGGAGAAGCCCGGAGGAGCCCACGCTCCAAGATCGAAGCTCGCCTGGCGCGAGTTCTTCCCCTATTCTTCCAAACCTCTTCATCGCCGTCCGATCAGGAGGGACGCCCCAGATTCCATCAGAGTCGTCAGATGAAGCGTGGCCATCACCGTTCGATCAGCGAGGAGGATCTAATCTCAGCCCTTCATCGGCGAAGCGGTACAGGGCTGTTGGATGCACGATGCGTGTCCAAGTGAGATCATCATCGCCGTCCACCAGCGCGCACTTATGGGTAAATTGCAGATCTTCACCCCAATGTTTTTGTATTTATTGTTTATTCGTGTAAATAAAAGTCAAAGTTCATTTTATTGTGGACATTTTGCATGGACCTCGCTGTACGTTTGTGATATTACTTTTAGGCCCAGTCCACGTCACCTCACGTGCCGTCCTACGTGAGGTGGTTAAAATTGCACAAGACCCCCTATATGTTTGTATATTTATCTTTAGTCCATAAAATAAAATTCCAAGTGTATTATTTTTGTGAAAAATTGTTAAGAACCTTGAACTTGCTGAAATTACATTTTGATCCATGTGGGTGCGAATCACGTGTAGTCCCACGTGATGGTCAAATTGCAAGGGGGCCCTGGTAGGTTTGCTTATTTGGTTTTAGTCCTTAAAATTGCAGAATATGTTCATATATTTTGGTGTTTTTTCACTGTAACCCCTGCCTTTATGTTTATTTGCAAAAATGCCCCTACCAGGCTGCATATATTTTAAATTGCTTGCTCCATTTATTCCATACATTTAGAAAACCACAAAAATTCCTTAAAAATTAATGTAAGCTCATGTTTAGTTGTGCATTCATGCCATATTTTTGCATTGCACTTTTGTTGCTTTTTAATATTTATTAAAAATCAAAAACATGCATTTTAGCTGCTGTCTATTTTAGAAAATACCAAAAAATATTAAAACACCTCGAAAAATCTCAAAAAAAATTACCTATTGTCTATTTCATTGTGCCAAAGTAGTCCAATAATCACTTAAAAATTCAAAACCTAAACCTAAAAAATTAGAAAACACCTAAAAATCTTAAAAAAATCTATAAAATAGTAAAAAAATCAAAAAAAATAGAAACTCAAGTTCTGTAGGTTTCTTATTTTATTATCTTTATTTTAAAGTTAATTTTGGGAAAATTTTGATACTGTTTAGTATTTTTCATTCCCATTTTAATTTCGGCCAGTAATTAATTCACTGTTTTCCCTTATTTTGCCACTTAAAAATGTCAAGAATATTTGGAAAAATGCCCAAAAATCACAAAAATAGTAAAAATTTATAAAAAAAAAAAGAAAAAATATTTTATTTCTGAATTTTGACTATTTTTGCATATTTTTATAAATATTTTAGCACCTCTTTTATTATGGAGTTTACATATTCCAATATTGAAAAAGAAAATAAAAAAAGAAAAAAAATATAAAATCAGAAAATGAAAATTCAAAAGACAAATATATATATTATATATATATATATATATACATATGTATTATATCTCTATACATAACTCCTTAGGGGTGCATATATTTATATAACTATATTATATAAAACATCTGCATATATAAAAATATATAAGTATATATTTAAATAAAAAAATTTATAAAACCTCAAAAAAACCCAGAAAAATAGGATTCATGCAAGGAAGACTCTGTTGTACATGAACACCGTAGGCTACTCAATTTTTGTATTGCTCTCTGTGGTTCGACCTCTACATGCTTAGTCACTATACATTTTGTGGTAGAGTTAAATGTTAATTCACAAATTTTGGGACTTAATTGACTTATTCTTTAATGTGGGTTAATTGCTGATCAACCGGTGTTCTGTGAGCGGTCGCCTCAGCGACACTATATTTTGACCCTCGCAGGATACCGCGTTATCAGATGGCGTTGTTGCCGGGGAGCAATGAGCGTAGCCTATCATATTTTGTCATTCTTGTTTTGAAATCTATTTATCATTGATTTTGTGAGCAGCTGTTTCTTCTGCAATTGATCACCATACTTGATTTATTTATTTGTTGTGATCAAATTTCTTCCTGCTTTATTTAATTGATTAAGCTATACTAATTCAATCTCTTTGTGACTTTGTTGCAAGGGCCCGCCACGCGAGGATGGCTTCTTAGGGAGCCAAGGCAGCCGAGCTTGGGGGAGGTTGGTCTTCACTTCATGACTAGCTGGAGAGAGCACCAAGGATACAAGGGGATGGGAGTTAGATAGGTCTAGAACAATTAGGATTATTTTTGTAATCATTGTGAGAGAGAGACAATTTTGGCATGTAATAATTAACAGGACTCTACTCTTCACAATGAGGTCCAGTGCCCGGGTGATTGTTCACCTGGGGGCCTCATCGCGGTTTTTCGAGTTTTTCATCGCTTTCTTTTCTTTGTTTCCCGAAGTTTTGAGCTTTCCGCCTTTATTTTACTTTGTTTTGTGTGCTTGGAGCCCCTAGATATAGGTTTCTTGACTCGGTAGCCATGTCCAAACCTTAAGAAGAATGCATGTTCCTATAGTATACTTCGTATGGATCTAGTCAAACTTAAACAAGTTGTTCATTTGTCTCTTAGCCCTTGTGCCACAGCAAGCCCTATAAAGCGCTATCTCCTAACTCAAGTGTGTGAGTAGAGGAGGATGAGCCAAGATCGGACTTTTTAGGCTAAAGATGAAATGAGCGACTTATGGTTCTTCACGCTAATAACAGCTAATGTTTAGGGTGATTTTGTGCCTTGCATACCGACATGTAGATAGGTTTAAAAATTCTGTTTTGCATACCGCATGGAGAGAGCTGGGATGCACTGTAAGTCTTCTAACTCAGCATGCATCATTCGGTTCAATGGTGAGATTTCCATCATGGAACCACTTGCACGGCTTTTCCGCTATCTCCCTCTGATTTTGAGCACCTAGGACTTAAATGAAATCTACAAAACGTTAGGCGCTGGTATGAAAACAAACTCAAAAAAAAGTGAAAATCCAAAAAGCTAAAACAAAGGGACTGCTAAATAAACTTTGACCTTAATAAAATCTGTAATGGACTATCATTGTACCGGGTGCATAAAGCCCTCATTGTTTTCAGGTACCTTGGAGGGGGACCAAAACCCTACTCCCTTGAGCGAGTGCGACCCCATAAGGATTAGAGTCAAAAACCCAGTCTGCAACTGCCTTGTGTATCGCCTGGATTTCCGAAGTAATGGCGCTTCTATCGTACGTAGGCGAGTAGGACTTGGTCACCAATGATGACTCTCTGTTGTGTAGAGCATCGACCCTGTCCGAAGTATCGAGCATAGGCCACACCTTCACGGGGGTGTCTGTCTCATCGTCCTGCGTCCGAATAGGTTCTTGTACGCTCACTGGTGATTCTGTTGCGAGCAAGGACCGAAGTAGCGGTTTCGCCTATCGGCTTCCTCTCTCTATTTCTTTGGCTGAGTAGGGATCCAGGAAGGGTTACAAGGACCTCAAAAAGTACAGACTACAGGTTACACAGGAGGAGGACAAGTACGGGATACTCTTCTGGCAGTACTCTCTCCTATAGGGTAGCGTACTAAGGACTTGTTACAAGATATGCCTGAAATAACAACTCTAAAACTTGACAAGATAATAAATAGCCGAACCTTTACGGCTTCACATGGCGTGAGTTGGTGAACCCAATTTTCTATTGTGTTTGTATGGATCTAGATTAAGGTTCAAAGATCGAGTCCCGCGCCTTTGCTCAAATTTTGTTGTGTCATTCTCTTTTGACCACCCCACTCAACCGAGCCTTTCTACTGTTTTGCACTCCTTTTTATTCCTCGTTGACCATCATATCCTTCTTCCAACATCCGATCCTCTCTTGTGCTTCGCGAAGTTGATCCATGGATGGTTTCCGTCGGGACCTCGCCGACACCTACATCGATTCCATAGACTCAACTCCGCCAATAAATTCGAGGCGATTCCCGAGAACCCGATCCGGACTTTGCGGGTCGATCTCCAGACTCCTCGTTTTCTACCTTTCTCTTGGCCACCCAATAAACTGGGATCACTTTTGTCCTGCTTTCGCCGTTGTAAATGGAAGTCGATTACAGTCCACATCTTTTCCATTCACAACATGCTGGGGTTGACTTGAATTCCAGCTTCATCATGACAGCTGAACACTATTGCAAGTGGTCTGATGTAGACTATCTCATTCTGCAGATAGAAGACAGATCAAGCCCTGGAGACTACTCCGGAGTTCATTTCATCAGACTCAGACCCCGATATGGCTCCCCAAGGAAAGGGCAAGGGTCAGCAGCCACCCCAACCAGAAGGACAGATGCCAGACCAGAATCAAGTCAATGCACAACTGCCGGCGTCTATCAAGGCCATCCAACAGCAGCTGACCGAGCAGGCCCTAGCACAGACAGCATTTCAAGATATGTTGAACGATGTGATGAACCGAGCCGAGGGAGGAGGAGGAGGAGGAGGAAGAGGAAGAGGAGGTGGAGGAGGGGGTGGTGGTCCACATGATGATGACGAACCAGAACAACCGCCACCCAAGCCTACACTAAAAGAGATGTACAATCTGGGAGACAGCCAGATGACCGAGTGGATCCTCATTCCATCGGTACATGCTCACTTTGAGTTGAAACCCCAGTTCCTTGCTCTTCTTCCAGCATTCCACGGAAACACTAGTGAAGAGCCGTACATTCACCTGCAGCAATTCTCATGCATTTACCGCACCACTCACTATCCCAATATCCCTTTGGACATTATCAAGATGATGGCGTTCCCCTTCAGCTTACAGGACAAGGCCCTCTATTGGGTCAACCACCTGGGGAAGGTTGTGACGACCTGGGAGGAGCTGAAGTCAGCTTTCCTGCATAAATTTTATCCTCTCGGTCGGCTGAACCAGATATAAGGGTTATTTTTGTAAGGATCAGCTTACGGGACAAGGCCCCTGCCAGGCTTTCTTAAGGATCAGCTTACAGGACAAAAATAATAAAGTGTGCAATCTGATCCTTACAAACAATGAGTGGGTTAATCTTCACCAGATATAAGGGTTAATTTTATGTCAATTTTATTACAGTCACCTTGATTAGCAGTACTGATTTTAGATTAGGGTGATCATTGAAGTTTAGGTGAGCATAAAAATTTACACCTAACGAGCAGTCCTAATTCCTTTAATTCCTAAGTTGTAAAACTGAGGAGGGAGAATCAAAAAAGTCAACGCAAGCGTGAATCAATGATGCATGCTTAAGAAGAAGAGTTACAGTGATTCCTCGGGTTCTTCATGTGGGATGCAATATAAGGAATTAAAATTATACTAAATGATATGCACAGATGAAATCACCCTAAGAAGATAGTTCTATTAACGGGAAAGAATTGATTAAAATTTTTGGCTAAGTTGAACGATCTATAGTGCATCTAGTTAGTAAAGAAGCCTGGCCTAAAAATTACGAGCACAATCAAGGATAAATAAGCAAGTTTATATGTACCTAATTCCTACGCCACTCAAGTCGGGTCCCAACCACACAGAAGGGGTTGAAACAGGCCCGACACACCACAAAGAAGTTCAGTCCGAATTATTACATGGGTTCATAGCGAGGGACCCTGTGAATAATGCAGAAAATTAAATATGAACTAACTCTCTCATAAAATTAAAATTCAGTCTTCTTTGCAGATCCTTGATTTATATCTAAAAATTTTGCTCTGAGTAATCTGTGAAGAGAGAAGTCGATGTTAGTATCAGAAGAGAGAGAGAGAGAGAGAGATGCAAAATGAAATACAGAAAATAAAATGCAAACAAAGAAAAAAATTAACACAGAAACTAGTTTCACAAAAATTAATTATAGAAAATAATTTATAACTCTAAAAATATGATGTTCCCCGACAACGACACCAATTGATGAACGTCAAATTTACCTCTTTTATAATCGATAATTGTCGTAGTATAGGAGGCAACTTTGGTTAAGCAAAAACCACAATCTTGGAATGTTGTAGAGTATTTTTACTTGGTAAGTCTACCAAGGTCGAACACAGGGAATGGTGATTTTTAGTTGCGTGATTTCAAATTAAATTAAATAATTAATTAGATTTCTAAGTTAATTTCTGTATCGGAAAATAGACGGAAAATGAAATGGAATGATGGCGATGTAAAGAAATAAAAAGAGAGATTGAAGCACTAGATGTGTGAATTATGATTTTAACTCAACAATAATAATCAATGTCCTCGAAATTCAATCACAGATCTAAAGATATTATTTCCAGAAATATATGTATATGAGTGTGAATCCAAGCTGCATGCTAGATAATCAATCCTCGTCAATTCATCAGGCTCGGATATCAATAATGTATTCTTAAAGAATTCGAGCCTACTTTCCTTGTAATTTATTCCTCGTAAAAAAATATCAGGGAAATAAATATATTATTTTTCCTCAATTGAGCCCTTGTGGAAATTAAGTACTCAAAGATATAAATATTAATTCAAGAGAATTAAGAACATTCCATATCCTTCATTGCATCCCTGCAAAATAGATTGCCAATTTTCTCAATGAAATGTGGCACAAAATGTCAATAATCAACCTATATTTGTCAATAGAGATCCTCAAATAATAAATCCTAATAAATAGCCTCAAATATGTCCACAAAATATATGATATGATAGAGCATGAAAAGAGCTTCATATAACAAAGTTATGCTAAAATGAAGTTGTAGGGGCTAAAATGCAAATAAAATAAAGTTTTTCTTTCAAATGGGTCCCTAGGTGACTTATATGCAATTTTTGAAAGTCGTAGGGAATTATTTGCAATTTGCCCACTTAGCATGTGCGCGGCACATGATCTTTGTTGGCGGGGGGCTTTTGTGATTTCTGAAATGAGCAGGGGATGAGATGCAATTTACCCAACTACGCACATGCGTTGCACGTGTGCCTGGAGGTGTGTGACCTGCTGCTGGGGCAGCGGCACGAGGCGATGTGCGACGACGGGGGCCGTAGGCTGGGAGGCTGTGCGGTCGGCGGAAGGCGAGGCTCCGCGGAGGGACTCCGCAGTGGCGATGGAGCAGTCGATCGTGTGCTGGAGTCAGGGTCGAGGACCGGAGGTGAAGGAGATGGCGGGCTACTCCTTGCGCGGTGGCGGAGCGTGTCCGCTGGAGAGGTCAGGGTGAGGTGATGAACCTGCAAACAAATATGTTGGAGGTGGAAGTTGCCTGAGATAGTCGAAGCGATGGTGCAGTTCACCTGGGAAGTAATGGGGATCTAAGGGCCCTCAAATTATCACTCAACGCCCGACGAAGAGGCGGAGCTCGATTGTTGCACGAAGGAGTTGCGGCAAGATCGAATGTCTGGTCTTGGATCGCACCGCGAGGCTCGATGATGTGGAGGAGATGATGTCACCAGGACTTCCGCAGATTTCATGATGTTGGAGGATGCAGAGGAAGACTAGGATAGATCAACTGGGAAGTAGGAGAATCTAGGGCCCTCCGATGATAGCCTCAGCTGTGCGCGGGACATAGCGAAGCTCAGTCGCTCGTCGGAGGCGAGGCGACGACAGATGTCGAAGCTCGGCGACTGGATCACATCGATCAAGGTCGTTGTCACCGACCTTCAGGGATAATGGTAGATTGGCAAGGTGATTGGCTGAGCTGGGGCTTTATAGGAGCGGGGGTGGTTATGCGACAAGGGTCGGCCTCGTAACAGCCGAGGAGAGAGCGAGGGTGGCGGTCGTCCGACGTTACTAGGGAGGAGGAACGGTTGTCGTTTTGGGTTAGGGGAGAACGACTGGAGGAAGATGGTCACATGCTTAGCACGTGACCATGGGTGGGCGATAGGAGAGAGAAGGGGGTGCTACGTGGCATGCCCAGGGGCTGCCTCGTGGCATCCCAAAAAAATTTTAAAATGTAAAAGGAAAGAAAAATAGAAAAGAAATAGAAGAAGACCTCGGATCGAAAATAGTTCTTCATAAAAGTTGTTCGTCTCGACGAGATCTACAACTTTTATGAAGGGATCGAGAGAAAAAGAGGTCATCTGTACAAAGTGATATTTTTGGTGGTCTCTGTGTGTATAGGAAACCAACTTTTTTGGGGTTCTGCACTTTTTTGGTAGTTTTTTAAAAAAATAAAAATTATAGAAAAATATGATAAAATCTAAGAAGACTAATTACATATTAATCTATTTTTTATTTTTAATAAAAAAGAAAATAGGAAAATAAAATATAGGCACGAAACATGTGAATTTTGTACAGACTCACAACGGACACTAGGACACAGTCAGTTTCTTTGATTTCAGTCTTAATCTAGATTTGGATTTATATGCAGTTTAATAAAACTTTCATCAAAGAACACAAATAAAGAAGAAATAATATTAAAAGGATTAATTATGTACATAAAAACTCAGGTCAAAATAGCAAAAAGATAAAATGCGCAAAAGAGGTCCAAAATCCAACTTTCACATATGAGCTCCGAATTTTATGAAATTGGCATTGTTTTGAAGATATTTGAAAATGGAGTACTATAAAAGTGAGTAGACCAATATCGTACATTGTATGAGGAAGATATGCGTGTTTTAGTCCGTCAGATGTGAAATTAGACTTTGGGTTATTTTGACACTTATTTGAGTTAGCATTTTTTTGTATTTTTCTTTTGTTCTTGTTAGTAATATCTACACAATGGAGTAGTTTGGGGTCAATCAGAGTTAGGATGAGTTAATTAAAAATATGGGAAGTTAGCAACTTTTTAGGCCAATTTACACAATATGCAATTATGCATGATGAAATGTAAATATTATTTACACATGTATGAATGCTAATGATGCTCTATTAATTATTAAATGCATATGAATTTTGGGAAACAGAGCCTAATTGACCAATTTTAGCATGATGAATACAAGATTCATCATGCATGCACATCCCATGGTCGCTAACCCTATCCTCCCATGCACCACGAAAACGCCATGTGTACAAGTCGAAATCCTATACAGGAACTACAACTGTGGGAACATATAATCATCCTGAGCACCATATTCATGGCAATAATCAAGACATAAATCATATTCACATGATATTCACAAATATGGACACATGATAGATTATAATGTTACCTCACTTGAAATACTTCCACATGATATTACTTTATTTGATTCCATTTGGGGCCTAATTTAATCATATATCTCATTTAATAAACAATTATTTATAACAGTTAATTACATCACATATAACCTAAAGAAGTCTATCATAATTACATATCAATTTCTTCATTTAAAAGGTGAGGCTTACCATTTGATACACTTTTATTATTACACATGTGAAATAATCCAGAACTTTGATCTGAACACATGCATGCGATTGTCTCTCAACTTAGGTTATAGTGATATATATTTTATTGAATTATGATACCTGGATCTCCTAGAATCACTCCAAGTATGTCACGATAACTGGATGCACCTACCTCGCTCACATCATAGTGGCATATTTTTATCCACATGGGATACATATATGACGCAGAATTGTCCAAAAATTTATAAAATATGGTTTGTAAACACATTTTAAATGCACTAAAATTGGACTCCGAACAACACACATGTGATACACAGGGTAGTATGGATCAACTGTAAGGAATAAGTATGAAAAACCATACCTTCGGATTCATTCCCCCAAATTCATCCTCCTTTCTGAAAATGTGGTCTTCGACACACTTCACGTGAAATGCACACGGGATTTTAGATGACCTTGACATCATCTTTATGTTGGTGCCTTTGGATTGCCGAACGAGCATTGAGAAGTTGCTATGGTGGAGCTCTGGTGAGTCTCTGCAAATGGTCTCTATGGTATGTTCTAAGTGGCTAGACCACGTAGTTGCTATGGTGGAGCTCTGGTGAGTCTCCGCAAATGGTCTCTATGGTATGTTCTAAGTGGCTAGACCACTTAGCCTTATATAGGCTCAGGTTTGGGACTTGAGTATGGACCCAAAAGCTGTAAACGATCTCGTTTCACGTGTAACTTTCTCATACAAAATATGATTTTGATGTTCTTGGGCTCGTTGGAAAGGTCTCAACAAGTACTACACGATGTCATTTATCCAATTTTGATAATAGATCATATCAGAAACTGAGATTTAGTGAAATATGATGCTTATGAGTTTTATAGTATCCAATACCATTTTTTACATATCGAACGAAGTAGCACTCTCTGGTGCGAGATTCCAACTTGCTTGCATCCATATTTTTAGCGTCGACCAAGCAACCCCAAATTCTTAAGTATCATATACTTGGCATGGTACTATACCAAAGCTCAGGAGGAGTTTTGGGTACTAGTTTACTTGGAAGCTTATTTAGAATGTAAATCGTAATATGTAATGTGTGTCCCAAGAAAATAAGAGGTTAGTTTGGCTTACTCATCATTTATCTCACCATGTTCAACATGGTTCTATTGCATCTCTCTGTAACTCCATTGGGTTAAGGAGTACCTGGAGGAGTGAGATTGGAAAGTATTCTCCCTTTAAGGTATTTTTGAATCGTCTAAGAGGTATTCTCCACCTCGGCCATGATGAATTCGTTTAATCTTCCTTCTGATTTGATTATTGACCAAAGTCATGAATTCTTTAAACTTTTCAAAAATTCAGATTTGTGATGTAATAGGAAGATAAAATCGTATTGTAAATGATCATCAATGAATGCCATGTAATAGTGATATCCATTATGGTTTGCTGTACTAAATTGTCCACATACATTGGTATGTATTAGGTCAAGTATACCTTTGCATCTTACACCTTTCTTGGAGAAGGTTACCATGGAAATTTTACCTCAAATACAATGCGTGCACTTTGGCCTTAGACTTTCGGAAAATCTTAAGGTCCATCATTTGCCAATTTGTTGATCTTATCAACAAACATATGTCCAAGTATTTTATAGCCAGATCATTGTCAAATGATATCCATCCTCCCTTGATCTTTTAGGGGTTTATTCATTATTAGTGATATTAACATTCATGACAGACTCATTCATGTCCAACTCATAGAATCTATCATGTATTAGAAAATCATCTAATATAAATTTACCACAACGACTTATGATAACTTTATTACAAAATAAGAAAGAATATCCATGTCTAACAAGCTTAGACACACATAATAAGTTCCCTTTAACATCTGGAACATAGGGACACTCTCTAATAAGTAGGACTCCTGCCCTAGATAACAATAATATGATGGTTCTATTGGTGATGCATGCAATAGTTGCATCAAATACCATCTTGATGGCTATCTTCCCATCATCAACTTTTCTATTTTCCAAAAATAGATGCAACAAATTGTATACATGAACATAAGCACAAAAATCAACAACCCACCTTATTCTTGTCCGACAACTAAGTTGGCTTCAATAAAAATATGTTATACCTACCGGAGTTATACCTTTGCCCTTTTCTAAGGTCTTCATGTATTCTAGACAATTGCGCTTCATGTGTCTTGGCTTATTTCTTAGATGTCACATGTCCCAGCTTATTAGTCAATAGCTTGACCTTTCTTATTCTTCTTCAGGACCAGACACTTCCGAGATTCTTTCTTCCTATCACGCTTTCCTTTAACTCGTGCAACCATTGCACTAGCAGAGGTATTTTCTTTCTTCATAATGTCCTGAGTGGACTTTAGTGAAGAGAGATTTAACATCTAATAATTTCCACTTGCTCATACGATATGACATAATAGAATTTTTGAAAGATTTGGGAGACACAACATCATGAATTACATATACATGTTTATATCCATATCAGCTCCAATGGACTCCAATTCAGAAATATACCCAAACTTTTTTAGCATATATTCTCTAATCGGGGTGCCTTCTTGAATCTCACAATGAAGCATGTCTTTCAAAATGTTGTAACGCTGAGTGTGAGTCACATCTCCAAACATCTCTTAAGATTCAACAAGATGTTTGCTTATGAAGCATATTAGATGAGGATCCAAGAATATAGCAATGAGCGAGCCAACGATCCTCGTCCCACTGATTATTAAAGTCTCGAGCATCCTCTCCCTAAGAGTTGTCATACTTTACATTTGAGAACACATACCCGATATGATCTTGTGCAAGTACGAGCTCGAAATTATGGATCTAATCTGAGTAATTTGATCATGCCATCTGATAGACTTCGAGTAGCTTATTGAGTGGGATAAGGGATTTCATCTGAAATTAAAGATTCACACTTTTAATTGATTTTTATTAAGGCGAATAATTTTAAATTGAGTTGTTCTCAAATTTTCATACTTTGAAATTCTTTCTCTTTATAACTTCCAAAGCATGAGGTATGCTTTGCCAAATACCTCAAGTACAAATGAGTCTCCTTTCCATGTCCATTGTACATTAATAATATGATAAAATGAAACTACGTCAAAAGAAGCATGAACTTTTTCTGCTATGCTAGTCCAACTTGCATTACCCGTTCGATCTTTAACACGCATACCCACCACATAGGTGATGTCAGCATGTTGTTAATTAAAACAACTGTCAACGAGAAAAAAATGATACACTGTGTGAAATCCAATACTGCCTCAATAATATGAGGAATATTATTGCAGTCGATATGCATACAACTCATTTCTTTCGAGAAATGAAGAGTCCAATCCTTGTGAACTCGTATTCTGGGGTCATGACTAGGCATAAACGTCTCAATAAATACTATCCATGGTGATGGAGCCCTTCGCAATGACTGAAGACCATGGACGTCATCATATGACTTTCTATATCATGTTTAATTTAATGATTAATTATTTTAATCATATTCTCGTGATTAATATATTAAAAATTTTAATTTAATCCAATTAAATCTTCAACTTTTATATCTCTATAAAACAAGTAGTAATCAAACAATACATGCAAACAAGCACAATTTCTTCATTTTAGAAGACTATAATATTACTAGTCTATATCTAGCCTTTCTCAACATATCTATGGCCAGGTCATGCGGAATGTGGGGTGGAGGCATTTCCTTAACTCCTAAGGTGCTAATTAAGTAATCGCTATAACAAGCCATTCCTAGCCGCCAAATCAATCTCGATTGAATTTGATACGAATAGATCAAATTGTATTCTAGCAATTGTGTCAATATTCAAGATCTATTGATTTATAATCATGCATGTACAAGTAAACGAAATACAAAATAAATTTCCATTCTAATTATTGCATACAACTAAATATGCAAACAATGAGTTCATGATCCAAATTTGCAAGTTGCGACCATAGGCACATTAAAATAAAAGGCATCATATAACATGGACTTAAAATTTATTATGACCCCAAATATTTCCAAAATATTTATTCCAACTTCTAATGTGAATATGCAAAATATATTATCATCGTATTTTAGCCAAAACAGGAAAAACAAGTCATCATATTTTATCAAGGTCGCAATGTCAGAATCACGGAAAATATTTTTGCATTGAATGGGAATTTTATTAATATCTTATTGATCAGTATTTCAAAGAATTGTATGACTAAAAAATTAACAACTTTTTCATAATTATTCACTATGATTTTTTATTGAAATCAGAGTCTACGAGCACTTTCGACATCCTAACCTTCGCCCAAACACCGTCAAATTTTGGCTGGTCTTTTGCGTATGAGTACATACAATTTAAAAATCATAAATATACCAAAAAATGTTATAAATAGCGATAAATAGCAGAAACATCACATGTTTCAGAATCATTCAAAATACAAAAGATATAGCAAAAACAACATACCTGCAAGCTAGAAAAAATGCCTATTGTTTATTGGACTAGGATGCAATTCGAGTCCTTTAAATGAGGCTTTGGTACCTTTGAGGGGACGTTTGACCTCGCACATCATGGAAACGTAGAATAAATGAATTAAATTCATATAGAAAGATGTTCATTATATGAGCACCAATCCAATCGCATATCAAAATAAAATTTTGATTGCAAATATGAAACCACATGTTATAGGAAATATTTTTCAATTATTTCATACAATCACATGAGTATTTAGGAATACCTTTTGAAGCATGAATCTCTAAAGGAAGAGACCTCATGAATAAAGTTCAATCCGGGAACACTCCCTCGAATGTGATAATAACTCATGTTGCTTCCCACGAACTTGAGAGATCTTCTCCATTGAGTTTCCACGCAAATAGAGATCTAGATGATCTCTACCTCCTGATTCGTCACATGAAATCAAGTCTTTCTACATGTACATAAAGCACGAAGAAGAAGGTACTCATGACTAGGCAAGTCCTCATAGAGGAAGTAAAGGCTATGAAGGTGGATAGTCTAGGATTTATCAAGATGATTATGCGAATGGACAAGTAGAGGTTTTAAGGAGAGTCTTCTCTTCTCAATGATCAAGATAAAAGGTAGCTCCCAACGGAAATGAATTCTCATTCCTTTGAAAGAGGGGGTTTGCCTCTCTTTATATGCATGATGGGACAGTCCTAGAAGAGTCCTACTCTTCAAGGAGACATCCACAATTGTGGCCTTTGATTGTATTTTAGATAGACATGATTGATTCATAATCTTTCATGATGTTGTCAACTAATTTGCCAACTTTTTTACCAAAATAAAAATAAAATAATAGAGTCCTTAACCAAGAAGAAAAGATACCAATAAATTGGTATCCAACCAAGATGGTGGACGCCCATGGTGGACCCACCATGTTGCTCCTCTTATTTTTAATTCCATTAAGGATTATTTAGTTATCTCTTGATTAATTGAATTATCAGTATTGGGAGAATTATATAAACATCCTCTCAATAAATGAATCCGATTCATTAGTCCAAAATTAAATGTAAATCCAATTCCCATTCCCATTCAATTATGTGAATCATATTCTTGTCTTAGATACATGTATATAAATCATATTTATATAATGAATTTATATTCATATTAATTAATAGCCAATATGTGATATATTCTCATATCCATGATAATAACAATTATTATCTTGAAAATGATATCTTAATGTGTGAGTCCTAATCAACTTAGGACTCTTGAGTAGCATTCTCTGATATTTGGATATAATGTCAGGGAGATTATATTATCCATTATAGTGACTTGAAAACTGTATATCCATCCAAAATATTTTCAGTCCCATATTTTTTAGATGTTCAAACCATTTGGATCTATTTCCAACATTTGTATCTAGACATGGAAACTAGAAATGGTTGAAATTCGATCCAATTAATTCTCAATCATCAACCACAAAGTGGAGTCACTCCCATTCGATTTTGTCACTCCCTTGGAGTAAAGTATCATGATACATAATCTATTATGATCGCATCAACTCAGAATATTCCCAATAGTCAAGCATCCTACATATTGGAAGACTTTGATCAAACCCAAAGTTCAAACCCTTGTTTGATTGTCTTGTTCGAGATTATATCAATATATTTTCTCAATAGATCATTGCGAGACATGACAATCATCTGCTTTCCAAAAGCATGTATTAATATATCTGAATTCTTGTCTTAAATTCATAAATAAGATGATCGTTTATGGGTTTCGATGTGACCCTAATATCTCATGAATTATCTCTCAATTATATGATATGAACATGTATGATTCCTTTGAGAGATTATACATCTCATATATCATCATATGCACACCAACATATTAGTATATAAACCTTGTATAAGCCATTAATCTAATGGTCTGCCAAAATGTGCACAACCGGACATATAGATATATACATCTCCCGTCAAAGGATGTGTGTGTGTTCGTGACAGTATACAACATAGGTCTTAAGTTATCTTGACCTCATCAAGTCAATGCTTTCACTCAAAGTCAACATTTTGATGAACATTTGACTTTTTGATCAATATGTTGACTTGTATCAACACCTTGGCATGACTAATCCAATACCTATGAATCTCTGTTCATATGCAGAGGACATGCATCAAGAGGTAAGTTTGAAATTAGTCTTTAGAAAAAGATTGACATCTCTTTTTCAGACTGGATATCACATTTGAATATCACTTGACGATGTTGGTTATGACTTCGATCTGATTCTTTAGATCTACAACGCTTCATCAGCCTTTATGTTCTAACTCTTTCGATCAACAAGCTTTATGATATCAAGATGACCATATTACATAACCCTAATTGTACTAAGCGACCTTTATTAAGTGTAAACACAAACATTTAATTTAGACGAAGAAATAAACATCTTTTAACACCCCCAAACCTTGATCGAGCATCTTCTCTTTATAATATCTTGTAAAGCCAGTGGTACAACAACAAAGATGGCTCTATAGTGCATAGACTTAAAGTTTTGGCTTACTGATAACAAGGTAATTGGAAAATCTAGATAGAGCAACACATCGGAAAGGTTGAGAGAGAGAGAGAGAGAGAGATGGAGGGAGGTAAGAAGTGACCTCCCACAAACGTTAATTGATTATAAGAAATCAGTAACAACCTGAACTGTACTACTTGGGGAAATTTCTCTGTTTCTATCATAATGCTTCTCGTCTCCCCACAAAAGGTGGTTGGAGGCGCCAAAGTCTACCAACTAGTCGAGTTTAGTAAAGCTTAGACACTTGAAATGGATATGCATGACATGAATGTGGTGGCCACGACTACCATCTCTAGTGGCTAAAAATTTGATGGCCGTTTTATATGCAATGCCAACCTCATCGGTCTAACTTCATTGACAAGAGGAATATCTGCAGTTATTGGACATAGTTGGTCTTACCCATACCCATCTTGACAATCTGACCAACAAACTAGTTTTCAAACCATTGATGTCGACATTCAATGAGGTTAGACATCTCCTCCTACATCAAAACCATATACCAAACAATCGAATCGAGAAAAAAAGGGCTAAATATACCTAGAACATTGGAAGTTGTCTAGCATGGGCTACATGGTGGGTACAAAAGTCACAAAGTCGATGGTCGAAAGTTTTACAGGAGAGAAGCAACTAACGAGCAACAACCCTGGATGCAGATGACAAGAACCAACTATAGACAAATGAGGTCGTGATCTTGGCGCTCAGGATCCAGGTCTTGATGAACAAGAGGCCGTTCTATTTCTCTGTCAGTGTTCCCATGATGATCATGCATTAGCAGCCAATGAGCAGCAGCATAGTGGCTTTTGACTAGCGACAATCCTAACAGGGAATAGCAACAACCTTGGATTAGTCATGCCTGCCCTATCTTGGGCTGGTGGTGATGACCTTAGCTTGGGTTAATGCAGGCAGCGCTCGCTTGGGTCAGCAGCAACGACCTGCTCTTAGGTCGGTGACATCCATACAAGGGGGTCAATGAGTGCCAAAATCTAGACAGTGTTGATGACAATACCGGTGAGGTTTGGACAGTGGTGTGGACTGGGTATAGAACAGCATTCTTGGATGATGCTTTGTGGAAACAAAAAAGAGAATGGTATATTAGTAAGTGTAAACTACAAAAAAAAGTCTCAACTATGCCTCAATTCCCAAATTAGGGGGTCTTTTTCTAAATGTACAAAGAGGGTCCAATTTTTTTAATCTCAAATTTGAGTTCCCTAAGCTTCCACGACCCATTTAACTTGATATTAAACTCTTAAGTTAAAAGTTCAGACCCCTTTTGCTACATTTGAAAAGTTAGATCTTTATTTGAGAATCAATATATAGTTCAGGTCTTTTTTTTGTAATTTATCCCATTGATTATGAGTCATATCCCTTCGTATCTATTATCTATTACATATACTAAAGCTGGGTTTTCACCCAGCTTCTTTTACAGAATGACACGTGGCCCTCCTATTGAGCAGCATTCTACCTCCAGTCTCGTCCGAATGCTCTCTACTCTCTCTCTCTCTCTCATGCTCATCCTCGCACCCTCATTTCTCTTTCCAATCGCATGTGTTTGGTATTTTACAAATACCCCCATTCATTTTTATTAAATCTCAAGTGCTGACGTTGGCTGCCATCTCCATCTAGCCTTCAAACAATTCCCACATGCGAATATTACCAATTATTCTGAGTAAAATATTACGGAACTAATTAATACCTTTTGTATTGTATTTTGTTTATTTCATATAAATTTATACACGCATATATAGATTGTTTAATAAAAACATTCCATCATTCATTAAAATCATCTTAGATTTTTTAATTATAAAATCTTGCCCCTTTAAACTCCTTACAAGCTAAAAATATACATCATTTTGAAAATATATATGGAAAAGAACAACATGCAAGTAATAATACATTCATTATAAAAAGGAAGAAAAATAAAATCATAGAAATGTTTAAAAGTATATATGTATGTAAAGATTTTATATACGTATTTATTTATATATACCAAGGATAGTGTTATTTTAAAGTATAAAAAATCAACTATATGCAACAATTATAATAACAAATTTGTAAAAACTATCAAGAAAATGAAATTGTTTGAAATTTTATACGGATTGCTGCCAATGATATAACATTTTATATGCCATTAGTTTCTAATTTTGAATCATACAAAACCATTTTATAGTGAATAATTTCATCATTATATATTTAGTAGAGATGAAATAGCGATGAATTTTAAAAATATCACTATAGCTTTATTTTGTTGTAGCTTAATATTAACTTAGAAATTCAAATTAATATTTCAAATCAATATAGTTATATCTGATAATATGGCTTCATATATTCATATAATTTAATCATATGATTTCTTATATAGATTTTTCATTTTTCTCAAATATATTTTTGACCAGTAATAGAAAAATTCATTTTCTATATTTTAAGATCTTTATTCGATTAGTAAATAATTTAGGTCAGTTATGGTGCAACAACTCTATTTCATTTTGTGTATATGAATCTATGCATCATGTATGTAGGTGTCTGCATGTGTACACTTACATATATATGATCTCATTCCCTAAATCCACAAAAAAATTAAACATCTTATATGGATGAAAATAGTATATTAAACACAGTAAAGCAGTAGATATAAAACACTGATTCTTAATGATTCTAGAGAGAGTATTACACACACGTACATTAAAATATTATAACTAATTCTTATAACTTCTCATGAAATATGTAAGTTACTCATCAAACAATAATTCCATGTGTAATTATAATAAACATAGTTATATTTTTTGTCGAAACATATCATATTATTAGCACCATTGTCATCATCGTCGTCGTCGTCATCATCATCACAACAACAGTCGTACAGCGTAGCGCGGCATTTCAATTACTCTATTATATATATTAAAGTTGGGTTTTTACTCAGTTTTAACCACGTGTCACTCTAACTGCTCGGTCATCTTCCCGTCCCGCACCTCACTTCTCTCAATATGTGTCCTCCCCGTTCTCCCACCTGCATTTCCTTGATCGATCTCTCCATCTCTTTTCTGTTGTCTGCTTCGTCTCTCTCTCTATCTATCTATCTATCTATCTCCGCGATTGTGTTCTGATCACAATCACCTCACCATCTTCCTCTTCGTGTCGGTGTTCTCCCTAATTATTTTAGGCGTGGCTGGAGCCTAGGTATCACTCCACCATCTCTGCATGTACCTTCCATTCACCCTTTCCTCTTGATTTCTGGTTGAGGACTTATGCCTTGAGCTGCTGGGACATTTGCAGGTCTATTTTATCGAGGAGCATCGTAATCGAGTTACACAACATGAAATCCGAATCGTCAACGAAGCATTCACTTGGAGGAGACATGCAACAAGAGCGTCATCGTCGATGTCCATCGCCACATGTGGCGGCAAAGCACATGAAGTTGAAAATTGAAACTTCACCACCATTTGATCGAAAACCGCCATCTCAAGTTGAACTGGTTATGTGAGATCGAGAAGTAAAGGATGGATCATGGAGGCAAACACCATCAGAGACAGAAGCTATCACAGTAAGGTTTGATCAAATAGCATATGAAGATCTTGAACCTCCTTGACAATAACTTCTATTCCATCGAGCATCACACCGCCTCCAATAAGTGCTACTTGAAATCGAATACCACAAGAGATCTACCATCAGAGCACCATTGAGGAACATACTATTGTGACTTGTCGGAGATATGAGATCCACTATCGGAGACACTTAAAATTGAGGAAGAACGGTTCTATATTTCAAAGGATACAAAGGCAAGAACATCGCCTTCATAGAAAAGTTCATCACAACAATCAGCTGAAGCTGTGGGGGCACTAGAGAACTATCGCCTAAGCACTCCTATTGAAGAAGATAGAGATGGTAATTGCCTTAAATGTTGAGGTAGTTGATAGCTTTCATCTCCGCTCAGGATGACCTTGGTGTTAATTTGCAGGCTTTCATATTGTGAAGCATTCGCCGATGATCAAATCACATGGCCTAGATATATATCATCATTGACTTCTTATATCATCGAGCAAACATGGAGCCGATCAACGTCTGGCAAAGCAGATCTTACCATCGATAGAAGATCTTGAGAATCCGTGAAAGAAGCATCACCTGGAGACACATCGTATTGGGGAAGAACGTGCTCGTGTCCCAAATGCTATAGTAGTCGTACGATTGAAGAGCTTCATTAACGTTAGATCGATCCACAATCATAGTCATTGGATATGCATCTATACTCTGACGCATTACATCACGTCACATGCTCGAAGGTGAACCTCTTGATATAATCCATCGCCTAATCAGAGGTGACCACTGCATAAGGCACATCACGTGCCATGTATATGCAACAACAGGACTTTTGTTGACGATGTCCTCAAAGATTTCGACATTTACATATAGGTTCGATTATGTTTGAATCACGTTATTGTTCACTAATTAGTGGACAAATCATATGCTTTCCCTTGAAACTTTTTGATACTACATGCATGTCCAGGTTGGAGAAATTCACATGGCATGCACATGATTGTTGGAGCTTATACATGCGCATCCCTTTGATTTCCCATTATTACTTACGTAAACTTATAGTTTTGTATAATTTCATTGATTCCCATATACAATACTATAAATAAATTCCGAATAAATTTGATATTAAATAAAATACATATATCAGCAATAGATAAAAATATATATTAATACTTAATAATCTACCTTATATTATATTAAATCATTTTTGAAAAATTAAAATTTCTCTATTTTTATAATTCAAAATAGTTATAAAATTACTTTTTACTTTATGAATTCATGAAAATCAAATTAATGCATAGAAGTTCATAAGGTAATTAATATTTCCCCTCCTTGGTCCCCACGTAAAAATCTCTCTTTATCTCTCTCTCTCACACACACATCAATAGCGGCAGCAACCCTCTCCTATCCCTATAAATCCACACTCATTCCCCTCCCCCATCTTACAATAGCCTCCTATATATGGTCTTACAAATTTGAATGAGCAATTTGAGTTTGTTGTTCTATCGTGGCATTAGAAACATGGTTGTTGAGCGGCGCTCCTACACGTGGCGATGGAGAGGAGTGAATGGGTGAAAGGTCATCAAGAGGAAGAACTTGGCGAAATACAATCCTCCAATCTTCACAAATACAAAGTAAGTGAAGAAAATATTATCTTTGTGTTCATAACGTATAACTATCAATAGAATGGCGAAGTCACCACCACAAGAAATCTCCCACACCCACGCTGAAACTGTCGAATGAGGTGTACTTTTACAAGCCTTCAATGATTCCTCTTCCGTCATCATTCAACCATCGGAGTTCGAATATCGGGTTGCACATTTGGATCACTTTCTCAACATCAGTCGCGCACCAATGAAGTTGGTTGGACGTCTATCATCTTAATGAAGCTCTTTCGTGGCTTCCATCGACATCAGTACGCAATCTCCAATGCCAAGGAGTCCATAGAAGAGTAGCGATCTCACAGTTGTCGAGGCCCCATCTACTTGAGCCAACCATACCTCCTTTCTTTGGGAGGCTTTAACCCCCCTTTGGGCTCGAAGCCTCCCATATTGTCACCTCAAATCTAGATCAAACCAGCATCGTAACAACTCAACCGTAGGGTGGGCTATGCAACCATGCGCACACCATTGATCTTTGTCGAGTTAAATCAGACAGAAAGAGGTGAGGACCTCTACCACTCATCATAGGTAACAAAGACCCTTGAGCTCAACACCTATTCTCTGAAAGCTTCGTAGCCAAATCCTCCATCACATTTGTATTTTTATGTTCTATATACAATTTATTAATAGATTGAATATTGAGGAGATTTACTGATGAATATTAAGGAGATTTATAAATTATTATTTTTAATAATGATTTATAAGTAGTATAATCATTTATTAGCATTATAACCTAACACTTCATTTAAATTTTTTTTATAATTTTTAAAATATTTCAAAATTTACATTCAACTCGCCGTGGAGTGCAGGCAAATACACTAGTATAAGAAAAAGCTAAGTTTAGGGAAAAGTACACATGAATAGAAAATACTGAATTACACTTGATGAGTTACAACTAGGGATGAAAACGAATGTGAATATATTCGTATCCGATTAGCTATCATGTTCGCTTTATACATATTTTGACATCGTATTTATATTCATTTTAAAATGGATGCGAATATGGATATCACTTTGACATTCGCTAATATTTGCATTTGTGTTCGTATATTTGTTTTCGTACATAAGTGTAGTGATGAATTTATTTATAACTACATGTAACAGTATTTTATGATTGCATTCACCATTGTTGATATAATTATTATGAAATTACTATATTTGCTATATGTATTTTATGTGTAAACCATCCAAAACATATATATTTTAGTTAATCTATTAAATGTTTCTGTTATTATTCGTATCCAATTTGTATTCGTTTTGCATTCGTATTTGTTTTTAAGGATATGATAACACATTTTTCACATCCGTCAATATTCGTATAAGCATTCGTATTCATATATTAAAATGGATAAAGATATGATTATACCTATATTTATGTCCGTATCCGACCGTTTTCATCCGTAGTTACAACTCTCATACATTTTAACAAAAAGGTTAAACTTGAGGAACTTGAGAAAATAAGATATATTTCTGAAGGTGCAGAAAATCAAAGTTATGTCTCTCGATTCAAAAAAAATAACAAATATGTGGAATAATCCTGTAAGATTAGAGTGCATGGTCTATACTGTGGAAGAGGACTAATGCAAAGAAAGTTCCCTACTATGCGATTACCTCTTTCTTCCATTTCATTCCATCAATGGCTTCCCCAAACTCGTGATACAACTAGTATAATTGCTAAATAAGCTCTTCAACTATGGTCGAATGCAATTTGACAAAATTCCAGGAGGATCTCGACGTTGACACCAGGTCTGCTTTGTGCGCCACATTTATCTTTTGCCCTAGAATCAAGTCTTCATGTGACATGCCCCATGATCAAGCAACTCATCGGGAATGAGTTTTTTGAAATGAAAGAGTTGATGCAACACAAGTTGTATTAAGGCTAAATCACGATTAGTTTTTTTCGTTTTCATCCTATTCAAGTCCAATGAAATTTCATTTTTATTAAAATTAATTTAGATCAACTGATGTATAAAAAAATGAAGGATATTCTGCTCTTGAAATTATGAGTCTTTTTCAGAGTTAAGAAAGGGGCTCTAAGGTTATATTTACTGGATTATTTGTTTTGAAATTCCTTCCTTTACATGGTAAGGTGCTTATAGGTTGAATAGTCATACCTGAGATTATTAAATAGGAGTTTCTCTATCTTCTTCATTTCTTCCTTTATCCTCCGATATCTGACTCTCACAAGATTATATATTGCATCAGCATACTATGAAGAAAGCATGGTGAAATATTTCCTTGTTTTTCACCGACGACGATATAGTAAACATACAGAAGTAGATGACCAAATTGGAGCTTTCCTCTCGTACAAGAGCAATAGCTGGAGTTTCTTGGAAACCCATAACCTATTCAATCTGATCTAAAAACTATCCCATTGAAGTCAATCCCATTAAAGTGCAGTTTCAAATTAGATTGCACGTTATCAGCTTAGATGTGCCCAACTATGAAAACCAACAGAATAGGTTACCTTTTACTCATCGATCAGATTGTCCAAGTCAGTGCAATAACATTGAGTCATTGACACCAAAACCATTCGATTCCCAAGTTTCCAACATAATGGAATAGCAAGCATACATATCCCTGATGTCCTCGTGCTGTGCAATCAGTGGCTGCTGATCAAGTTTAGTGCACAATGTCTTTCCAAGTTGAAGTGGTTAAGGACAATGAAGAGAAATTTTAGATGTGCAAAGACAATCGGTGATCTTAACACGACTATTGATATGAATAGGAAAATGATTATCATCTATCTCCGAAATATCGAATAAACTGCCACTAATTTCAAGGCTAAGCCTACAGAAGACAGGGTAAATCATAAATGGCATCAAGGTATATTTCTCCATTTTCTTCTTCTTTTTTAATGTGAGTATTCAACAACTTGTTGGTAATTTGGAACAATACTAACAGAAGCTTCTACATGAAGGTACAAGCTCCCATCCCAATGCCTGATTAGTTGCAAAAACAAATATGTAGTGGAATTTGAGATGCAGATGATCTCAAAAAGAAGTAATGGCAAGATAATAATTCCGATCCCTGTGGTTAAGATATATTCCTTCAACATGATAGTTGATTGCAAAAACAGAATAAGAAGAATGGCTCTAACATCAGAAACGAGTATTCTTTCTAAGATAATTTGTGTATATTCTGAGTTGGTTAGCAGTTTATCTTACACCAATATACAATGTAAATAAAAAACAAGAAATAAATTAAAAACCCACCTCCAAACACATATTACTTCATATAAATGTCAGAGATTTTCCCCTAAAAATAATCCAGCTTCGTTTATTCAAGGGGTCCCGTCAGACTGGTAGACTAGAACAAGATTTCGAATTAGCTTGTCTTTCTCTTGTTAGTCAAACTGAAAATTGGTGCTTTATCCGCAAAAATTGGCTTCCCATCTTCTGGTCGAATTTCATATCTCCAAAGAGGACCAACTAGCCAAGAAATGGCAGCACCTCCAAGCAAACCTCCAAGCTGAAACATTTTTATTAACATTTCATAAATATTTATCTAATAAAATGAAAGAATTGAACTTAAAAAAGCAAACAGCTTTCCGGATTTTCTCACTGAATTTCACTAGAAATTTGTAATAAATTCCCTTCTCTCTCTCTCTTTCTCCACCATTTGAAGACTCTACCTTATGGTTTTACCTTCCATGACTATTATATATTTTACCATTCTGACTAATTGTCATTCTATTCTGCCCTACAAAAAAAATAGCATACAGGTACTAGGTCATCAACAAACCTCGAAAATCTCCGTCCACCTACCAACGGATACTGCCTATTGCAAGTCAACGTCCAAGTCCAACCACCTTCATACTATTCTCAGTACCATCTTATACCCATGTCCTTCCCATCAAACTGACACAGGCCTCTCCTCCCCATACTGGAACATCAAACCCTCTTCACCACCTTTCTTGAAGTCATCAATCCTCGTGTCTTGAAATCCTACACACTACAATCTTGAAGAAAAAAACCTTGGTGAGTGATGAGGGAAGAAATATCCCTCGCAGAGGTGTGCCTCACATAGCCTAAAGAAACAAATCAATAAACCAAAGCCTGAAGCGACGAACGAGTCCACAATGAAATACCCAGCTCCTACAAATGGTCCAAGACCTTGAGACAGTAGAGTGCAAGGGCCCAAGTCGCATGCACAGGAACCGAGCTAGCATTATGATCGAGCTATGGTCACCAAAGCAACAGGCCTCCAATTAGAAGGCTCTGACCGAGTAGCTAGACACCGAGGAAGGCTGAGGGATAATTCCAAGAACAACATAGTTATCCTGGGAAATATACTGCCTTTGCCCCAGACCTCCATCAGAGAGGAGAAGAATCGATGTTGTCCACATGCATAACTACCACCTCGACCTCGACTCCGACCTTTGAGCATAAGAGAGAACGAAAGGAAGAAGAGAGATCTGAGGCTGTCGACCCACCATTGTCAGAGCAACCGAGGTCGTGTAACTTCCCCTTACAGGGGATGAATGTAACCTCTTACCACAAGGGAGCCCCTTGTAACCACCTTGGACTTGTAGTGGAGCAGTTAGGGGAGCCAGATCTCAATAGCCAATCAAGGATCAACCCGAACACTCGACGGGGATATCCTGTCAATAGATCGTGCTATTTGTATGTCTAGAATCCCGCATTCTTGTCAACAATTTCTTGATAAAGAATGCAAAATACCAGACCGAGCTCCCGAGCTAACTCGTATCTGCATTTGAATCAGGGCCTCTAGTGAGAATTAATCCATCTTTCTGAAGTTGTACCGTTGCAACAAAGAATGATATCCACATCATAACTATGTTTTATCTTCCTTTTCATATTTTATTTTTATAGTTCCAATAATTACATGTGCAGAGAATGGTTGTAGCAGAAATGAAAATGCTAAGGTGGATGTGTGGACACACACACATAAAGATCGGATTCAGAATGATGCAATCAAAAAGAAAGTTGGTGTAGCTCCGATCGAGGATAAGATGCGAGAAAACCGCTTAAGATGGTTTGGTCATTTGCAAAGAAGATCAGATGCACCAGTTAGGAGATGCAAGTGTTGGGATGTTGAGCTGGCTAAGAGAAGGCGAGGACAACCCAAGAAGTGTTGGAAAGAGACTATACGAAGGGATCTTAGTTTTTTGGATATAAGCCCGAGATTGACCCAAGATAGATCTGAATGGAGGCGAAGAATCCATGTAGCCGACCCTACTTAATTGTGGGAAAAGGCTTTGTTGTTGTTGTGAGTTCAAACAATTAAATGCCTTGCAAACTTACTTGTGTGCCCATGTACCTTTGATAGTTATGGAAAATATAAAATAAAATATGGAAAATTAAAGACTGGGTATACTCCTTTTTTCTTATGAGGGCACTGATACATATCTCAATCACGGTCAATTTGTTGGCTCTCCCTTCACAATGATGAACCAATTTTTTGGAAGTGGACATCACTCCTTCCTTTGTCCATCCTTTAAAACCACCTTATGCTTACTCCCAATTAAGGTTTTAAAAATCGGACTGGACATTGAACCGGTCAGTCTTTGGTTTGGTCCAACCGGGTCGGACCATCGGTCCAAACTAGTCAAACCGGTAATGATGTCCGCATGACATCATCATTCCTATCGACTCGAAAAAAAACCGGACCGGGTTTAATTTACTAGTCCGACTAGTCGAACCGGTTTTTTGGACCGATAAACCAGATACATGTATGAAAGTATGTATTTATATATCAATGAAATAATCATTTAAAATGTGAAATCTTTCAATAGAATAACATGATTGTCTAGTTCGAGTAAAACCCTACAAAAGTTAGTCACATTTTCTAGCATTATATATAATATAATATTGTAATAATTTATTTATAGTTGCTTCTAGAAAATTACTCTAAGAAAGTAGTGGCACAACTTATATTCCTAAAAAGAGAGGGACGTAACTTATATCGCAGAAGTTAAGGAGGGCACAAGTGATAAAAACCCTATTATTTCATTATTTAAACCTTTATTTTTTGAAAATTTACCAAACCATCAAAACTGGGTCAATCCGGGTCAACCCGAGCTGACCATCCGGGTCAACTCGGTCCGACCACTGGTCGAACCCGATTTTTAATTTTTTTTTTAAATTAATTACACGAAACGGACCGAATCGATCGGGTCGGGGCCAGTTCCCGGTCCGACCGGTCCGGACCGAATTTTAAACCTGCCCCCAATCCAAAACACCATGTTTCCCAAGACAATAGAGAGAATGAATCTTTCTTCTTTCCCTACTGCCTACGAAGAATGTCGTTTGCTTGGTTGAGGGTTTGCAGCCTAGTGCCCTTTCCAATGCTATACACTTTATTATGGCAAAGGTGCTTGCTAATCGGCTATTGAAGTTTTGAGGTCCACTATTGCTCCCACACACAACTTTAATTCGTGACAGACATGTGATAAGTAGAGTGGTGATGGCATATGAAATCATTGTTGCGTGGAGGTGAATGAAGGCGAAGGGGGTTACTTTGGAAAGTTGGATTTCAAAGGAATATGATTATGTTGATTGGAGAACCATTTGGGCTTCCCTCTCAGATCAGGATTCCCAGCTAAGTTGATTGCTTGAATAAATAGGTCCGTGATGACGACCTTGTACTCAGTGTTGCTGAATAACAGGCAGATGGGAGGGGTTTTCCATCCCATAGGTGGGTCTGGCAAGGAAGATTAGTGGCTCATTTGCGGTTTGTCATTGTGGATGATGCCTTGTCCAGGATGGTCACTTGTGTTGTTCACGAGGAATTTTGCAATGGTTTCAAGGTTGGGGGCATTCCAGCGTCGATGCTCCAGTATGCGGATGAAATCATATTTTTGATGGAAGGAGATGCTCAGACAGCAGAGGGAACCGTACCGTCTTGGAACTATTTGGTGCAATTTTTGGTCTGCAAAGCAATAATGATGAATCTGTGTTATCCCTTCCGGGATGAAAGCGGACGTGGAGGCTTATGTGGTGACTCTAGGGACTTAAAGGGGGCCTCTCCCATTATTTATCTAGGTCCTTCCTTTGTGTATGGGAGACTGCAACAATGTGATTGGTCATCGGTGACTAAGAAGATGGAGTAGAGGCTTACAGGGTGGAGGGCATCGTGCTTGTCGAGGGGGACGCTTTGTGCTTCTCAAAGTAGTGATGCCTTCTATTCTAATCTTCTTTCTGTAGACTCGTCCTCTTCTCACGGACATTCCGAGTGTCTAGAGTCATTGATGGGGAAATTCTTTTGGTCTAACAATGGTGATGCTCATGGGATGCCTTTGGTGAGTCGAGGATGAAGATGCTATCCAAAGAGGATAGTGATATTAAGTTGCATAGCATGGAGGAGATAAGCAGGGCCTTGCTGACTAAATGGGTGTTCAAGATCTAAACTGGGAGCTCAGACTTGATTAATCATATGTTGTGTAGAATCTGTAGGGTTTTGACGAACCTATCAACGTAATATGGAACGGTGCATGCTCCTTCGAACATCTAGCAGGACATATGTTCAATTATGCATGTCGTCTCACATTTGTTCAAACTAGTCTTAGGATATGGGAGAGGGTTTCGGTTTTGGTGTGATGAATGTACATGGTGTGGTGTGCTTTGTGAACATGCTCCCCACCTCTTTGCTTTGGTGGTGGATGGTGGGATGTTAGTGGGAGAGGCTTGGGATGGTAGAGGATGGTGTCTTGCTTTCGTAGGATTAGTCAGACCAAAAGGTGGCAGAGTTTATGTGTTTGTTGGAGATCCTCTTGTGAGGGTTCTACAAGTGGGCTCGACCATTAATTGGGTAGATGGGAACTTTTCAATTTGATATAGGCATTATACGCAACCTGAAACTGAAAAATATAGGCATTATACGCAACCTGGAACTTTTCAGTTTGGTATAGGCATTATATACAACCTCAGTATTTGTTATAGGCATTGTCTTCACACAATTCGAATGTATTTGGAAGTGGAGGATCATGTTGCAAGTCATGTTGTTCTTGTGGCTATTGAGGTGCGATCGGGTGATGCCGGCTACTCAGAACCAAATTCTTTTCAGGGGCATGGATCCTATCAATAGTGTTTAGAGGCGTTTGACTATGTAGACCACTTGTTCTTTTTGTGCAGTTCTTCTTGAACCATTTGGATGATTGTGGATCAGGAGTTGGTTGTGATAGATAGTGCCTCTGTTTTTTGGGACTCCATAGATCAGCCTCATGTTGAGGTGGGGTCTTCCAGGATCTGGGCGGTGGCCATCTTATGGGCCATGTGGTTGGCCAAAAATGAGTGATCTTCCATAGAGAGAGGTTATATGTAAAGATGGTTATAGAACATGCCATGATCCTAAGGGATTCTTAGTCTTTGTAACTAATGTGTCAACTTCTGATTACAAAATTTTCAGAGTGGGGCATCTTCTCGATGTGCCGCCCTCTTTCCTTCCAAAAACGGAGAAAAAGAATGCAAATAAGAAGAGAGAGGCAATGGTTCCTTTTTTGGGTTTTTGACATGATACCATTTTTTTATTGTATTTCTACTGTTTGGGCCCAATATCGGTGAAAGCCTTCAAGAACAAGAATAGAGAAAATAAAAAAGGGAGATGTGATAAAATAGAGAGCAACAAAATAGTCCACAAGAAAAGATAGGATTGCAAAAAAGAGGAGAAAGAAGAAAGAGAAGTGTGTATTTTCCCTCCACTTGTTTTTTCCTAGCTCGGTTGATTATCCTCATGTTTCCAATAAGTACACAAGAAGGGGTTTATAGTGAAGTGTTCAGACTCTACCATCATTCAGGTTCTCCACAAAAAAAACTCCTATCGGTCCATATGGATGAGACGTAGATTCCATCGTCCATTAATTGTGGACTCGAATATGAATTCTACCATTATTCAAGCTCTCCAAAAAAAGAATCTTAATGGTCCGTATGGATGAGACTTAGTGTATTTGGTTCGTGAATTATCTGGGGGAGGATAACCCGTTTTTATGTTTTGGTGTTTGGTTGGTGGGTTCAGGGTTGGAAGGGTTTGTGTGATGTGATTGTATTGAAATTTGAAAAAGTGAGTAGTTATTATGATATGATTGTATTGGAAATTGAAAAAGTGGGTAGTTGTTGTGATGTGATTAAATTGAAGTTTGGAATAATGAGAAGAAGTTAAGTATTTTATGATTTTTAGATGATATGATGGTATAATATAATTTTTTTGGTGGAGAAAGAGAGTGGGACCCACTAGTGGGTCAAATATATGGGTTTTGGGGGTAACCCACCCAAAGTGGGGGTTAACCCCCCAACGGAACGGCCTCTTAGGTTCCATCCTCCATTAATCGTGGAATCCATTATGAATTCTTCCAAGGTTCCTATGAGTGAGAGCCGGCTTTGAGATCCCTATAAGAGGGACTCGTTTTCAAAATGGACATTCCCACGACAATTTTAACCCTTAAAAGAGATGAAATTTGACTTATGCTGGAGACATGTTGTGGGCCAAAGTTCTTTAGGAGAAAGACTCAGCAATTTCGATAACTCTGATTGATGTAGATGTGGAGCACACAAGCCATTTTTTTTATCAAAGTGCTCCCCAAATCATCTCCACAGACTCAAATTCTTCAGTTCCTCCTTACTCGCATGACTTAAGAGGCATCGCCATCATCATCAGGAACTGGACCATATGCTTTGAGCCGAGATGGTCTGTGTTATGCATTCAATGTGTGAGCAAGAGTTTAATTATTCCAAGCTGAGCATCATCATATAGCTTGAGGGGGAATATTGAGAATAATGAAGGGTTGAGTCAATCAGAGGGTTGAGTCAATCGGTTGGGTAATTGCATCTTGTGGGAAGATCCAATTGTGATATGTTTTGTTTCACATTTGTTAGAATTGTGACTCAGTTATTTTAGTAGGGCTATGTAACCAACCATGCTCCTCTTATATTAATTGAGAAAGTTAATAGCAAGATCAGTCATCAGAAGTTTTTTGCATACCTGCTATTGATTGAATACTACTGGATAGAATGGTTGCTGAATTGTTGGTCATACAATCATTAATAAGACGAAGCTGTTGAGAAAATTATTGGTGACCTGCAGTATAGTTTGTTTCGTAATTTGATTTCTTTTGTACTCCAATTATCACCTCCTCTTACTATATGTCCCTTGGGTGTTTTCACGTACATATGGATGGGGAGCACTTTGGGCACATTCATGCCTTGTTTTGTAACTTTTCATGGTTTCAATTGGAGAGGTTAACCAAAACCCCTATTATCGGGATTATTAGTAAAAACTTCAAATTAGAAGAAATAATCCGACTCTAAAAGGTCTTCTGTTGAGTAGAGTGATCTTTCAAGATTGTTTCAAATCTCATAAATTCATGCCTTGTTTTGTTGTTTAATTCTGCACATTTAACTTCAGATTTCCACAGGCTAGATGGAAGATTTTGGAAATAGGCTGCACCCAATTTTTCATAGCCATTCCTTGCAAATAACGAAAATTTAAAAAAAGTTGATTTAATTTGTTCTTGGACAGTCTCCAGTAATTTCTAAACGAGGAAAACTGTGATCATTTTTGCAAATGCCTATAAAAATAATGCCAGACAAGCTGAGACTTACATGGCCCCAGTTATCTATACCCTTGACGGAAAGCCCAATAGCCTGAAAAGTAAGCCATATTAGAACAAGGCAAGCAAAAAATTTGCAAAACTGATGATGGGTTTATGATATGATGTTACCATATTTATCGCAATGACTTTGAAAATTTCTAGAAGTTCTTGCTTCCCACTCCCAATAAATCTCCTATGCCTCACAATGAACAAAGCATAAGAACTGACCTGAAAATTCCGAATCAATGGAACTAAAATTGTGTAAATTGATTAATAAAAAGGAACAAGAAAATAAAATAAAATGAAGTTCAACAATATTCTGTGCATTATGAATGTCAGCAAAAAGGTGATTATAAAAAGTAGGAAATCAGTCAAAAATAACAATATGCATGATAATTGGGTCACACCAGACCAGAGTAGATTATCTTACTCTGTCTTACCAGTTGTTATAGGACGGACATGACAGAGTAGATTATGGACTCTGATGCGTCCCATCATATGTGTGGAGACAGAAGTCAGTTTGCACGTACATTTAGTTACCCACTGGTAGATCCAAGGTTGTAAAAGTCGGTAGTCAGTACTCGATCGGTAGGGCCACTGACTAAGGATTAATCGGCAGTCAGACGACTAATCGGATTTAGTCGGACTTTAATCGGCTTTGAATTTTATGATTATTTTAAGTATATAACTCATTTTTATTCATATATTTACATAGATTTTGTACATTTTTATACTATCATAATAAACTACAAAAAGTAATTGAATTTAAATAAAACACTAAGCATATTATAGTAAGTTTGAATATAAAAAAAAAGAAAAAATATATAAAAATATGGTATCTTCAAGCAAAATTTGGTCAACTAATGTGCCTAGTCGGAATTAGTCGGTACTCGATCGGCCACCCTACTGACTAGACTAGTCGGGCCAGTCGGGGGACTTTTACAACACTGGGTAGATCAGTTATCATAGATGATGGGACTCACTCTCCAGTTGTAGGATAGGGGGATATCAGTTTGATGCCATCTATGCGTCTACAGAATGTGCTTCATGTCCATGATTTTTCAATGAACTTATTGTCCACTAGTCAAATAACTAAGGATCTACATTGCCGTGTTATTTTTGATCCATCTTCACTTGTGTTTCAGAATATTCTTATGGGCAAGGTGATTAGATGTGTTCGTGAGCAAGGCGGCCTCTATCGACTGGTCCGCACTCCGTATACTGGTGTCTCGTCTAGTCTCACCGTTTATGTGGCATCTGTGCTTTGATCATCTTCCTCTCTAGAAGATATGACATGTGCTTCCGCAAATCTATCCTCGCTCATCTTTCCAGTGTGAGGCTTGTCAGCTAGGGAAGCAACACCAGTCTGTCTTCCCGAGTCGTTAGGGTCGGAGTAGTAGCTCCTTTTGAATTGATTCATGTAGACATTTGGGGTTCGAATCGTGTTCCTGATTACCAATGACACAAGTTTATCTTGTGGTTATAGATGATTTTTCTAGATTGTCGTGGATTTTCTTGTTAAAGAATAAATCTGAGGTTGGAACTATGATGAAATCTTTTACAAATGAAGTAAATATATTTTTTTCCTCTACAGTTAAATTTGTATGAACTAACAATGCCTTGGAATTATGTATTTTTGAGCTTTTGCAGTTCTTCTCATCACTTTGGCATCGTCCATCAATCTTCACGCGCTTATACGTCTCAACAAAATGGTGTTGTTGAACGTAAACATCATCACTTGCTTGATGTGACTCGGACTCTTCTCATTTCGAGTCGTGCTCCACATTCGTTCTGGGGTAATGTGGTTCTCATTGCTTGCTTTTAGTGAATTGCATGCCCTCTTTTGTGTTGGATGAGTAAATTCCATTCTCCTTTACCTTTCCTGAGAAGGCATTGTTCTCCCTCACTCCGCGTGTGTTTGGCTCAGTCGCCTTTGTGCATCAGTTGTCACCTGGTCTCGATAAGCTCTCTTAGAGTTGTCAAATGTGTTTTTGTGGGGTATTTCAAGACATGGAAGGGATACAGATGTTATGATCCTCTTCATAGGAAGTACTACATCAGCACAGATGTCACTTTTTCGAGTTTGTGGTGTATTTTCTCCTACATGTGACAGATTAACTCCATCTGATTCTGGAGATAAGGCCTACATGCCACCGCCTCCTACCATCATAATCACATCACCACCATCACCAATTCCACCAATTGTCGCACCACATCCACCTCCTCCAGTACCACCACAACCCAGTCCCCTAGCTCAGTTCTCGACACGATTCTACATTCGTAGGTCATCCTCTCCTCATGGGCCTCCCCAGTCATCCAGCATACCCCAGGTATATTCTGAGCATATTGTTTCTACTGGCGTCCCTTGAGATTTTTCTTTACAGCAGACTACTGCACCGTCTAAGCAGGTGCCTTTCCCGGAGGCTGCTATACAGATTGAGGAGATCCCCAATGATCTGGATGTGCCTATTATCGCTAGGAAATAGAGGCGTATGTGTGCATCGTATCCTCTTGCTTTCCATGTTTCTTTTGACCGCTTGAGTGTGGATTTCAAGAATTTTGCAATTAGACTTTCAGCATTAGAGATTCTACAGACTTATCAGGAGGCTTTGCGAGACAGTCAGCAGCATCTTGCCATGGAGGAGGAGATGGTCACGTTACAGTCACGTGGCATCCGGAGTTTAGTCCCAGCTCCTTCGGGAGCCTCTATTGTCATTTGCAAGTAAGTGTTCATTGTGAAACATCGTGCAAATGGTAGTGTTGATCGCTACAAGTGGTATGATTCAGAAAGGCTTCATTTCCACTTCTCATGTAAGTTCCGGGGAGCAGCAGACTACAGACATCCTCACCAAAGCTTTAACCCAAGGGCCCTTTCAGAAGTGTTCATCGAAGCTGAGCATGATCGACATCTATGCTCCATCTTGAGGGGGAGTGTAGAGATATTCCTATGTTAACGTATCGTTTATGTATTTTCTATTTCTTTCTCCTATATTGTGTAATTTACCCTTTGGGTCTCTCCCTTATATAAGAGAACCCTAGGGTTCCCTTGAAGATAGATTAATCATTTCTTCTAGCATAAAGTAGGAGCCTCTTTCCTGGCCTTTATTCAAAAATGTAATATTGGCATCCAATATCAATGTAATAGACCTTATGCATTCAGTAATAACTACTGTTGTTAACAGTAAATGTGTGAATTAATCGGGTAGCAGGATAGCCTGAACGATCCATCTATCTCGGTACAGGCTAACATGTTTAGACGTACATCACCTATTGTGAGAGTTGAATGTAATCAGGGCATATGTTTAGGATCTTGTGCTACTAATTTCCGTTAGAAGAATTAGCATATTAAGCTTCTTCTCCTAAGGAGTAAGACAACCTTCTAAAACCACGTAAAATCACAATTCTTTTTTAATACCCACAACTCTAAGAATAAATTAGAGATATGTGTACAAAGCTCAAACACCGGCAATCCAAGGAATGCAAGGATTGCACATTTCATAAAGTGCTCGACTTAGAAAGGCAAACACAATTCCATCTTTGGGGTAACACGTACAAATATTTCAAGCAACTCCAAATTATCATGTGGATCCTTTCTAAAGCCTACCCCGGCAATCTTTTCAAGAAAATCATTGGCTACTGCTGCAATTTTTCAAGTACTCCTTCTCGAAAGCTACTCCACAAAAATCCACAATTAACTCCCCCCACAAGGATTTGAACCCACGTCACTTCCAACCAAGTATTAACTCCTTACTAATTATTGTTAGAGTATGCGTCTATAGGTGGGTAATTGGATCCAAGCAGAGTCCAATTACCATATGCACATATGTCAGTTCCACATTGTCTATTAGTGGGGCTAGGTGATACTGGTGGGGCTATATAAGAAGCCCCACACCTTTTATTCTTTGAGAGAGATTAATATAAATATCAGCCAGCGGAGGCCGGTTTCAACTCGCTCCTCAAGCAGTAGGGTTCCATGTAAAATCTCAACATTCTTCATGTTATCTACCCATTTATCTTTGATTGCGCTTCCGCATTCTCATTTTCTGCATGGTATCAGAGAGGGTTTGATTCTAAGGATTGTTTTTGAAAATTATTTTTCAAGTGTGTGCATAATCAAAGATCTATTCGAATTCGAGAATTTTTTTCCCACATAGTTTGTTCTAGGCTTTCTGAAACCCTAATTCTTCATTATGGTGGCAACAACAATTTCATCTTAGCGCTTGACGATGACGGCGTACTTCTCCCGTACGCACAACTCCAAGACAACATTGACACCATGCCATCACCAAGACTGAAAAAACTATTGTTCCATCTGGACCCCTAATTCTGGGCCATAACATACAATCGAAGAAGAAGGGCCCAGGTGAGGCCACCTCCAGGTACCGCCTTATGTTCGAGTGGTTGTGCAACCTTCAGGCGACACCATCCAGCAGCGTCTGCCAAGTCCAATCAAGATAAATTACATGTTTGTTCTTCAAGCAGCAAATAGAGATGGGTTCTCCACCATACACAGAACTCTACTCCGCACCTTCCCATTGCATGAGAACTCCTCTTCGACGAGATCCCAGCGAGAAGTGACTACAACCCTCATGTGGCACCCCGAACTCTTGCCAGTACGCATCATGCCTACACCTCGTTCGTATCCACTGGTGGACCTCGACGCACCACCAAGGCAAAAACAACAGAGGAAGAGGAGCCTCCAACCCTCCAGGTGGCACCTCCTCTTTCTCGATGATATACAAGCAACATGCGATCGGTTCTCTTCGTGGAACCTCTTCATGAGAAGAAGAGGAGAAGAGGTTGTCGATAACTCCATATAAAAAGGAGGAAAGGGGGATATTTGATTTCGGCCCACGGACCCTGTAACAAAAAAGGGGGAGGAGCATGTTTGAAGGCCTAATTGGGATGCCTTACACTTGAAAAAATGGATTTTTTATTGAAAAAGACTATTGTACAAGTAGCCATACGAAAAAAATTTAACAGCAAAATAGCGCCTTGAGAAAATGATGACTTATTGGGAAAAAATGATTGACTTTCTCCTTGTCTTTGGTTCTCCCAACTTGGTCAATGCGATCTTTTCTCGACAAATATGAAGAAAGGGGGGTATGTGTAAAGCTTTCATATTCAGACTCTACTAGTTAGAGGCACTCTGTGTTCGTGTGACCCAGTTCTCAAACGAGGAGACTCTGTTTCAGACTCCATTCTCCAATAATCGTAAACTCAAGTACGAGATTCGTTGACGTTCTAATAAGGGAGAACCCACTTTGAGGTCCCTATAAGAGAGACCCGTCTTCATAGATCTATATATGGATATTCCCACATTGTTTTTTGTTTAACCCTTCAGAGAGATGGATCAATCTTTAGTGAGGGAGATAGTTACAGGCCAGAGTTCTCCGACGACGAGACTCATTCCAGTTTTAGTGACTCTGCGCAGTACAAAGCACAAGTTCTCCAAGGAGGAGACAGATCAATTCAAGTGACTCTAACATACACAACACACAGCACACATTCTCCAGCGAATGGACTCGATTCACACTCCAGCCCTTCAGTTCTTCCTTACCAGCATGACATGAGAAGCAATGTCCTCATTGTGCAGTCAGTAAAGTACGCATTGAATTGATATTGTCAATAGTGTCTTGTATTATGTGAGTGATTTTTTTTCTATTTGTCCAAGCTTACAATTGCATGCTCCAGCTTGAGGGGGAGCGTTAGAGTATGCTTCCATAGGTGGGTAATTGGATCCTTGCAGGTTCCAATTACCACATACACCTATGTTAGTCCTACATCATCTATTAGTGAGAATTGGTCCTACTGGTAGGGTTATATAAGAAGCCATACACCTTCTGTATTCTTTGAAAGTGAATAATAGAAACATAAGGTCATTAAGACGGTTCTCTTGTGGTTTCATCATGTCCCTCACGGAGTAGGGTTCCACGTAAAATCCCAGTGTTCTTCGTGTTATTTATCCATTTATCTTTGAGTATGCTTCTGCATTCTCACTTTCTACAAGTATGCTATGTTTTGGAGGAAATTAGCGAGAATAATAAAGTGTTAATTTAAGTTTTATATTATTGTTGCATTTTATGTCTACAATTTTAGCATGGTTTCAAAGCAAATCGATACATGAAGCTTATTATGGGGTTTGTGATTCTTATATATTATTATTATTTTTCATTAGTCTCAAAGTTTTTGAAGATGTGTTGATTCCTCAGCAAATCTGAAAGGCATGTGAGGTTGCCAAAGAAGATCCAGTCGTATGAGACAATTGTGCATAAAGACCATGTTGCTCCATACCATTGCCATCACCAGAAGAACGCCTAAGCGGAGGTGCTAGAGGGCAATTGTGTTGGCAGAGGTGCACTGGACGATTGGAGTGCGCCTCGAGTCTTTCTTCTTCTCTGGGCATCACCTTGCCACATAGCATAATTGACATTGCATCGATGCTTCTCGTTCTCACACGCTCAAGGGTTTCAATGGAAACACCCATTAATCTGGTGTCGCCTTCGATGAGTTTGTGCAACATCACTGCCATTAGAAGAACTAGAGGGTATTGTCGTTGTTACTTTGAGTAGTTGGTGTCCTCCATCTATATGAATCCATGGTGTTTCTCCTATAACATATCTAGGGCTCCTAGGAGGAACCCATAGTTGGCGGCACCGTGCTCATTGGACCAAGTAATTAGACAAACAAATTTTAAGAACAGAAAAGTGTGGTCGACTTTAACATCAAATAATAATAAATTAAAATAAATTAAATATCGAATAGAAAGAATAACTCCAAGAATGACTCACTCTAATACCATTTTGAGAACAAGAAATAAAGATCAGTGGAATCATGAAACAAGAAGAAAACATCATTTACGTAGAACCCTTCGCCCTAAGAGAGGGATGAAACCACAAGAGAAAGCCTCTAAGGTCAGGTTTTCTATTATTTTTCTTAAAGAGTACAAGAGGTCTAGGGCTCTTTATATAGCCCCAACAACATCGCAGATTCCCACCAACAAGCATCATGAGACTAAAGAGAGTAGGACCAAAACCTGTTGCCTTACAGTTTGGCCATACCCCATTTAAATTCAAAAATGTGCAAATAAACAGTAAATAGTATAATAATATTCGAATGGAATTCTCTAAAATATTAATTTTATAATAGAATATAATGAGTGGAAAAGTATGAGAAATTCAATGGGATGGGATTCCTTTTTAGATTGAGAATCTTGACTTCCCCCAATTCGACCAAATGGCCATGGGTGGGACTCTGGCCATAAATGTACTTCTCTAAGTAAAATGGGTTCGAAGTGTAAATGGATCATAAGAGATCCAATTACCCATCTAGTACATACTCTAGCGGTTTTCATATCAAGTGTGGAGGCAGAGTACATAGCTATGACTCAAGCCACTCGCTAAAATTAGCTGACTTGTATATTTTCTAAAGGACTTTGGTATCTCGACTGAAATTCTTGTTCCCTTTTATTTTGACATCAACTATACCACATACATTACATATAATCCAATCTATCAGTGAAGCTATACAAGAAACCCCACAACCCTTGTATTCATTGAGAGATCCGTAGTATCGTGACCTTAAAGGCCTTCTCGTGTGGTTTCGTCTCGCTACTTACGGGGTAAGGTTCACATAATTCTTGAGTGTTCTTATTCTTTCCTTTATGTTCTTGTTCTGATTACGCTTCCACATTATTTGTTTCAACATGGTATTAGGGCAAGTCGATCAAATCAATTTTTTGGAGATTTGACTTTATTTTCTAGATCGATTGTTATTCATATTCTTCTAAATCAAAAGATTATGTTCATGTTCATTAATATGTTCGAGTTCGAGAAGATTTGGAGCGGCAACCGCAAAGATCTGCAATATTTATTCTATTGTTTGCCATAAGTTTATGCGTGAGTTCTAACGAGGATATTCAGTGTTGTGTTCGAAAAATCTAGGGTTCCTGATGGAACCCTAATTCTACAAGTAAACAGAGATTCTCACGGAACATCATATTTTGATTCTACGCAAGCGAGGAAGAAGGGTCCTCCTTATGATTTGCATAGTGGGTGGGACCCAAATCCAATGACTATAGCATGAACATGATTCTCCACCATACTATTAGCCTCCCTGACTTCATCCAGAAGCTCCGTAGCTTTCAGATCCTGGTATGTTACCAGGTTGTCCTTAACAACCTCGATAACACCCACGAGCATATCGACACAATTATCTCAACCCCTTTAGAAAAGGAAGCACATATACATCACCTTCTCCTCCAGGCCCTTGTGTCATCCCTCGAAAAGGAGGTTGTTGATTGCATGGAGATTCTGCCCCCATGGCGGCAACCTCCAGGGCCCACACCTCCCTTACGCGCACAGCTGCAACTTCTCCAGGTGGCGAGACTCACCATCTCCACTTAAAGCACGGGCTGCGATGACGGCCTCTCACAAGGCAGTCTCTCCCCAAGCACACCTCCTACGAGGTCTTTGAGCAATGTCGGTGATAGCTTCTCTATCTGGGAACCCTAGGAGCATGCTAAAGGAAGGGGTGGGGGACCAATAACTTTCTATTTAAGAAAAAAGAGGAGGCGATAAGTAAGATTTGGACTCCAAGTGGGCTATATTTAAAAAAAGGTGGGAGGATATTTGCTTTACGCCGAAGGTGCCAGGTAATGCTACTATTTCCAAGATCAACAAGCCCACTATAGCGGATGAAGAGAAAAAAAGAGAAAGAAAGGGATCCCAATCGGAAAAAAAGGCCGAAAAAAGGTGTGATGGCTTATGAAAAAAATATACGACTTGTGAAAACAAAGAGAAAAAGATGGCATAAAAAAGAAGAAAAGAAAAAAAACCGAAAAAAGGAGGGATATGGCTTATGAAAAAACGTGGCTTTAAAAAAAGAAAAATCGAAAGAAAATTTGTGTGCATGTTCTACATCGTTTTCTTCCAAATTGGTCCATTATGTCTATATTTTAACAAGTATGAGAGAAAGGGGGAGTGAGAGCAGGGCATATTTTTCTAGTTGAGATCTATCTATAGGATTTCTATCATGTTCATCGTCTTCTACTCGTTGCTCCTCAGAAAGCGATCTCAACTCAAGGGTCCCTATATAAAAAATAGACTCCATGTCCCCATAAGATATGGGAGAGGCTATTCTTTGGGTTCACATATAGGAGAGACCCAACTTTGAAGATATGTGTATGAGAGTTGACCACTCTATTCCTGGTGTTCGACATCAACATCAACTACTCCAGATGGACTTCTCTATATGGGGTTGTCTCAGACATCTACTCCCATCCACAACATGAAGATCGACACTCCATACTACTATTGCACAGCCATCTTCCTAAACATCGATAACTTTTGCACAGGTCTCCTCCTAGTGCTATTACTCGTTGTGTTGGTCTTCTTCTAGAGCGACTCTACACCAGCCATATCTTGGTCGTTGCAGCAACTCTACTACAAGCATGTTCTGATCACCGCAAACTCGTCCTCATGTGGATCTTCTCCCAACAATGACTACTCCAAGTGGATATCCTCATGTCTCTCACATGATGTATTGTAAAGATGTGTCGTGTATATTTTCTTTTGTTGCAAGCTTCAGCTTTCTCAGCTCCGGCTTGAGGGGGAGTGTTAGAGTATGTAATATAGATGAGTAATTGCATCTCTTCGAGATCCATTACCAAGTTCTCTTATTTAGTCCCACATCATCTATAATTGGGACTCTTGTCTGTATGTGGAGCTATATAGAAGTCCCACAGCCTAAATATTCATTGTGATAATTGTAATGAAATGTTTGAACCTCTGAGGCCTTCTTGTTTTCATCTCGCTCCTTATGGAGTAGGGGTACCAAATAAATACTGAGTGTTCTTATTCTTTCTTTTATGTTCATGTTCTAGTTACGCTTTCGTACTATTTATTTCAACATAACTAAACATAATGAAGTGGACTGTCATTGCTGAAATATTTGTGTATTGGGAATCTATGCATGGAGAGTAGTTTAATCCGACATTGCTAAGAAGTGGGACTTGGTTGAGTTGGTGGGGCTATAAATAGATCCCTATACCCCTATAATCATTGAGAGATTCTAATAAAATACCTAATCTATGACATTTGCTCCCAATTCCATTCCTTACGGAGAAGGGTTCCATGTAAAATCATGGTTGTTCTTAAATCTAATTTTGCATTTTATATTCTTATACTTTCTAAATGGAATAGGAGCATATCGTTCTTAAGTTCATCGAATTTGAAATTTCCAATTATGTCAAGTTTATTTTTCTATTCTCAAAATCCATGTTGCAATAATGTTCTCCCGAGTTTGTTATGAACCTCTCTCCCCACATGCGATAGGATGACTTCCTCTGAGTATGACATGGAGGTTTACATGCCACCTCCACCTCCTGCTCTGTTTCATCCAACTTTGGTCAAGAAGTTACCCCACATTTACATACGGAGACCTTGTGTTAGTGGAATCCCTACTCTAGTGACTTCCTGTCATCCAGCACGTCTCAGATATATATTAAACACTTGTTTCTTCTAGTGGTACAGTTAATGTTTATGTTCACCAGGGTAATTTACAGCAAGATGACGCAATATATCAATAGATTAAGATCAGTGGGATGGGTCTTACGATGCCTCTGAGGATCTTACTTGGCCTACTACACTTCAGAAGTATCGACGTACATGTGTGGCATACCCTCTCTCCGGTCATCTCTCCCTTGACTATCTCTTTGAGAATTATAAGAAATTTCCTGATGGGATTGTCACCTGTTATTATCCCACGCACATATCATGAGGCACTACGAGATAGCAGTGGCATCTAGCCATATAAGAAGAGATGGCAGCTTTGCAATCTACAGGCACCTAGCATCGGTCACTGCTCCTACTAGGGATTTTGAGATTCTATGTAAGTGGGTCTCCATAATAAGGCATCAGGCAAATGGTAGTATGGATCGCTAAAAAGCCCAGCTTGTGGCAAATGGTTTCACCCAGACATATAGGGTGACTATCAAGACCTCTCTTGTGACGCGTCGCTCTACTCTTCATATTATCCTATCCACTGTGTCGACAGAGATTGATCACTCTTTCAACCATATGTCCAATAACAACTTTTTTCTATAGAGACACTGCAGGAAGAC